>JAUMHO010000002.1:1689389-1779894 GCA_032360965.1 Ulva armoricana
CGCGCAGCGGCGACGCTCCGGGAGCGCGTTGCACGCGCGCCGCCTGTGCGAGCTCCGCAGCGTGCCGCGCTCCGCGGACTGCTGCCTTGGCCGCCTCGAGGGCGGCGTCGGCCGTGCCGGCGGCGCGGTGGAGGCTGAGCAGCACCTCTGCCGGGCCGCGCGGGGAAGGCATGTACATGCGGACACTCAGGTCGTCCCCCTCAAACGACGACGGCATCGAGTGCACCGGCAACGGCGGCGGAGGCAAGCTGATTTCTGAAGAGTCCCCAATGCTGCTCGGACACGGGTCTGTTTCGCGCATTGGTTGCGTCGGCAGCGGGTCCCTGAGATTGTGCTGTGTGATTTTGTTGCCTACATGGGTGGCAACCGCAAGGGCAAAGACGATGGCGGTGAGGCTGCTGGTGAGCAACAGAGCTGCCGTTGCGACCGCGACCCACAACGGCGTCATCTGCGGTCCTTCCTGCGCGGATGGTGCGGCCAAGACGATGAGAACGCCTGCAATGAGGCCGTTGACCGTGCTCTCAGCAACCTGCACGCGAGCGGCAAGTTCACAAGTGCTTCTGGGATTGCAGGTGAAGACATGGGGGGTACCCTTCATCAGCTGGTTTCGCACCTCAGCCAGAAGGGAAGCAGTGCGATAGCCGTGTCGTTGCTGCTGGGGCTCGTGCCTCACTTTGGTTGGTGGTTGTGCTGATGCTTTGCCAGCGCCCTTGGCATCCTTGCGATGATAACCGGCTACCTCCCCGGACCGGTATCCACTGCTATCATGTGGTGATCCAAGCGCTTTACTGTGCTTGCGCGTGCTGGTTTTGTCTGCTGTGTCGTGTCTTGGACTGGGATGTGTGTTCTCGTCTGATCTCGACGCCTGGGAGCGGGAATCGGATGCACAAGAGTGCAGTCGTCTGTCCCCCCTGACGACGACCTGCAAGCTGGGAAGATATAGATACAGGTGTTGCAGCCAGCTTGGGGCGCACTTGCATTCGTTCTGGACCCCATGGATTACAAAGCAACAAGGAAGTGTGCAGGCATGACGCGACACAGATAGAAGGTCCCGAGTCACGCACCACTGTCGTGTTTCCACTTGAAGTGCGCGAGCGAGGCGTAGAAACATTTATGGATACCATTGCATAAAGTGGATGCACTGCTATGTGCCATAACTGGGCCTGGCTGCAGGTCGAAGCTCAGGCGTGTCCAACATTGCGCTGATCAGACGGTCATTCCCGTGGCTGCGCGGAGGCAATGATTGGCTACAGTCAAAATTCAATCTGATGGGGCAAGCTACTGGTAAACTGCAGAGCAGCTTGGTATGCAGCAAAGCATGCGTAGCATTGCCGAGTGGCCCGTTATGGCTGCAGCATGGCACGAGCTAGACATCGAGGGATCGCGTGGGAACCTGAGACGACCGTCCACTTCCATCAGTGTTGCTGGCACAGCACCGAAAAAAGGTGTCCTGGAGCAGATCACTTGTACAACATTTTGTGTGCATCCAGGTGGGGAGGCTGACGCACCTGCAGGCATGCGACAGGCCCTTACATGCCTGGCAAGCGCCCCGAGCTCACCTGTGCTTGACAAAAACGAGCAAACAGACGAATCTTACAAATGGCTCGTCTACCAGATCCTACAACTCCTTGAATCACCGAAAAGAATCAGATTCAGGCCAATCCCCTCGCAGCAATCTGCAGGCCTCAGTCCCAGAACGGCCCTTGTGATATTATTCCCAGAGTATGTACACAAGCATCCTCGAGATCTGTCGGCGAAGCCCGCTTGCAACAGTACATAGGCGCTCTCTGTTGCTGTGCAGAAGGAGCGCCTTTCCTGCATCATCATTGCTGCGGACCAGCCCAGAGCCCCCATCGCCGCAGCGCACCCCACTGCCACGTGCCCGGCCACAGCCTGCAGCTCAGACTAGGCCCACCCTGCCACAGTTCTACAACCAGCGGTCCATACTACGTCTGACTCTACCCTGGCCATTCACAAAATGCATGAACATCAGGTTCACATGCCTGCATCTGCCTGTGTAGCCTGCGGCCTCCTACGTTACCAACTCTGCTGGTCTTGGATTCCCCCCGGCAGCAGCTCATCGGCCACTGCTAAAAACGTGCAAGGGCTCTGGCCCGAAAATGCACACGCGGGAGGGCGGCCGGCTTCACACCCCTCCCAGGCCACCCCCACCCCCTGTCAGTCAACCTGGCCCCCCCTCTGCTTCACCCGTACTCAGCTACCATGCATATCTTGCTTTTTCTGTTGCGTGTGCGCCCTTGTGGGCCCCTTGTCAACTATCCTGTCGTGCTTATCCGCATACGCATCATTGTGTGCAGCACCCATCTGTCGCCACGCATTGTCACCCCAATTTTGCATTCCACTGCCGTCAATGTTTCGCATTCTTCTCTTCATTGATTGCCTGTGCAAACGATCTAACCCTGCTGTCCTTCGCCGCCATCCCCCCATCCCATCCGCACAGTCACCCCCAACCCGGTGGCAGTGAGCCCGAAGCGGCTGCAGTTGCGTTTTAGCGCTCAGATGCGGAAACGTCGCGCTGCAGGTGGCTGAGGGCACCGCGAGGGGTTCCCGAGCGTGCGCGTGCTGTACGCTCCGTCCGATTGCTGCGCCGGCTGCGGCGCTTGGACGGCACCGCCGTCCGTGCCGTCGGCGAATGTGCCGGCCTGATGGGCGCGCCTGTAACCACTGGCACTCCCCCACCCAAGCTGCTGGCAACGCGCGCGGCGGATGGTGACGGCAACGCCGACTGCACAACAGCGACCGCCGTCAAAGCACAACCGCACGCACAGTAGCCCCCAAATGCACACCAACACTCAATCCACAGCCAACACAGCAGGCGTTGGACAGCGGTTGTCAGGCAATGTAGAGATTCACTTGCACAGATGCGCCAGTCCCCGCACGCTACCTGGCTCCGGTAGGGGATACATTTCGACAATTGCCGGTACACTTCCTTGTGCTGCATGCATGATGCCGGGTCATGCGGGTCGCGGGGCCGTGCATGAGCACGGCACCAGAGAGCGCACAGAAGGCGGATCGCACGTAGTCAGCGCCTGCGACGGTTTCCGCAGCTTGGAACACCGCAGAAAGCGCGCGATTGATCGACCGTGAGGGCACCCCGCTCACTTTGCCGCTCATCGAGCCGACCATGCCGGGGGCGGGGCTGACAGGCGTCACCTGTGACGTGGTGCCGGGGGTCAAGCTCACCGCTGCCGCGCCCTCGATTGGAGCGTGGGGGATCGCGGAAGATAGCACGAACGACGACCCGCCTCCTTGCATCGTCGTGCTGTCGCCATTCTGGATGGGCAGGGAGCCGCTGCGGGAGCGCATCCGGCCCAAACCGCCGAACTGGCTACCCCAGACCCCTGGGTGCATTGCCGGTGTCAACGGCCCGGTAAAGCCGCTGCCACAGGGCGTGCCCGCAGGCGCGCAAGCGGAGGTGGTGCCGGACTGCTGCTGGATCAGGTCGAGGATGTTGTCGATGGTGTCTGAGAGGGCGTTGGAGATGTCGCGGCGCAGTGGCGTGCCACGACTCCGCTGCTCCGAGCCGACGAGGACCGTAGAGTTGCCAGTTGTGAGGCTGCCGGCGCTGGGCGCAACGGGCATGCTGCCGCTGGCAACCGGCATCGCGCTGCTGCCTGCAGCAGCCGCTGCGCGGGGCTGTCTGATCGGCATCGGGGACGACGCGGTGGGGGTGCCGCTCTGTGCGGTACTGGCCTGCCGGGCGAGCGGCGGCCTCGTCGGGATGGCGGTCGGCGCAGGGGCCGGTGACGTCGGCGTGTCGGCGGCCGCAGGAGTAGTGCGCCGCGAGCGGTGGTGCCGCTGCGGCAGCACGTTCTCCTGGCCGGTATCGGCGCCCGCATTGGCTGTGATCGCGCCGGCGGCATTCGCGGCCGGCGCCGTGCCGCGCTCGGACACGTCGACGGCATGCGCCCGCCGCGTCGGGGTTGCTGTGCGGCTGCTGCTGCGTTCAGTTGACCCCCGCGTCTTGGAGGAGCTCGCGGAGGGGGGCAGTGGACGCTGCGCACGGGCTCGCGCGACAAGTTCGTCAACGCGAGGAGCGCGGCGCACCGCGTCATGCAGCTCCGCCTTGGGTAGCGCGAGCTCGGAGAGATCGACGCCAGTCGCACGCCAGCGCTCGGCATGGCCGTGGACCCAGGGGTGCACGAGGGTGGCCATCGCACAGGGGCGGTCTGCCGGGCGGCGCGCCATGAGCGCCAGAACGAGCTCCCGAGCAGGTGCGGAGAGCCGGCGGAACTGCTGCATTTTGACGCCCGGGTAGTCGGACGTCTCGAGGCGGTCGTAGGAGAGCTTCGTGCAGATTGCAGAAGGGATGGGCTTGCATCCTGTGAGCATCACAAAGAGGAGAACGCCGAGCGAGTACATGTCCATCTGCGGAGTGTGCCTGTGGCCCCTGCACCACGACTCGCCTCCTGTCAGCTGTGATTTGTCAGCTGCACCCCGCACTCAAGAATCACCTCTGTGCACACACAGTGCGGCTCATGGGTACTGCAGGAAGCATGCCAACCAACATGCGCGTGCGTCCATTGGCACGCAATGTATGCACGTTCCATGGATGTTCTCACGGTGCGTGCCTGGCACACCCAGTGTGAGGCCCCTGAGTGTGAGGCCACAGGGAGGCACTGAGCAAGCTCAGGTGAACAGCATCACACATATTTGGTAAGCCCATCACCAAGCTTCCATGCACCCAACAGAAACAGCAGATGTAAGGGTTTGGTTGGGTATGTGTGGATGAGTCACTGCCTGCATTGAAAGCTTGCTCACACATCCAGCCAACAGAAACCTTGTGGCCACAAGTTGCCACTTCAACCACTTGAACCCCAACCACATGTGCATGCGTTACCAGCATTCAGGTATGTGTGCTCATGTGTGTCAAGCAGCTGCAACATCAGCCTGCCTGCGAACCCCAGCCCTATCTACCTATCCACAATACAACCTATACACTCTATTTGCACTCTCACTACTGAGATGCACACATGACTGAACAGCACCATCCGAGGCAAATTTAGTATTGTTCACACCCGGTGGCACATGGAAATATAGGATCCCTGCAAGATCTTCCCAGACATGGGATCTTCCCAGAGACGCACCGAATGGCCTCAGGAGACATGTATCCTGGCGAGCCCATCAGGCCAGTCTCGTTAGGCTGCTCCACATAATTGAGGACCATGCCGAGGTCTATAAGCTTCACCGGCGGTGGCACGTGCGCGTCCCTCTCAGGATCCCAGTTGTACGCAAGCATCACATTGTCTGGCTTCAGATCTCGGTGCAGGTATCCTGAATGATGCATATAGAGGATGCATGTGAGGATCTGGTGGAACGCCGCGGCCGCGTGGTGCTCTGCGAGCGGTCCCTTCTTCAGCCGGTCCAGCAGCATGCCCCCGGTGAGGTGCTCCAGTGCCAGAACGAGGTGGCTTGGAGGGTCGTCGTCCCTGCACGTGTGCACAAACCTCAGCTTCCCGCCCACTTGCCACCATCATGTGCACATGCAGCCGCCTCAGCACACGACTCATTCCACATAGTGACTTGAGAGCAGGAGGAACAACCAACGGACACGGGAGTGTTGACGGGCGCGTTGCCACCGGACAGAGGCCCCCACTGCAGGTGACCGAGAGGCGTTCCGGCTCTGCCATCCCGGCCCCTGCAACGGCAATGCAGACAATTCACGTCCATGCAGCGGACGACATACACGCGGCCGTCAGCCGGACATGGTGCTGGCAGGCAGGCTGTGGGGAGGAGGGGCGTACTGCTGGCCGAGGGGTGGAGCTGAGCCCCAGGAAGCATAGCACTGCACAAAGCCTGGGAACCGGAAGCGCTGAAGTGCGATGCCCTCTGACCTCAGGATGGGTTTGTAGTCGTCGCGAATTTTGCAGCCAGAGCCGAGGTTGACGACCTTGATCACACATGAGCGCGGCAGGTCACGCTGGGGAGTCCCCACAGCCGATGCGTGATACACCTGCACAGTGCCACGCACAGGTCAGCCCCGCCGTACTTGCAGCACATGGAACTCGCTATGCGCCGCGAGCCCAGACGCTCTCAAAGATTGCACCAGCTCAGTGTGAGGAAGGCAGCACGGGCCACCGACGCAGGCCAAACCGGGGCCATTCTCCACAGTATTGTGGAACAGGACATGCAGGTGCGGAAGAGGATGCTGTGAGTGTGGTTTGAGGAGTGTTGCAGTGGTGGTGGATGATGCGGCGGAATGGCGGAAATCAGGAAGTTCGCGGTCTGCTTGGCGATTGCTGGTAGGAGGCAGGCTGAGGTGAAGTGCACCTTGGAGAAGGCTCCAGAACCTAGGGGCTCAGCCAGGCGCCAGATGGAGAAGGCTTCGTGGTCCAGTGGCAGGCCAAGCTCCCCTGCAAGCTCGATGTGCTTGGCCTCGGCTGCTGGCCCGGGGCCTTGATCTGCCTCAGCGGTCGCCTCAGGCGCAATGCCCTGCACACGTGGGAGGCACCTCACTGCAGGTTCCAACCCATAGGACAGCCACCAGCATAAGCCGCTGCCGCACTGCTCCACCAACGCTAAGTCAAAGGAGGACATCGGCACGACTGATGAGGGCCGGCGCCTGCCGCCGTGCGTGCTGCTGAGTGGCAGGCTGCCACATGAGCACCTCCCCTGGTTGTGTCGCCGGGTTAGCGGACCGGAGCTCCAGATCAGGGGGGTTTGGTAAGCGTGCCAGGATGAGGAGGAGCTGGAGGCCGCACCGCTGGGACCGCTGGGGAGCCAGAGTCGCTTGTTTCGCTGCACTGCGTGGGCAGCTTTGATGAGCGGTTGTCTGCCGCGAGGCCGTGTGTGCTGCGGCTGCGGGCGTTCAGCGTTGCCGGCGGGGTGACCACCGCCGTGCTGCCCGCCGAATGCCCGGGAGCATCCGGCTCGGAGTCATTCGTGATCGGTGTCTTGACGGTCTTGTGGCGGCACGTGGCCTGAGCAGAGGAGACGACGATGGTGTCTGGAGACGGCGTACACGCTTCGGTGCGCAGCGTGAAGTGCTTCGGGAACGCCGGCGATGATGTGTCTTGCTTGGCGGCTGGGGAGGGACAGGGCTGCGCGGGGCGCTGGTCGGCTATGGAGGCGGCAGGGGCATCTGTGGGTTGTGCTTTGCTGGCTGGCATGCCCTTGGGTGTGCTGGCTTGGACATGCACACGCCACACGGCTCGCGAGTCCCCCTCTACAGGGCTTTTGGCGACCGCGACATCATCTGCTTCTTGGGGTTCTGCAGGAAGGCAACCGTGATGGGTCACTCGTTTGGGAGATGCTGCAAGGTAATGGACTCTGGTGGGGTGCAGGTTCCCACCTGATTTCTCATGCCCGGAAAACATCCGCAAAGAACTGGGCTTGAGGAGGTCACTGCCGTCCGGGCTGTCATGGCCGCTCAGGGGACCTTTCGAAAGGGACGGTTTGTCCCTGCATGCAAAAGTTATGATGCTTTGAACGGTATCTGTCAGCCAGATTGAGTGGTCTCTGGCAACCTGATTGAATGGTCTCTCGCAGCCAGATGTGGCTGCAGGGAGAGGCAGGTGTGCCTTTTGCGCACAGACATGGTTCACTGCTTGGGACCACAGGTGTCCAGAAACGCACATCACTGGTTGAAGTGCTTGATTTTCCGCTGTTTGGGCGTCACATGACTTCGGAGGCTTCAAGCATTTCATAAACCGGTACATATTTCCGTCTGTTCCGGGCACGAGGAACCTGATTCACAGACACCCCACCGCCTTCAAGCTTGACCTGCATTTGCTGAGCCAGCTCAGTTAGGGCTGGGCTTCGTAGCTGCCAAACAGGCGATTTATTGGAAAGTGGGTCGAGACCGGCCTGTGCAGTACTGCGTTGCTTCTCAGAAGCGATGCGATCATGCACGCGCCGACGCAACATGCGTTCAACACCGGTACCGCCACAGTTTCCCGTCGCACCAGTATTGTACCAATACATGCGGCGTCAGGAGTGCGGCCCCCCTATGAATGACAGAGTTTCATTTAGGAGATGCTCAGTCCATGGATTATTGCAGCCTCGACTGTCCAAATTGCCTCGTGTTCAGGCGCTGCATACGTAAGCAGTCCAAGTCGGCAAGTCCCACCTCGAACCACCACTCATGGTCATCAGTAAGGGAAGAAGTAGACAGACAATCCTGTTGATGTGGGAAGTAGATTGGCGTTCAAAGTTCCGTGCGCGAGGATGCGGGGGCATATGCGCGGGTGCGGGCATGCATATATATTAAATAAGGCAAAGCAAGCCCATTCGTATACAGATGCATCATTGCCAATCTAAACATGAAGTGCCAGCGGTATGGAAAAGCTAGGTAATCTTGGCCAACCAAAGTTCCGTCTTCTGATGACGGGCTCGAACTGATCGACGATGCGACGGCACACCAGGAACAAACTTGCTGAGCTGAAAGGAGCGATTTCCACAATAATCGAGAACTGCTCAGCGGAACCCGCCAATGGGCTGGATACTGTTACAAGAGCCACATGAGGTAAACGTAGAGCTCCACTGGCCATGGATGGGAAGGCAGCGTGCCGTTAAGATCGAGTTCATTGTCAGAACCACACTTGAAGACATGCTCGGGCGCATAGACAGTACGACAACCCATCGTTCAGAGGCAAGCCCTACATCTGAAGTAACAAGTATCAAACTGCATGATGCCCTGGCTGTGGGAGGTTGAGGTGCGCCCTCGCGGTCAAGCCAGGCATATTGGAAGCGAGCTTGGCAGCGTCTCGCACCACGCCCATGACCACAGAAACAAGCATTTACACTCATCAGGCAGACTGACATCATGCTTGCAAGCAGATCGGCCTAGCACGGGATGTCTGTACACTGTTGGCGCACCTGCGAAGCTCCTAAACTCTTGGACGCACAAACAACGTCTGCCCGCACCCGCCAGGCTGATGAAGCGGTCCAGTCCAGGGAGAACTAGAGCTGCTTGTCTAAAGAACTCGCTATAAATACTGCTGTTCGGATGAAAGCCCCCGCGATGAAACTGTCGCCATCAGGGCTTTGTCCAGCATAACAACTGTGCTCGATACACTGGACGACATGAAAGTGAAAATCGAACGTAACACAGCGAATGCAAGTGATCAACCACGTTGATGGGGATCATATAAACCATGTTGTTTCACTGAGTTCGTGCAATCGGAAGGCTAGGGAGGTGGTACGATCGCATCGCGCATGCATGCTACCGTTGCCTCCTCGACAGCTAGGACAGCCTGCAAAAATGGCCGAGCCGAGAGAGAAAATATAGCACATACGCCATGCGCGGACGCATCCGAGCATGGCAACGAACAGGTTTATTGCACCAACATCATAGATTCACAGGTGTGTGACATGTGCCAGGCTTGATCGGCCTGAGTTGACGGCACCCTGCCATATCAAGCTTTGAAGCCTTGACGCGTCATTCACAATGGCGCTTCCCATGAATATTGACGATGAGCTTGATGAAGAGAGAAATTTGCTACGTCACGTCGGAAAAGCTCGGGAGATACCCGATGCGTTTGAAAACAGTCCCCAAGCATACCTCGAGGCGACACACCATCCATACGCCCCCTTTACGGGGGACACCATTCACTGGAACAGCTGGGTATACGATGATGCTACCACGTACGAGCCACTCTTTGTGGCCTCTTTGCCTATCAGCTGCTCCTGTGTCGGCTCTCCTGCGTATGTAGAGTCGGTGAAGTCGGGAATAGAGTACGAGGCTGCCTCAAAGCCGACAAAGCAGCACCACAAAAAAATTTGTGGACTTTGTTTGCGTTCTCCGAGTGATACAAGTCAGTGCACTCGTGCGAGACATGATCACATGATACTCGCTGCAGACGATTTGACATGGTTTCTGCCGAACTGCTACCCCACTTCTTGTCGTGCATATAACTGGAACAAATGTTTACAGGTTTGAAGGCCTAACTCGGGACGCCGTGCCACATGGCAAGGGCACGATGACGTTTGGCAAGCAAGGCAAGGGAGCAGGCATAACTGGCACTAAGCCGGGAGATCGATATGAAGGAGAATTCCATGGAGGATTTGCACATGGAGTAGGCATGTTCACATCAGCTGAGGGTGTCGTCTTCAAGGGTGAGTTTTCTGCGGGGCTCCGGGATGGTTGCGGTGCTGAATACGATCTGGGCCCCTGGCGACAGAAGATCAAGGACGGGATGGACCCAGCCAAGGCATGGAAAGAAGCTCGTGAGGACATTCAGCAGAGTATTGTGACTGGAACATGGAATAATGATGTGTTCACCTCCGGAGCATCAGAGCTAGGCTCAGGCTGCTCCTTGGGTGAGATCAAGAAGACCATGTACGAGGCTGATTCAATTATCGCCCGTTCTCGCATGTTTCAGTTCAAGCCGGCTGGTGATGTGCGCCCTTTCTACCTCACCTGTGCAGTGTCGTCTTCTGAGAGTGTTACCGCAACAGGCAGTTGGTGGTCTAATATTCGGCAAATGCAGGCAAACTTCTATAAGTGCCATGTGAACAGTGCTCCAGTGAAACCGATGCAACATCCACTGCACTACCCCCACGGTACCCTTTTCATGGCTCCAGGCCCAGCCGGCCAGACTGCAGCAATCCCAGCCGACAAAGGACTTCGACGATTGATGCTGCGTGAATGGCACAACTACAATGTCGTGTTCAGTTCATACAATTTTGATTATAAACCTGCAAGTGACAGTCTGATGGCGAAGGCGATGAAGTGGTGGGACAAACAGCAAGCTCTGCGAAAGCGGGAAGAAGCTCTTGAGGCGAAAATTGCCGATCAACAGATGAGAAGGTATGCTGTGTACTGCTAATTCGGTGACTTGCTTGATCAAAAGAATTGGAGAAGCTGCTCAAATGATATTCGTCCAGTGTGCTACTGTATGAAAGTGTGTCCATAGGAACACACAGTAAATCACGCCACCATGTGATGTAGAGTTACGGGAGCTGGCTCAGATATTTCTGACAAGATGCCGAAAAAGACTGACAACAAGCCGACCGTAGGCAACGGCCGAAACACTGGAGTCGATGAGTCAGATCTTCTTGCCAGCACCTCGATGATGAGGCACCTCAAACCTTCCAACGGTCCACAGTTAGGGAATGCGTTCGGGTCTGTTAGTCTTGCCCTGAGGTCTGCACGCCCCGGCCAGCGCCTGCAGCAGTTCCGTGACACAGTGATGGCCCGTGCACCGCGAATGCCATGGCAAAATGGAGAGTAATACACAGAAAATGATTTTCCCATGTAATTCTTATACTTTCTGTTGTCTTATGCTAGACTGATCCGATATGATAAGAGATGCCACGACACTCGCAGACCACCTTCGCCACATCTCAATCAGGTGCTACGCTGGAATAAAGCACGCCGTTGTGTTCTTCATAAACCACCGTCGTGAACACGGAACGTTACAAGGTCCTTCGTAGGTCGTCATATAGACACTATCGTAGGAATATTAACCAGGTTGTTGATGTGTTGAGTGCGTCGAGTAATGGTCGTCTGCACAAACGCAGCAGAATCAATATCCAACGCAGCTGATTCCGAAGGCCCAATGTGCGTTCCTTTTGGTGTGTTGTTTGGGTTGCGATTGTTCTCCTGCACAAGGTGCATTGGCGTTTAAATTTTTCATACTCTGCGCCTGCCTGCACTCTATCTTGATGCGCCTTATATCTACTAGCTGCTTCAATCTAGGTTTTTGTTGCTGTTCGCTTGACACACCTTCAACAAACATGGGCCCCGTGACAGCTGTGCAGTCTTAGGGCCTGGCTTCGGCTGGTATAAAATTCTCGGCATCCTGCATGATAAATTTGGTATTGACAAATTAACGATTGTTTCCGAAGTTCACTTTATTGATACTCGATCCATTTCCGACACGCGACCACATGCCTTGGAAGTGCAATCCTTGGCATATCAACCTGCCAACCGTCGTTCATGCTCGCATCTTCGACTCTATCAAACAATTTTGACGTTTCAGCGTTGATTATTGTCATTGGATTTACTTGAGCAGGGCGTTTTGCGCCTTACGGCATGGCAATGTTGGAATCGTCCCGTTAGATTGTCCGTGGGTGCGTTCCCACCTCCGTGCCCACCCCTTTCGCTCTACATACACGACATACACTATATTATTTAGCTCAAGCTCAGGTTTTTAGTCCGTGTGCTGCCCCTACTGCTTGCATCCATGCACCCTTTTCTCGTCGCTGTCGTGAATCACGTGTCGACGCTCCATGGCGCAGCTTTTGATCGCAATGCCTCATCTCATTGCGCCGCATCGCACACATGTTGTGGGCTTGATATCTCGAAGTTTTCCCGCCTTTCTCCTGCATCTCGGCCGACATCTCGGCCGGTTGTTCTATTACCATGTTTGGCAGGGCGGCGCGATTTTGTTCATCATATACGCACCATATGACGTGTATATGAACTAAAGCATCGTATTATTCTTTCCCAATTGCAGCCTTCTGCTTCTGAAAGCTCCCCGACTCCGTTTTCGTGTCTTGGTTCCGTGAACTCTGATCCTGGTTGTCGCACTGGATCTCAACAGGCCACATTTGCGCAACTTGAGTATTTTTGCAGAATATATGTAAGTGAATGCACAGGGTGCTGGGCAGGGCAGCGTTTCGGCAGTGTCGGTGAAATGTGGTGAACTCGTATCAGGTTGTTTCCGGCGTGCAGGGATGTCGGAATTCTGAAAAACTCTGTCTCTGCTCTGTCGTTCTCTGACGAGAAGGCCGAGCCGGGCTATATTTTCAACGCGGCAACGAACCTGTTGGATCCAAGTAAGCTGAATACCGCAGATAATTCCTCGCGCTCTGCTGTGGACCTTCCAGCAGACAGCAAAGAGAACTGCCAGGACTTGCTGCGCCCATCATTTGAAGCCCCGGATCCCACAATCGCTGCAGCATTCCTTGCCAAGGCAGTGTCATCTACTGGAGCAAGCGCAGCTGCCCCCAATTCCATGAATCCCATGCCAAGTTCGGACGGTTCTGCTCCCAACATCGTCACGGCAGCGCCGGGAGTGGAAGCTTTATTGCCAAACCTTCAAGTCTTGGAGCGATTTGCCACAGACCTCATTCCATATTATCTATGTCAGTTTGAACTGGAGGGTATTGCGGTCACTGCTCATCCTATTCCTAAGGATCTGCCGGAGGAAGCCCGAAAGGCTGCCAAGGCCACAGCCGTCAGCGCTATTCCTGAATTTGAGACTTTGGCTATTGCTGTGATGAAGCAGACTCGCCCGAGTCTCGCTGGTATGGAAGACAAGGACATCAAGCTTGAAATGCGCTCTATGGCAGAGGTTCTTCAGCTCGCTTGTGAAGCTCGCATGACTGACGGCCGCACTGAAGTTCCACTGTCAGAGCTGATGTATGATGATGCCTTTGTGCACGGCCTGGTGGTGTGCCTTTCAAAATTTTCATTGCTTTCATTGTTTGGCTATCAACCACGTTCAGGTACAACTTGACATGATTCGGAAGAGTTTCAATTCAGATTTTTCCGTCTTGCCCATTTTGGGTCAGCTGATACTGCTTCATGAGTTTGCATAGCCAAGTGTTGTTTCAGTGCTTCATTTACAAGCTCGTTTGTGCAGAACTTCCAGCAGCAGCCTTCTAAGCAGCTCTTGGATATGCTGAAATGGCTCTTTGATGAGGTTAATGAAATGCACAAAGCAGGCATCGCCCACGCAGGCATCTCGCTTTCGTCTGTCATGTGCCGTCCAGAGGAGGGCTGGAAGCTTGTACGTCCAGATAAACCTGCAGACATCAAGAAGCATCAACAGGAGGACGTGATTGGTGTTGCACGAGCCATGTGCTTCATGTGTCTTTCTTCTGACCACAGGCGCAAGTACCAGCCTCATCACCTCTCTGGACTTTCCAACGATGAGCTCTTGGGCTTGGTTGCAAATGTCCCGGATGTATGCTTGCTTGCGAGTGCGATGTTCTCTGGCCGCGCGACTTTGGCAAAGGCTCTTGAGTTTCATTTATGGCATCCGCTGGCAGTACATGCTCAGGTATGTTTGGGGCTCAGCCTGCGTTAGCCTATGTTAACAAAGGTTGCTTCCCATGGTTGCTGAGCCCCAACCTTGCTTCCCATGTCATAGGCAACCTTTGTTAACATAGGTCCTAGGTTGCACTACTGCATGCCAGAAGGTGACATGTCAAGAATGTTGCAGGTCATGCTGGATACCAAGGCTGTAATGCGGTCCATGCGCTTAGGGAGTGAAGACTTTGACCGCAACTACAATGTGCTGGTCTTGGGTGGACGCAGCTGGCAGGATGTCCTGGGCACATCACTGATTCCTGATGTGATTGTCGCTTCAAGGCAGCATGTCTTGCGTTCAGACTTTGCAGCATACGACTTTGACAGTGCAGCAAGCTTGTTGAGGTTCACAGCCAATACAATTGGTCATTTTGAAGAGCTGAAACTTGGCCTGCAGCTCAGCAAGGTTGCATTCCTTGACGCCATTTTGGCCCTCTTCCCAGCGCTGGTACCAGTCTGCTACCACTATCTGGCCGCCTATCCCTCACTGCATGTTCGCAACAGGGACTCAGAGCTGGTATGCCTCCAGGTTGTACACATTGATGCTGTCGGACTGATGACGAATGGTGAAGTGGTCTGCATGTTATTCTTGCTTTAATTCCCATCGTGGGATGCGGAACTGGCTTGATGCTGCAGGTTTTCGGCGCCATTGAAGGTGATGTTGATGCAACCCACCGCATCATGCATACTGCACTGTCTGGGTACGCAAGTGATGGTGCATGGGACTTGACAAGCCTGCCTGGATTCTCTCCCAAAGCTGCAGGGAAGGAGCCAAACTCTAAGCTAGGCGAAGAATTTGCGCAGTGGCAATGCAAGGATATGGACTCGTGCGATGGATCAGCATGCACCTTTTGGCATGATGAGCGAGAGCTCCGCTTCGCAAAGGTACGTTAATTCTGTTTGGTGTGCTGATGCAGTTGCGTGTTGTGTACTGGTGCTTCTTCAGCAGTTGCTGCATCAGACTTCTAGCAACAGTGTTGTCATCTGTGCTCCACAGCAATTGGTGGCAATTGGTGGTAAAACGCTATGTGTGGCCGTCACATGTTCTTGCTCACAGAAAGTGTTGCATTTGAATGCAGTGCCTCCAGGGACGCTGGCAAAATCTACCACCAGTGCCCAACACGCCTCGATGCTCTTGACTGACAGGCTAGCAATGTGTGCAGGAACACTTGTGTGAAGATTTTAT
This sequence comes from Ulva armoricana, assembly GCA_032360965.1. NCBI lineage: Eukaryota > Viridiplantae > Chlorophyta > Ulvophyceae > Ulvales > Ulvaceae > Ulva > Ulva armoricana. Next base: position 1,704,578 of record JAUMHO010000002.1, read on the forward strand.
GGAGGGTGGCTGCAAGCGGTCAGCATGTCCGAATGCCCACGGTTTTGCTGAAATCCGAGACGCCATGAATGACGCCTCGCCTATTTGCTGGCGATGGCTTGAAGGCCGTTGCCGTGTGCCACACTGCAAGTATGCGCACACATTCCGGCGCCACCATGCCTCACAGCGCGTTTCTGTGGATGGCAGCCGTGGCAGTTTCTCAAGGCCGCGCAACAGCTTAGATGGTCGGAGAAGACGTTCTAATGTCAGTGATGGTACACGCATGTCGCTTGACCGACGCCGTCCTCCACACGCTAGCAATGATGCCAACAGGTTGGATGGCCCCCCCCCTAGTGGCCTGGGTAGTTCGCAGGGCCTGACAGCGCTGGACTCTGCACTGACACGGCAGGCAAAGCTGCCTATCAAACCCATTCCAGCGCGCAAGTCCATGGAGTTTGCCCGTGCCAGTGCCGATGGTGCTGGCAGGGCATGGGTCAATCACTCCCGCACCGGCAGCATGGGGGGGAGTGCTGGTGGCAGTGCAAGCGGCGATGAGAATGGCGCAGCCAAATTTATTGGAAATAAGGGCAACCGTGTGCGAGATGGATCAACCTGGGGTGAACAGAAAAGTCGCCGCAGTGGCGCTTTTCAGAGGCCCGGTGTACCTGTACCTGCTCATGCAGAGAAGTGAGTTGATGTGTCCCACCACAGCAAAGGGTATAGAGGGGGATTGAGTGAAATTTTGTCTTGCATTGATGTGTGTGGAACGTCCACAGCATATGGTATAAGGGTGTCAAAGATTGGCATCAGTGGTTCAGTTTTACGTAAGCCTTTTGCAGTAGTGCTGTCTTGGGCATCCTGAATGGGTCCTATGTGCATAGCATTCACTTGTGAAGAGGTGTCACATTTTGAGTTGATCAATGTAACATGACAAGGACTATCTGAGTGACCAGAGCCTTGAAACTCATACCTGTAGATCACAAGGTGAGCATACAGAATCACTGAACAGTACTTGGATAACAATAATGGTTCCAGACCGCAAGGCGACCATATTCTCTGGGGAGCCATGCAGTACATTGCACCCTCAGCATTCCATGGACAATCTTGGGGAGCACTGTCATGGTTTGCAGGTACCTGAGCCATGCTCGTCACCATGATCACGCCGCGGCTGCATTCAGATGCATATGCTGGTCTGTTATGCGTGCTACCCGGTAACACTCAGCTGTGCAGCCCTGATGCGGCTGTATTAATGCCCCAATCACACCGCCGAGCTGCGGATTTGATTGGGCTTTCAGATACATATTTAAACAGACTCGGTCGAGGCGGAGCATACTCGATACAAGCTACGCGACTTGGGTTGATAGAAGTTGTGCGATGTTGAGTAGAAGGTAGATCAAAGACGTTGGTGTGGAGGTCCTTTGTGAAAGGATGTTCCTCGTGCACAACATGAAGACATTAAGATTTCGGGTGTCAAGTCAAGCAATCCAGGGCTTACTAGACGATGACATAGATACCCACATGACTCATGTGACATGAGCTATAGATTAAACAGTAGGACCACTGCATACTGTCACTAGTAGTGACGCTGATGGCTCCCCTGAGTCTAGTACTGCCCCACAGATACACTCATTCATAGGTTAACACATGCCTATACCCTCCAGGAACCATTCTGCTTCAAGGTCTTTGCCAGCTCATGACAGCACCGGCGTTGTCGCTTTTCGACTCCCGCGGCTTCATCAGCGATATGTTCTCAGGCATGGTGCGACACAAATTCACCAGCCAGGGTTGTGTTGGAGCATTTCTCGAAGTGACAGGCTTAGCTGCCCGACACCATATCTGACGTGGTGCGCGCACAGCCAGGTAAGAGGAGCTGCTCCCTGATCCTGCCATCGCGGTCGAGAGTGTTGCGCTGGTGACCGTCCGCCGTCTCTGCAGCTCTCTCTGTGCTGCCCTCCTGGTTGAGCTGTGTGTGCGTGTCGCCCCCCCCCGCCCCTTGTAGTACGCTCTGCTTGTGGTCCTTGTGGCGTGTGGCGTGTGGCGTGTGGCGTGTGGCGTGTGGCGTGTGGCGTGTGCCTCCCCCACTGCCCACTGTCTGCGTGCGGCTCACAGGGTCCGTGCCTAACACTCGACCCGGCGGACGCCCCCCGGTTGGCCGTGGTTCCCCCGCCTCTTTGATCGCCATTTCTCCTAGATACGCCGTGGGAGATGACGCGTCCCCCACACGCCACCCACACACGCTCCCTCTCCCTGCTAGTCTCAACGCCAACCAGCAGCACACACATATCACATCAGCGCCTCCACCGACTACTACGTACGCCGCTCGCGACCATGCACAGGCGGCACCGGCACGCCAACCGGGGCGCCAGCGCGTGGTCGCCACCGGCAAGCGCACCGACAGAAACACCGAGGGCGTGAGCGCACATCCGCACCGCATCCGCGCCGTGTTGGCGTCTTGCACGGGGGGGGCACCCCATGGCGCACATCCGCTGCAGAGGACTGCATGCCCGGGGCGCCGCATAGTCGGCGACGGCAAGCATCGAGTGCAGCATACTCGTCTCCACGCTGCCACATTTTTGCCGTATGTACGGTAACAAAAGTAAGCTAGAAAGAGGAAACGGGCATCACGCCAAGCCCAAACAGGTGTCGGCACGGGGGCACGTGATTCCAGGCTGTACGGTTGTGAATGCCGCAGTAGCCACTGACTTCCCCGACGGCTACTTACGCATGCCTACGCAGTGGTCTCATGTGGGTTGATGGTTGACTGTACCACCTCTACAGCTGGCATGTGATGGCCACCTCCCTGGTGCTACTGGCAGCAGGGCGCATGTGCATCACAGTAGTGCATGTAGTCAATATGATCACATCGGCGTATCCATAACGGCAGTGACCGTCCGCCAACCGGGACTGAGTAGTGCGGGCATCGTGCTTCCTCGTTTCGCCCCTATGTGTAGGGGTGCTGTGGCCGACGGCGTTGTGGCTCTGGTGTAATACCCGATATACCGCGATATGCACCCAAAATTTCCGTTTTTGGTGCTTACACATGAGACAGCTCTATGGGAGGTAGGTGCCCAGTGCATGTGCGCTCACTGAGGACGGACTACCTCCCGACGCGGTGAGATTCGGCACACAGTTCACAGCACATCTTCTGAGATCGGTGCCTGCGGAGGTGTCGAGCATGTAGACCTTCCTTGTTGGGTTTTCGGACATTGAGGAGGGCGACAGGTTCGATGTGATGACATCCACATTTGGGGGCACCCCAGCATGTGGTCGCTACAGATGTATGTAGCGGCGAGCAGTCAGCTGCGCACGCGTACGAGCACAGGTTGAAAACACAGTTGTGACAGATCGCTTCGCCAGGATTGACCGAGTCGTCGGTCAGATGCCTGCATCATAGGGCTGCAAGCGTCAAACATGAAGTGCTACTGTAACCGATCGTTGACATTGGGTGGTGTTAGTGCTTGAGATTGGCTTGCTGAGACGTGCAGAGCCCTCTGTAGCTGGTAGCTTTCTCCGCATTCGACTTTTGGGGCACACTTTAATTATACAAAGAGCCTCGTAAACAGGGCTAATTTGCTTCTCCTCTCACTCTTTTTCTCATGTTGCTGAAAGAACTGGCAATTTTGCGCTGCCGTGACGATCGCTGCACAAGCGCAGATCACTGTCAAGCCACACGCAAACTCTGAACGGGATTAACTTTCTCCTGTCAGACACGCTAATATGGAGAGCAAGCTTTTGTTTCACTTGGCAATGTCGATCGTTTCCGATCACTGCAGCTGCGTTGGCACAGGTCCCTGTGCGTGCCTGTACCCCTTCGGTGGTTATGCTAGGTATTGATTCGCCCAGTCCCACGATCACTAACTAGTACCAAGTGGACTGAATGATTGGTTCGTCCATGTCGATGTTTGTGTCTGACCGAGATACGATGTGCTAGTGCATGCTGCAATGCTCTACCTTGGTCCGATGGACTGTATGCAGCGTGCATCGACTCTCTTTGGATTTTAAAAACGAGCAGCGGGGGCTGAGTGACGTTTGTTGTCACATGGCACCTCAACATTATGCCTTCACATGCATGCGCGTGGTCAGTGGGAGCCAGCTCTACAAGTGCAACAACACATGCCCCAGGCGGGTCGAAAGCCTGCGGATACTAGAAGACCGCGCCTATGCTGAAAACTGGTGGCACCTGTGCCCAGAGCTGTCACGGCTGACCTACATTGCTCTGGAAACCGCAGACGAGGTGCTGGGGCAGTCTCGGAGTCTGCAGCAGGTGTGATGATCATCATCTAGTTCGTTGCGAATGACCACCAATGGAAGCCAGCCGGCCACAACACAAGGCACCTGGTCCAGGATGGCTGTACTGTGCCCAACGTCGGCTCTGCTGATGCCACCACTCCAGGGCATACTTCACCTCATGCTTCTACTCTAGGGAAAGCTCCCAAGCTAGAGACGGTGGCAACGTAGGTGCCACATCCCATAACTGCACACTGCACCCATGCCTCTAACATGCAGCAGTGAAGAATGGTGACTCCTGGCTGTTGCATGCACATTCCCGCCCCCCCGCTTCCCAGATTGAATGAATGAATGCCCACGGTTAGCCGCGCCATCGCTGCAGCAGCGCCCGTCCACGGAGGTGGTGCAGCGCTCCGAACCGGTGCTATCGCCGCGACCGGCGCTGCAGACTGGCCCGGAACTCTCGCCACAAATGACACATCTTACCCAGACATGGAAGTTGGAACGCCTTTGCATAGGCATCGCTGGGGGATGCCTCCGCCGTTGCTACTCATGCACCGGTGCTGCGCGCTTGGGCTGCCGAGATCGAGGCCAGTTTCCAAGCAGTGGCTGCAGGTGCTACTTCCCGGCTTCACGCACCTGCACCACTCATCCTGCCACAGCTTCGTGCTGTGTGCCCTGCGCCTCTGCAGCTGCCCCTCATGACATCACCCCGCCTCAAGCACCTGTCACTAACAGTGCTACATCCGGAAACCACCGGAGCCAGCATTTGCAAGTTCGATGGGCGCGTGCGCCCATCGCAGTCAAACGTGTAAATTACAATCGGGCATCATGCCATACTATTCCTAGAATCGGCCACGCGCCGTAGGGTTGAAAGTTTCATACAGGGTGCAGCCACGCCCTCCACACCAGAGCCGCCCTTGCCTCCAAGCGCGGCAAGGCTGTCAAGCCGCTCAACCCCGCAGTCGTCTTTCCCAACATAGACGGTCAGGGCAGAGGCATCCTCAGGGGTCAGGGGCATGCCCCTATAGAGGTAAGGCCTGGGTAAATACGTTGTACTGTCCGTACAAGGATACTCCAAGGGCTACGGCGTGAACAGCCACAACAGTCTGACCTGCTTACGGGTACGCAGCAGTGGCCACTGCCGTGTCCTTGCAGCGCTGAGTCCATGCGGCGCCCACCCCACACGCATGCGGCCTCCACCCACAAGCCTGCCCTTGCCTGCCGTGCATCGGCGCCATGCACGTCACCGCGCAGCGCCCCCCCCCTTCAGGCCTGCACTCCGGAGGCGCGACCCCTGCCGTGCTGTGCCGTGCTGTGCAGGTGCCGGGGAGCTCACGCCGCAGCAGCAGCCGTGGGGTGGCGTGCTCACGGCGCCGAACAAGTGGCGTGTGCTGCTGCCGCTGCTGCGGGAGCCGCGCGCGATCGCGGCGTGCCGGCAGTCGATCTGCGCGTCCTCCGACATCATCGACCCCGTCACCCAGCCTTGCTGACACCATTCGTCCGCGACGGCACCGTTTGGCGGCGGCTCGGCAACGAGGGGCGCCTGGCCCTCCTCCACATGTGCACCAACAACTTTGACACCCTGCCTACCTCCCGCGCGTGTGTCCTTGCCCCCATCCCCCACAAGCCACTGTTCACGGATGTGTGTGGGTACTCGCGAGCTGATCACTGCGCGGGCTGCTTCCCGCTTTTCTATTCCAGACCGCAACAAGTACCCCGACCCGAACAAACCGGGGCTGCGCTTCGGCTGTGATTACCCAGATGTGACAGGAGGTGTGGCTCATTGCTGTGTCAGTCGGCAATTCAAACACAGGAGGGGGGGCTGTGTTACGCGGCCTCGCGGTTGTGCTGACTGCACCGCGCAGTGTGCAGGCTGATGTGGGGCACGGAAGCTGCATGCGTTCCGGCATTCGGCATGCCGGCGGACTGCTACGGCGGGCAATCGATGAGCCACAGAGGCCGCGTGTGGCAGCCTGCTTGCGGCCCGATTCAACTAGCGCGGCACAGCCCCGCTGCAGGCCATTGCAAACATCTGATCACAGCTGCAAGCTGCTTGTGCGGCCGTCACCGACCCAGTACGCCGCACAACTCTAGAACGCTCCTTGCGTCGGCCACCAGGTGGGGCGGGGGGCACGAGGCAGAAGTGGTGTCCCCATCCTGCGGGCGGGCCATCAGGGGGGAGGGGGGGGGGGGTTGCGCGTCCCGATCGGCGCGCAGCGTCGCGCCGGTTGCGGCCGGACTGCCCACCGCATACCGGGCTCTCTGACCTGTGGCTGCGTCGAGCCAGAGCAGTCCGCGCACCGCTGCGGGGCGCCTGCATGTCACCCCGACCGGCCTCATGCATGCATGTGGTCATGCCAGGCAGCCTCAGAGCGGGTGCGGAGAGGGAGGCGTGCGATGGTGCTGCGTGCTGTGCAGGAGGAGTGCGGCCCGAAGATGGCGGACAACATGACGTCGCCAGCCGCCGCTCTGCTGTGGCAGCTGGACGCACCAGTCGATGCCCATGCGTGCAAGCAATTCCCCCCACGCCACAGCGCTGCAGAACAACAGGTGGAGCGAAGATGCAGCTGCCGACCTCGGTGCGGCCGCCACAGTGGCACCTCAGGAGGGGGAAGTCGAGGAGGGGCGACGTGCGGCACCTTGTGGCAGAGGTGGGCCGGATCTCTCTGACGCGGTGCTCGTCGGTGGGGCGGTTGCGGCCGCGGTGCCGGTAGCCCTGGCTGTCGGTATTGCGGTGGTAGTGCGGTGGAAGAAAGGCAGAGACGCTCGGCTGGGGGCTGCGGTGGATGCTCCAACTACGGCATGCAAGGGTACTGGCTCAGCCATGGACGGGGTGCGTTACCCCCCTAACCCCCCCCCCCCCCTACCCCGTCCCCCAACACAACTTCCTTGACCCCGTGCAACCTTGTGTGTAGCTGTGTCTCAGGTCAGATTTCCCGTTTGCATCTCATCAGTGCTAGCTGTCGCTGCAGTGGGTTGGGGAAACCCATCACCCCTAACACACAACCCGGCAGGGCCGACGGCAGCGAGCTCACGCCGATGCCCGGCGCTGGAGCCGTTCGCGCACAGGGATGCAGCCGCCGCCGGCGCCTTCAGTGGCGCCAGCCTCTCTGCCGGCCACCGGCGGCCACCGGCGGGTGTGCACACGTCCCTGCCGCCAGAACGCCACCAGGCTGCTTGTTCGGGTCCGGCTTGTGTTGTGCCGCACGCGCAGACGCTCGCGCCATGGTGCTGGGTTTGCTGCAGCACACCCTGTGGGGGGCTTGCATGCGCATAGTATGCATGCATGTCAGGATGGTACTCATACCCGGGCTTGACATTTCCGCGCGCGACGTACATCCCAGCACGGCAACCGCCCCAATCCAATCTGGAGCGATGGTATGCGGCAGTTCCAGGCTCCCGGTCGACTAGTGTTGCAGGTCATGCATGCATCTCGATCTGGTTCTCCCGGTGCACGGCCCCGCATGCACTGGAGGCCGCAACGGTGTGACTAGGAGTGCATGAGTCGGCTGCTCCAGTTCATCTGATCTGGGGGCGTTGTTTTTCAGATTCTTTCAGGTGTTTCAGATTCTTTCAGATGTTTCCGAGTCTTTCAGATGCAATACGAATGGTGGCAGAACAGCGGTTGTGCAGACGCAGGGGCGGCTACCTAGGCCTGACTGCATGTACACATCGCACATCAGGTTTCCCTTCCGCCTTGTGAATAACACTGTGGTGAGCCCCTGGGTCGAAGTGGAAGATGGACCTAGCTGGGCGTGCCAGCCTTGGATCCAGAGCGGCAAACTGCCGTCATCTTGCCGCATCAGCCGTGCCAAGGCGTGCCGTCGCCCTGCAGCGATTCCGGAAACCCGCTTACGCCGCACTCGACCACGGCGCATGCATGCCAGGGCTCCATGCATGGCCCCCATGGCCTGCCTGCCGCATGGCGTGCAGCAGCAGCGGGGCCGCGCGTCAGTGCGCAGCCATGCATGCAGGCAGAGCGCAGCGGCGCAGAAGCTCTTTCAAGCCCTGGACGGCATGCATGCGCACGGCAAGAGGCGCTGAACCGCTCTGTGCTGCTCGCTAGCACCTGGCGGCTCGTCGGGTCGAATGGGGTCGTACAGTTTATGCACAGCCAAGGCGGCCAAGGTGGTAGGCAGTACGGCAGAGGAGAGAGAGAAGGATAAGGTTAAAAAGCACAAGGAGCGTGCTCAGGGCGGGTACAAGTTCGTACCTCTGGCCCATGAGTCGTATGGTAGGTTGGGCAAGCAGGCGATGAGCTATCTGCACCATCTTGCGGAGAGTGCATGCGGTAGCAGGGACAAGAGAGATGTGTCGATGTGGATGGCACAGTCGCTGAGAGAGTTCAGTGCGGCGGGCTGCAGAGGGAATAGCTTGCTGATCCGAAATACCATGTCGCACGTTGCACAGATTGCAGGGACTAGTTTCGAACCGGCGGTGTGTCCAGGAGGGTCGTATGCAGAGGTTGTGTGATTGGGTGGCCTGATTCGCGACCTGTACGCTGTTGCGTGATGCACCTGTGACTGTGCCCCTCTTCGATGTAAATACATACACGGGGGAGTTTCACGGCTACATGTTGCAACCGCCCACAGAGACCTGGCTGTAGGCACGAGCAGGCCGCTCGCAGGCTCTGGTGACCTGAGCCGGTGTCGAGGGGGGAAGTAGCGCGTTAGGGGCGAGGGGGGCCGGCTGTGTGGCAGTTGTGCATGTTACTGAGTTGAATGCCGACCCTGTGTGGATCCCGGGTGAGAATGCGCCTGTCCAGCACGGACATGAACTGGGCACGTGGTGACGACATCGAGCCACAGGGCTGCTGGCGTGCAATGTTGAACGTACCGCCACCGGGAGTCCTGGGAATCGTTATCGGGCATTTATGCCGACACATGAAATGAACAGTAGATGTGTGGAAGATGTGGTTATCCTGAAACAGGATGCAAATATCTTGAAAGCATGTCTTTTTTCGTTTCCCGCGCCTCGCAGCTGTGCTGCTGCTTGGCGGTGAAGCCCGCACAGCGGCGCAGGTAAGCTCGGTGGTTGTGGCCAGGGGGGGGTGCACCTCGTGCCGCACGTGAACTCGGCGACGAGACCGGTGTGCACACGTGCGGAGCGCATATGCGGCACGCTCCGGGTGGCCAGGCACCGTCGCTGAAGCGCTCCCAATTGTCAGACAACGTGTCGTGCTCCCGGGCACAGAGGGGGGGGGGGGGGGGGGGTGCCAACGGCAGGACCTGGGCGGGGTACTTCGATAACATCTCGCACTGTACTGTGCTCCAACTCACCGAGGGGGGCCGCGGGGGGTCTGGTGTAACATCTACGGACTGTGTCTCCACCTGCGTCAGCACCTGCAGTTCTCCATCTGCATGGCGGATGTTCCGCACATCGTGCCGGCGCAGCCTGGGTGCGGCGCGCTGCCGTTGATGCTGGGCTGGGCATCTCGCGCGTGAACGCTTGGTCTGGGCGTGTTTCTCGTGATGTGCAGTTATGGGCACGGCGCACGCGGTTGCGGCGCCGGTGAGCCGGCCGCACCGAGGCACCTGCCGGGCCGTTGGCACAGCCGAGTAATGACAGCCGAGTCAAGTCTGCGAGTGAGGATGATCCGTGTGTTGGAGCAGTGTGTGTAGGTTGTTGTCGGCAGCTCTGGCTGCCTCCTGTGCATCTGCAGGGCCGCGATGGGTTTCCTCATCAGTGACACGGAAACCTGTGCGGTTTCGACCGGGTACGTTCATGGCTGGTTATGGCCGTGTACTCCGACGTGGCTCTGCTGCTGTAGATAGTCCCAAGCATGTTTAATGGTGGATATGCAGTGTATGCAGCCTTACCCGTGTAGATGTCATGCATGCAAGCCCATGATCGTGCCAGGCCTGCTCTCACTGGGTCAACAACTCAAATTTGCAGGGCTAGCTTGACGGGGTTGCTCCAACAACTGATCTTGAACAAGCAGCACGTCTTGCTGCTGTACCCGAGTGCAGCCAACTTGAACAACCAGCAAGAGTTCGTCTAGGGGCTCCCGGGTGCAAGACTGGGGTTCGGAGTCACTGATTTGTTGGCCTCAGGCCTGGACACAACCCCACATGTTGTGACTTCTGTGTCGTCTAGGACAGGGATAGAGCTGGAGCCACAGCCAGCTGACAGCGGCCATATCAAATCCTCCACTGAACAGGTGCAGAGCTCGGAAGTGTGAATGGAGCTGCTGCTGCACAGTGCTGTAGCGACTGCTTGCCTGCTGGAGACGCCAGGTAACCACCAGGTTCGCCCATCCTTGCCAGGCACTGCAGCCTTGGGACACATGACGCAACTCAGGAACATGCCAGATAGAAGCTGGCATGCGCCACCGACAGGAAATGCTGATATTGCAGTCTGTGATAGCAGCGTCTGAAGCCGGCATGGCTCTGGTCAGGGGTGCCAATGTGATATGTCCACATGGCAACTAGACTTTCAAGTGCTGTTTTAGAGGCGACTTGGCTGTTGATACCCGTTAAAAACCTCAATAGCAACTTCGACATCATGCTCGATCGTGCAGCAGGCAAGGGATGCGCAGAGGGATAGGGCAGCCTGAAGCCGGTACATCTCTGGCAGCCAGTCTTGCTTGCTCTGGTGCTCCGCACCCGGTGAGAATCATTACTGCGACTGGTCTGCGATTGAAGGTCAGGTGGATGACATAGCACCAGTGCCAGAGCCACACTCTGGAGTGCAGCTGAAAGCTGCAAGCCACACAGCTCCCAGCGTCCGTTGTGCCTGGTGCACTTATGCAACAACTTTCCAATCCACACGGGCGCTGGCTTGAGTTTCTGTCCGCATTTCTTGAGGGATCTCTGGTACGCCGTGGCCACTGCATACTGCTTGCCTCGCTGCTGGGGAGGGACGGTCTGGCTTTATCGCTGGCACTGTAGACATTGTCATTAGTGGTTGCAATATAGGTGACACATCGCTTTCGTACTCGTCATTGCGTGCGAGTTGTCAGGGCCGTGGTTTGTGCATCCGGCTTGCAAGGCGGACCCCGAACGCGAGGTCTGTCTGCAGCAATCCTGCACAGTGCTATAATACCCAAGGGCACACAGCAAGTTCATGGCACGATTTGACATCACTTGATTATCATGCTGCATTCCTCTAATGCCTGGCCTGGCAATGTTGCAACGTTAAGGATGCTGTCACGCGGTGCAACCAGCCCGGTGATCACATGACGGTGACAAGAGTGTGCCGGTGCAATTGACCACGCCTTTCATCATTCACTTGATCCTGCTGCAGTCACACGCGCGCGGTCGCAGCGATCGGTTAGATTCGTCTGTGGTGCAGATCCATTCTGTGTCCTCGACTTCATGATCACCACATCCCGGTTGTTCATGAGACCCCAAAAGGCAGTTTAAAACTGAATCTGTGGGGTGCTCGTGTGGCCAAGATTGGCTGGTGGATATCATGTATGGTGCATGCCATGCCATGCTGGTCTAATCGATCCCGATATCCTGCATCCTGGTGCGAGGCCTCGCACAAAAGCAAAACACACGTGTCTGCCGTGGAGAGTTGGCATGTTGCACCCTTGACTCTACGCTGGGGATTACTTTAGATGAGATGGTGACGCTGGCTTGCGCAGTCCTTTCCACGTGCGCGCACGGCATGCCACAGCAGTGGTGTACAGGATAGTGCTGCGGCCACGGACGCCGAAGACGCATGAGCGCTCGGGCCTACGCTCTGCGTCGCTGCGAACGGCCCATCCCCGCAACCAGGCTTGACGTGCTTCGGGTCCGCCGCAAGTTGCGGCGCTCCACCGTGGTGGCTTGGCAAGGGTTTGCGCGGGCCGCGATTGGACCATGCAGAAATGAATAAGCGGCATTCGACCGAACCAAATCGAACCGTGCAAAGTGACATGCGATTTTTCTTCATGCGAGTGCACACCATGGTGCGACCGGTCGAGCGTGAATGACGCATCGGGAACACAAACGAAGGCCCACGCTACGCCTACCTGCCAAGCGCATCTGCAGTACCCGCACCAGCCTCTGTGCCCGCGTGACGAGAAGCCGTCGGTCGTGCTAACACGGTTGGCACCGCGGCCCGACCTGAGGCTCGCCAAAGTGTGAGAATATCCCTGCCACAACACCGTGCTACACCAGTGTTGCTCGCGACGCACAGGCGAGATGCACATGAATATCGGGTCATGTATTGGCAGTAGAGAGTGCTGCACCGCCTGACGTTGTCAGAGGTTCCGCGGAATCAGACATCACGGACACGCCTGCGCCCGCAGTCGCATGCGTCATGCGGGTACATCGTCAGCATACCAGAACGGGCAGATGGTTCTGCTGTCCGACGCACACACATAAAAACCAGAGACTTCTGCCTCAAACGCATCCACCCCTAACGGCAGACTGCCCCTGAAGTCTGCGGGTACGTTACTGCTCTGGATAATGCACTGCAGTGGCCACCCTCGTGCTGTGGACACATTTCAATGTGGCACCCACCGTCTCGAAGGGGAATTACCGCATTATCTGGTGCCTATTCGAGCCCACCCGAATAACCCGAGGGCTCCAATTGTGTAGACCTCAGAAATCATGAAGATTGGTAGGAGTGACATGCCGCATGCATTGTCACCATTCCGCGCGTTACAAGGATTGGCGATTCAGCCAGCAGACACCTGTCCGCGAAAGCCATCATTGCACACGCTTCAATGAGCATTGTCAGTCATTGTGTAGATCGTAGACGGCGTTAGGCCCTGCGTCGGATTGCACAGAATATGTCGTTGAAGCAGCGCTTGTCGCCCCGCAGGAAATAGCGCAGGAACAGACTTGCAACGCTTCCCCTCGTCCTGGGGGTTTGGTTTAATAATCTTCAGACGCCTGTGCGTGGTCGTTTTCGGGAGCGAAAGACGCCCAACGGGCGACCGCGAACGATGCTGCGCGGATAAGTCGGTGCGCCTTCCATCCTTCACATAAATTCCTTTAAGTTACGCTTACGCTAGATTTTATTACGATCGAGGGAGCCAGGCAGAACCGATCCACTGCAGTTATGGTCGTGGTGTGTGTCATCGCGAAGCGCGGGGCCACGGCGAAATGCGCCGTAATACTGACGGTATAGCGACAAGGCTTCTTTGTACAGCTGATAGCGGAAAGTTCACATGCCGTTGTTCATTGGTAGCCCCAATCAGCTTTCGTTGACTGATCGCTGCTTATGCCTTGAATGCTGACGACATCTCCATGTACCGCACGGATGCCTGCAGGCCAGACTTTGCGCAACCTTCATTCTCTAAGCTGCATGGACCCCGTCATGGCGTCCCAAATCCGTTCAAGCAGGTCCTTCGCTGATCCAGCCCCGACAGTTGCTCTTGATGATGTCAATGACGGTGTGATTCATCCCCGGACAAACCTTTGCATCGGTGAGTGCCGTCAGGATATACGTGGAGCGATCCTTGTGTGTTCGCCGCGGCCGTGTGTGCGACGCGACAGTTGTGTCGCGTACGTATTACATGTATCTTCTCGTCGCCCATGTGCTCGCCTTAGAGTACCGACTGTTCCCGGTATCACAAACCTCTGACATGTTTTCGATGGCGATGCATGGCTTGCTTTCCATCAAACAGCAGGTCGTTGCTCACGTTCGCGGTCGGCGCTGTTCCCGGTCCGAAACATTTGCCAGATCCGGGTAGCTGTGTCGCTTCCCGCCATCCAACATGTGTAAGGCTTCTTGACCCATATCTTCATTTGTGGTCGCCCAAGGCCCGACTTGAGAAATGGCCCTTTCAGCACGACAAGGCTCTCACGCTTCGTGGCATCGTGTTGTGCAGGAGAATATACACCAGTACAAAGAGATCAGCTTGATTTGTCATGTATGGTTGATCGAGCTTACAGCATGGCAGAGTGGTCCATGAATGGCCAGAGCGTGAGCTCTGGACCGAATGCATCACCTAACCCCTCCGCGCCTGGCGCAACCCTTTCTTCGACTGACGTGGAGGGTTACGACAGCACAGCCGCAGACCTCGCCGCATTGGATTCAATGTACACAGCTCTATCATCATTTGGCCTGAGTCAGGTTTGAGGCCTCTCGTCCTGTTGCACATTTTGTCCAACATAACCAAGTCACGAAAACCAATCAGCAAGCTTGCGTTTCAAGCTATTGCTGTAGAATGATCTGGTTTCACCACATCCTGTTGCGGACACACAGTTTCTTGGGTACCCAACTTGACAGTGGATTTATTTCTTCTGCAGGATGCTGGTCTGAGGCAATCAGATTCGCTGGGTGGCTCCGCACATAACTCGCCCAGCCCTGCATCCTACTCATCACCTGGATCAAACAGAGACATCATTGACCCAGTATCCAATGCTGGCTCTCAGCACAACCTCCACGATAATTTCAACGCGGTTCCTGATGAGTTTGGGCGGAGGCAGCATGTGCCACGTGCTGTGCCCAACATGCGTCAACACCCCAGTGCGGCTCACCACAACAAAAGCATGGCTGCGGCGAGGTCTGCTCTGATCGAGATGCAGAGCCAAGGGCTGACCTACCAGAACATCCAAGAGCTCGTGCAGAACATTCAGGATCTCCTAAACTGCCTCAGGGTGCGTCATACCATAACATAGGTTGGGGGGTACATCCGTCACCCGTCACCCGTCATCCTGCAGGGTTTCTCATGGTTTCCAAGCCTCCTGCAGAACACTGCACCTGCATCTCTGCTTTTGCAGGAAACTGTAGCATCATCAACAGTCCCAACCAAGCTGGGGGTTTTAAACTCTATTATCACCCATGCCAATGCAATCTATGCGCACTGAGCACCAGGCTCGGATGCTCGTACATCATGGCGACACCGCCGGCCAGCCGCCACCCATGACACCACACCTCCAGTGGCAGACTTACCAAGCTGGCCTGTTGCAGGACCGCCAGAATGTTGGCAACGTCGTCAACCAGGTCCAGATAGACGAGCGCCTGCGTCAGGCAGTGCTGCACATGATCTCTTCTGGAGGCCCTCACGCTGCCCACGATGCATCCATGCTCTTCGCCGCCGCAGCCACCGGCACCCCTGCACCGCCGCTGCACCAGTCCTCCGATGCTGCAGACAGCACCCCTCACATGCATTCCCCGCACTCCACCAGCCCCCACCCGCTGACCCCAGAGCGACCCTCCGGTGCTGCACCGTCCAGGTCTCTCAATCGCTGCCAGACCCCCCCGCGCCGCGGTCCCTCCCACCACATCCATGAAAGCGGGCGCATGTACCCGTATGCATCGCCCTCCAGTTCGTCCATGCATACTGCCTCGTATGCCCCCGACCTGTCGCCTCCCGCGACTCCTGGCGTCTTCAGCACACCCCCCAATCTGACCCCCCGCACCCGAGATCGATCCGGCCATAGTGGAACCCTGCCGAGCAGCCGCAGTCAGGGCGGCGCCGCTCTGTACAGCCGCCGGGGCGCAGCACAGGCGGCAACGCCACACCCGGCGGCATCGGAAGCCGACGCTACGTCCGACCACCTCCCGAGGAAGCCGTCTTTCAAGATGTCAGCTCTGCAGAGCATGTATGACGACAAGGCCGCCTCGGAGCCGCTCCCGGGCCATAAGGGCGGCACCGGCGTGTTCATCCCAGGGCTGCACCGGCAGCCCAACACAGGAGTGTCGGGGCCTCTTGGCAGTGCTGCTGGCACCGGAGGTGGCGCTGCCGGCAGCGGTGGCTCCGCCAAGGCACCCCTGTCTGGACCGCTGAGCGATGTTACCTGCAGCCTTTCGCTGGGCACGATGGACGTGAATGACGCCCAGACGTCGCCAGACTCGCTGGCAGGCTCCGCCGAGCTGCCCCGGGTGCGACACGCGATCCCCCTGTTCTTTTCACACGTTTGCTTGCCTGCTACGCCCGTAGGGTTTCCTGCTTTTTCTCCGGCGACTGCACGGAGAACAGAGCCATCAAGAAACAAGTGGCACGCCAAAAGTGGTGAGGTTGGGGTGCAGGGCCGTAGCACGCGTTTGAGTGACGCCCGAGGCACACCCCACGCGGTGGACCGCTGCGCCAATCCCCGTGGCCCCCCGCCCATGGGGTACCCAAACACCGGTCCGCCAGGGAGCCTGAATGTCGACTCCGCTTATTCCGGCAGCCTGGTCGAGCCTGGGGCGTATTCTGGAAGCTTCTACACGCAGGAGCTGGCAGACGATGATGAAAGCCGCGAGCTGTCGGGTTCGGGTCCCTTCCGCCACATGAGCTTCCACACTTATGGTGGTGGGGAGATGAGCCGCACCCTATTCACCACCGACTCCGGCGGCGGCGGCGGCCGCAGCGGCATGCTGCCGCGCGCCGGGGACGACGTCAGCCCGCACCACCGCGGCCTCCGCCACAACAGCAGTGGCCGGCTCGGCGGCTTTTCTGCGCCGATCCCCGAGACGACATTGTACGGAGAGCCAGAGGATCACCACTCACTGTCCGCGTCGCTGTCTCCGCACTCTGGCTCGATTGATGCGATACCCGGGCACACTCGCTCGCCACCACCGGTAGCCATGCATCGCACCGGCCCGACTGATAGCATCAGCCTTGCCGACGCCCTCGGCCACCTCTCTATTCCCGGAGACGCTGCCGCACTGGGCGCCGGCCCGGGCGCGGGGTCGGTGGCTGCGGCTGCAGCGTACCGCCGGGCGATGCGGGCGTCCGCGGCCGCGATGGCCCCACCACAAGTGCAGCCGTCAGCGGCGCCGCACATGGGGCATGCGTCGTGGCAGGCGCCGCCGTATCCAGCCGCACCACCCCCACCGCGAGCAGACGTGCGTGGCCTGCCGTCTGCCGGCGAGTGCATCCCGCTCACCGTGTCGCAGTGGTCTCAGGATCACACGTCTGTGACGATGTTTTTGGAGCTTGAGAAGTTCAACCCCGCGAGTCTGATGGTCCAGATCCAGCAGCACATGGTCGTTGTGATGGCTCTCAACACGGACTCGCCCAGCCACGTGTTCATGATGCGGCCGGAGCATGCCGTGCGCGTGCAGGGTTCAAAGTCCCGGCCGCAACCAGGCAACGGTATTCACATAGTGCTGCAGGTGCGCCCTCCCCAATGGCATGGTCACTCAATAGCTTCATGCCTGCGAAGTGAAACTGCTGTGAGCTGCTCCTTCTGGCTGCAGCTTCACTTGTTGGAGCTAATCTTTGGTTTAAGAAAGTGCTGTGCCTGAAACCACCCCGCCAAATCCGTCAGCCAACCCTGGTTTTTCGTTCGCATCTGCTTCGTGCGCACCTTCTTGCAGCATCATCGTCCAAATGAGTCGCTCAACATCAGAACCAGTTTTTGGCCTGTCGCCTTGGTCCCCAGTGTGTGCCTGCTGCACCTCGTCTGCACATCTGGCGGCTGATGCGTGGACACTGAGCATCATGTGCATCCTGCCACAGATTTTAGCCCAGACACGTGCGTGCCGGTGGCTGCCTGTGGTTTCCAGCACCAAGCAGCCGCGATGATGTGTCTGAGGGTAAATGTGGTGTGCAGAAACGGTCCCCGGGGAACACGTGGACAACGTACGGCACGCCCATGGGGCCAGCCCAGTGAGTGAAGGGTGGTGTGCGACCAGGCATGCGGCAGCGGTGTGGCGGGTGTCTCGGGGTAGACGGTACCAGTACCGGCGGGGCAGCTGCGAGACGTTGCTTGCTTGGTGCGGCATGAAGCGGTTATGCAGACAAATGCCGCTGCCGCGGATAAGTTTGAATGTGCTGCCTCAATGGAGGCGAGCGATTTTGATTTGCATGATTTTGCAGGCTGCGCAAGGTCGCAGTCCCGGAGCTGTTGCCATCCTTGCAAGCCCGTGTTTTGTTTCTCTTTTTCCGTTGGTTCAAGTGTGGGGCATGGCCAGGTCGCAGCCGCAGGTTGCTTGGTTTAGGGGAGTGAGGCGCTGCGTGTGGGCTGCGCTGAGCGGGTGTTGAGTAGAGATTGGAGCGTTTGTCGCCGCGAGTGTGTGTCGCCGCAGGTTGCGCATAGTTTGTCCGCATCTGTGCCGCATGCACCGGCCGTCTGCGGTCGTGCTCGCGTGTCGGCATCGGAGGGATGCACCACCCCGGTTGGTCCTAGATACCAGGAGCGTGCCTGGTTTGGGCTGAGAAGCGGATGGCACGCCCGGCGTGTGACCTGCGGTACTGAACGCATGCACTGCATGCACGGCATGTGGCAAAGCAGTGTAGGAGATGGTTGTGTGCTGCTGCAGGCACTGGCAGTGCGCAGGAAACTGCCAGGTGCTTTGGGCAGGCGATGAGGGAGATGTGAGACCTGTCAGGTCGCAGGGCTGCACTGAATAATTGAAGGGGGCTTGGGCGACCTATTTATCGGCAGAATTGAAGCTGCTACTGTACAAATGTCCAACCGGAATAATTGTGTCTCTTAATGTTTCAAGATAACATCCGTCAACTCACTGTGTAACACAGGGCGTGCACAGTAAATACCAGTAGTGCTACCTGTATTGAGTACATATCTTTCGCCCCTTTCAAATAGCAGTTCTTGCCATGCTTGCCGCATGTCGTTCGCACAAGCTGCGGAATGGGATGCAAGACGCAGGCCAGACGTAAAGCACATCTAATGACCGCAAGCTTGTTGAAGACCTGTTTTTGTCATCAGTATTGAAGAAAGTGAGTACCTGTGCTGTTCTCAGGGCAGCAAACCTGACCAGTGTGCACAAGGCTGACGCTCGCAGTGCAGCCTTCCAGTGCCTACTGGTGCTGTAATGGCTCTGGAAACACCATTATAAGGTACGCTGTCCCCAGTAACACACCACGACACGGACTGATTTGAACTGACCCTGACTTCAGAAGCAGTACACAATGATGGGCCGAATGATTGCACATCGGGCAGTGCAACAAGACACGTCAGTACGTCAGGCCTGAACGGACTTTTATAACATGTGCCTCAAATGTGAGTTGAATTCGCTGCCAGTGGAGCAGGCTTCATGGGGATAGCGCAGGATGGGGCAACCATCCCATGGAGGGCAACCATCCCATGGAGGGCAACCATCCGGATCCCATGGAGCCCCAGCTCTGTCGCGCATCAGGATGCGAGCAACCTTCACAAGAACTATCTACCGCCACCTCCTCCTCCTTCAGCAAAGCCTGCCGGGAGAACCGCAGGGAGCGGGGTGTGTCAAAGAAGGGCACCGGATATGTTCCATGGCGCAGTGCACCATTGCTGCAGAAGGTGGGATGCCACCGCAGACCACCGGTGTGGCCAACGTGAATCATCTGATGCTGCTATGCGAGAATGTCAATCTGGCACGACACCAGGGCGCTCAGACGGGGCGCCGACAAGTGCGTGCCGCCTGTAGCCCAATCCAACGGTAGTGCACACAGCACTAGCGAAGCTAGTCTAGCGCACATCCCCCCGCTTCGTTGTCCCCCCTCTGCGTAAAAATGTAGATTCAAACGTGACACACACTCACCATATCCCACATGGCCCTTAACATCTGACCAGGGGGCGAATCATGTCCGCACACTGGGAGGTTTTTCACCATAAACAGCTTCAGGTACGTGATGGTAAAGACAAGGAGTTGGCAGCTTGGATGAGGGGGGCAATCGTGCATAAACTGGGCCGCCGTGACCCGTTTCTAGATGTGGTTGAGTCTTGTTTGGCTCGGGTCTTGATGAGCGCGCGTTAGCGCTCGTCGCATGTTCTGCCTGTCTCACATTTGATCAAGTACCTGTTGTATGCACAGCCTGCTGGTGCCTTCACGGACTGCATCGCGCGGGCACCCATAGGGTCGGTCTTGCCAGCCGGCACTGTGGCAGAACGGTTTGGCCCGACTTATTGGTCGTAGTCATGCCCCTGCTGTCTAGTGGATCTCGCCGTTGCGGGACGGAGATGTCATGGACCAATGTTGCAGTCACACTGGTCGCGGGGGTTGGTGGTCCCTCGGCCGGCGTGGCTAGTTTGGTTGCTCGTCCTTTGCCTTTGGGAGAGATGGCTTGTGTGGTCGCACACCTTGGTCGTGACCATGGTTTGCACCAGCGTGTGCCTTTGAGGGTTCAATCAGTCCCGGTTGCCGGAGGTGTCAATGTCCTTATGGCTACGGCGATGTAATCATCCATACATCTCCGGATAACAGGGACCACAGGCAAGTGTAAATGTCACTCTGTCTTGGCTTGAGAACCGGTTGCATGAGTGATGCGCTGATCGCAATCAAGCCGTGGGTGCCGGTGCGTGAGCACTACTTGTCGCGACTGTCTTTGTGCCTCTCTTAGCAATGGCACCAACTCTAGGACCGGTGGCGCCACGTCTCCACATCGCCACTGACGGCTCGCCTGTCGCGGAGCATGCATCTCCAGGGGGATCTGATGTGGCAGCCTGCTTTGCATGTGCAATGAATGGTCAGTTACGCTGCCGGGTGCCCTGATACATTGGAGGCCTCTGGATACCTTTCCTTTCCATTGCAGAGGTCCAACGGGAGAGCCCCCGAGAACTACCTCGGCGTTGCAGAACTGTCTATCTCTGACATGTGTGGCGGAGGTCATAGCAGGTGCTTGTTGTGGTGCTGTGGGGGTGTTTGGTTACTCTGAGAAGCCCTGGCACATGGTCTGCAGGCCATCCAGCTTGCCATCACTGCCTGCCCACATGTTCACAAGAGCATGGCAGCAAGCTTGGTCCCATTGCTACCTAGCACATTGTTATTTCTTTCCTGTGCCATAATATGCACATTCTCTGCGTGCCATATTATGCTGATAACTATATGCATTGAGGTTGGCCAGATCCATTGAAGTGGAACAATACTCTTCACACCCTGCTTGTGGTCCTGGTTATCCAGAGATGTCAAGGTCCCTGTAGGATATGGCAAGTAAGTGTCTCTTTTACACTTACACCCATGACTGCTGCACTGCAGGGTCTCAGGGAGCCTAGGTTCACCCTTCCCGGTCTGGAGTGATGCCTGGACGCCTCTGGTTCCCATCTGGTCAACCCTTGTCCCTTGTTCGAAGTCCGTCGGGGCTACCAGCAAGCAAGGGTCCGTGACTGTGGCAAGTGTCCACCTGGGTGACGCCTGCAGTCTGGGAGCCCTGGGCCCAAGGCGTTGTTGTTTGTAGATGTACATAGCAGCGCTGTTGAGCGTGTCAGGGTCGACATGGTAGAGCGCTGTTGAGACGCAAGTTGCGTGCGGCCAACTGTCACCAGGCTGGGCGCCGCGCTGCGACAAGGCCACGACCAGCGGGGCCTGCGGCCAGGTCGGCAGTCGGCACGTGTAGAAAGACGGCCAAAACATCAAACCAGGAGTTGAATTTGATGCGGAGTCATTGCCCTGGAGACGAATAGTGCCAGCTTGCCCGACGTTGGTCGTCATTCTCCTGAATCTTGTATGACAAGTTTGCTGCCAGGTCTTCATTCTCATTACGCACGACCTCTCAGAGTTAGTCTGTCACCTGCAGCCACCCCTACTGTGGTGCTGAGGCGTGCGTATTGTGCCCGTACTCAACAAGGGCCGTGGCGCAGCCGTTGGGGCCCCTCCACCGCAGATGTGTGATCGAGGCTGACCTGGATACCGGTAAACAGCTGCCTGTTGCATGCATGCGATGCACAACGCACTTAACTAATGCGTGGATTGAGAGGCTGCGGTCCAGATGCCTGAACTGCCATGCATCCATCTGCTAACACCCGCTGAGCGTTGTGACTTTGCCACTGTGTGCGTGCAGACTTGTTGCTTGCTGGCTTGTGTGCGTGGCAGGCTGGCAAGTCGACACGGAACTGGGCCGAGGCGAGCGTCGGCAGTGGGCAGTGCTCAACAGTGATGGATTTACGACTATGGGATACCGCTGTGAATCTGGTAGCTGGCGATCAATCTGCGACGTTGTTGCCAGTGCCCCCCAGAGCCTCTTGGCAGGTTCCCCGACGCAGGGATAGCTGCGGCATCAGCACACGACGGCACTGGTTAAACTTTTCGAACGCCAAGGTTTGGGGTCTCGAGAGCAAACCATGACCGGAAAACTCCTTGGAACGCTGCATGACCTGTCAAGCATGCACAAAAGCTCGAGGCTGCTATGCCCTACGCGGGACCGACCGGAAACCCGAATGCCTGTATACACATGTGCAGCATGATTCACGCGCGAGCGTTCGCTGCGCGCGCCTATCGCTGCACAGCCGCTGGGCAGTACTCAAATTTTACATACATTACCTACAGAACAAGATATCCGCCGTGTGGTGACCTGTGACGACAGGCATCCAAAAACTCTGCAGGTTCTTGCTGGAAGAAGTGTTTCAGAGATCTATGCGGATGTCATGCTTGATGCTGGTCGGCGCTTCTGCGCCCACACCGGTCGTTCGACGTGGCCGATGCAACACCGAGCTCATCGCTCGGAACGACCCGAGCGGGTATTCCCAGTGCGGGTGTTAGCAATGGAGAGGCGACCTCGCGCACCTGGTGGATGCGGGTGCACTGGTACCAGGCATGCGGAACAGGCGTAAGTACTGCGTCAGTGCACGTACCCAACACCATTGGGCACCCTGACGTCACATCTCTCTGGAAACAACGGTGCCTTGGTATGGTTCACACATGTACGGAGCCTCTGTGCTACATGTGAAGGTCCGCATCGGAGGTGCTGGGGGCAGCGTTTGAATGCGATGTGTTTGTATCAGGTAGAAGTCCAAGAGGTATTGAGCATATAGCACTGCAGGGGCGGCACTTCTGGACCCGTGACAAGGCGCACTAGGATGATGCATGCACGTGGCCGTTCGTACGTCAGCAGAATATTCTAGAAGGAAGCATCTTGCAACCTCACAAACACATGCACGCCTGCCTGTGCCGACGGGACAGCGCGCTTGGTGAGGTCACGCAGTGAGAGGCACTGAAGCAGCGGGTACATCAAACTACCATGCACCTTTTGGACTCTGTGGATAGAATCTTAAGCGTGTGGACTGGAAGCGGATAAAATACCTCCCGACGCTCCCCTGCCTGTCCGAGACATGGGCAGCGTTTCAGCGGACGTGAGCGGCGGGAGTCATCGAAAGGTGCTTTCGCAACATTTGAGATGCTCGCTTTGCTCGCTGGGGCTTGATCTAGTCTGTGGCCGGGCCATGTGTCATTTTGCTGTATCGCGTCGAACGACTGACTTGTACCCGCTCAGGGAGCATATCAGGCCGCCATGTCCTTTCAAATACACGCCTTTGCTCTGGCAGTGGAGTTGTAGTGAAAACTGTCCGGAGGTGGTGGGTGCCTGATGTCGGAAATGTTACAGTTGCATCGACTTGTGTCTCAGAAGCGCAGGGCCGCAAAGTCCGTTGTGTATTGTCCCTCTTCGACCGTTTCTTTATCATTGCTCCTTTAAAGCTATCTCCAGAGCGGCAAGGCATTGGGTAGTGATGGCGAGATCCGGTTGCACGTTTAGTTTTTCTCTGGTTCGTGATGCGTTCGAAGTTGTGCGAAGTCTATATGCAGCACATCAAGCTCCCCATGGAGCTTCCCACTGCTCTCATGATAAGGCCTACCGGCTAGCAGGTGATACGGACTGTCAAGGAGATTGCCGCACAGTCCATGGTGAAACCCGTATGAGTAAGGGAATGTGGCACCATGGCTATTAATCACTCCATTATCCGTGCCGCTATGTTGGATATGGTCGTTTTCAGATGGATTGAATGTTGCAGCTAATGACATGGCCGTGCAACATGGCATGATTGACAGCGACGCCCCGCTTATGTAGCCACGCAATGCCCAGCCATCCATTCATAGAGTAGAATGATGGCTATTTTCGAACGTGTTGGGACGCAGCTGGCAGCTTTAGCGTCCTGGTTTTTGTAACCCGCGGCCGCGGCGCTGCTGATGCGGAGCGATCTGCGCCAGCTGTCAGGATACCTGTACATCGTGATCAAGTCGAGTCGTAGTTGGTTCAACAACGTCCGGTTTTGCACAAGGGGAAAAATATTGGTTTGGGGCTTTGAGCTCGTAAGTTTTGACATTTTCCAAGTGCCTGTCGATTTGGAGTTGCTGGAACGCCAGCCCACAACGTGCTTCTGTAGCTTGGATTTTCAGCACCTAAGCGCCGGGCCACGACGGTTGGTATGCTTGTGTGTTGACAGTCATTCTGTTGTTTCATGCTGTCCGTTTGTTCATTGCGATAGGCGGATTCCGCTGCAATGAATACGGCTGAGTGAATACTAACACCAGGCGTTTCGAGTGAACAATGGACTCGTAACGCGTCGGCCATTCTGTGTTCATAAGTGTCTGCAAGCAGTACACGCGTCTCCATATATGTACCAGCATCTACAGATGTCGCCATAAACAACCCCAGCAGCGTCGTGTTGCGATGCCAAGTGTGGTCGTACTCAGGGACCGTGGCGCACACCGCTCTTGGCACGTCGTGGTTCAGGTCGACCTAGATCAGAAACACTGAATTGCCAGTATGTAATTCAGTTGAAGACGTACTCATAGCGATGGAAAACAGCGTGGTGGGCCCATGCTTAGACTGCCCCAGTCCAGACTGCTGTGCTCATCTCCAACAGCCTGACGTCCCATCTGGCCGGTCCATGAATGCTAAATGAACTCCCTGCTGTAGGGCAGCCATGACTCCTACAAGAGGCACATGCAGCTGCCTGTTGGATTCCTTCCCTCACAGCCCACTCCAACAATCTCGCCCACTAACCTTCCTGACATGCCAACTATCGCTCTCGTGGATACCCTTGCACATGACAGCCTGGGTGCCACGGCAAAGACCAAGCTTGAAGAATACATTGGGCGCGACCAGGTGCGCTGACCATGTGCTCTTGCTTTGCACTGTTGCGTTCCATTTCCGGGGCCATGTCACTCGTCCCAGTGTGGTTGTAGCTGTAGCTGCAACATGTCGCTGGGAAGTTTGTCCATGACGTGATATGGCAACATTTCTGAAACCCTAGCTTTCTGTTGTCCTAGAGATGAAGCTGGTTGTTGAGGTAGCAGTTACCAGCTGCACGAGGCCTGGACCTGGTCGGATCAGAAGCCTCGACTGTCGGCCATGTTGGTCAGCCACAGTCCTCTCAGGTATTGCTCACCACACTTTGCTCCACAGGTGTTTGACATCGCCGAGTCGTCGCCTGAACAGGTCGTGCAGCGGATGTATGACCACCTGGAGACTCTGAAGACGCAGGAGATCAAGGGGGCTATTGAGATGCAGTCTCAGCTGCGGGTGCTGCTTATGGGTGACCACAAGCGCGTCTACCGCACTCTACAGGTGTGCTGTGACCTCACACTGCACACCGTCCCCGGCAACCAGCCTGCCTTCCTGATCAGTGATCCCACTCTGCACTTGACTCTCTCCATCCTTGACTCACGAAACAGAGTCACTGTTCCGTGTTTGTGTGTGAGCTGAGTACTCAACAATATGGTCTGACTATCCCGTTCATTTATGTCATTTCTTAGTCATCATGGCCACTGACCTCTTAGAAGATTCTTCAGGCCAGGTTGCATCAGCAGCATTTGACCTGAAAACCAGGTGCTCGGTGTGTGATTAACAAGGATGGCGGCGGATCAATTGATTCCTTTGGAAGCCAGAACACGCATCAGCGTGGCCTGAACATCTGAAATGGGCTGTAGAATGTAGTTAAACCGACTGGTTGGGACAAGCCGAGCCTGCAGACCATCATGAGCGGCAAGCAACCCATAATCGTGCTTCCCGAATGTGCCACTGCAGTTCCATACAAAGTCCACATCTGCAGGTTTCAAATCAAAGTTTGACACCAACCTGCTGCACTGACTATGCTTGCTCATGTCATCAGCAGCTCACAAGTACACTCCGTGCTCGCAGCCGGCCACATGCCTCTCTCGAGTCCCATGCTCGCCGGGCTTGCTGCCACAGCCCCCTCTCGTGTGGGAGCTGTCTTGCCGCATGATCATGCCACCGTCCTGAGCAATCTGTATGTGGATCTGGGACAGGTGTAGCAGCTGCAGCTGCTCTGTCATCAGCCCTGACGCCATTTGAAATCCAAGGAGGAGCGTTTTCTCTTCAAAAATGAGACACTAAAGACAACACCATGCAATCCCATGTCACCAGCAATGCTGCGGTTCAGCATGACCCTTGACAGCCTCGGGAACGTGCCCCGCAGGCCTTCCTGCGCTCGACCACCCTCCCAGAGGTTTCCCTGGCGATTGCGCCTCTGGGAACGAGCAATGACATATCCCGCTCCGTTGGCTGGGGCTCCTTCAAAGAAGAGTACTGGAGCAATTCGGCGTTCGTGCCCAACATGCTCAAGACCGTCGGCCTCGGCCGCCCCGTCAGCGTTGACTGCTGGGCACTCCGCGTCGCCGCCGACAAGAGCAAGTCCCTCATCACCGGCCTCCCAGAGTCCTTCATCGACTCCGCATCCGTACGCTGCCACCTCAGCTGCCCTGTAAACACCCCTGTCTGCCGGCCAATCATTCATGCATTTGTCTGTGTAGATCATCGCTGCCATGCCGCCGTGTGAAAGGCACGCGCCTGATCTCTGTGCCCTATTGCCGCGAGGGTACGTGTTTCCTGTGCGGCTCAACTACCGGGGCCTGGTCTTGTGCTGGGATGGTGTGCAAGAGTCTCTCGGCAGCAGGGTCAGCAGGTGTAGTGGTGAATGAAGGTCTCAGCCTGTGCAGGGAAACACGGGCAAGTCCTCTCTCGCGTGGAACTCGGTGTATGTGGCGCTCGACGCTGAGGCTGCGCACGGCTTTGCGCGCCTCGCGGGCCCCCGTGCGCGCCGTGCAGACCGCCCGCCGCCGCAGCAGAGCAGTGGCGGCATGAAGCGCATGTTTGGCTGCTTCTGTGGCGCCCCGGCTAATGCGATGCAGCACCAACTCCAGATCCAGACCACCACAGGCTCGTGGCGCACCGTGCAGCTGCCGGGCGGCCTGTCGGCGATCATGATCGAGAACCTGCCGAAGCGATGGGCCAATGGCGACGACTTCTGGGACCGGGACCGGGAGGTGCGGGCCGCCTGCTGCTCCCCCCTGCTCCGCCCCCACCCGCACATCGTTGCAGCCTCCTCCTCCAGGCACCAGCAAGCGCACCATGATACGTATGTATGTACCGTGTATCAGTGCAAGGCCCTCAGGATTGTGTCTATTGCCAGCTCATTTGGTTTGAGTTCTGGGTGTGACCGTGGATTCTCGGCATTGATGCCGTGCACGGGTGCACAAGTCTGAGTCGTCGATTGCAGACGCCTTGTCAGGCCCCAGTTGGAGGACGCAGGTGCAATGTGGTCAGGATGGCCATCACTAGGGGCAGGGATGCACACCAATGACCCGCTCTGTCTGAATGCGACCGGTCAGTTGTCGGATACGTGCAGGGAGCAGAGCAGAGCCCGGCTGCGTACAACGACAAGCTGGTGGAGGTGTATGGCCTCACGCAGGGCGCCCTGCACCAGGGGTGGAACGTGCGCAGCGTGGAGAACCACACGAAGCGCCTCGGCCAGGGCGGCGGCGTGCGGCTGTACGTGCAGGCGCCCGAGAGCAACCACTCGGTGTATGTGCTCATGGACGGTGAGGACTGGTGGCAGCGCGTGCCCGCCGGCCGCAGCGACAACATCACCAAGGACGGCCTCCTGGTGCGTCGCATGCGCTCCTCTGACCTTCAACCGCCCTTGCCTGCGCGCAAGGTCTGCGAGCTGCATTGTGCCTGAAACGATTTGATTGCGATCTTGCTGTGTGGAGCTCGGTGGGGCTCAGTACCTGACAGCGGTGCTGCTGCGTGGCTGCTGGTGGTACAGCGCCGCCGTGGTGTCCCGCGCTAGTGTAGATGTTGGATGACTGCTGCGCATTGTGGGTTGGTGCAGTGTTGCGCAATCACAACGTTCCTCATTAAACTGTTTGAATTGTCAGTTCTAATATTTGCGGGAACGCCACGAAACTAACGGCTAAACACCGGCGTGGTGCAGTTTGAGCTGACGCACTATGGCCAGACGCGTATTCTCGCCAATGCGTCGCCGCACGGCTCTGCCGCTGTGTCCAAGCCCGCAAAGGCCGGCGCCTCTGCGTCCATGTCTGGCGGTGTCAAGACCTCCGGCAAGCTCAACGCCGAAGTCCCCTCCGGGGATGCCAGTGTGGCTGTGGATGCGGATGACATGGGCTATGATCTCGCTGTAGGCGGCGCTGCCGCTGGCGCGGCGGCAGCCGCAGCCGGGGGCGTCGCGGCCGCGGCCTATGCCGGCAAGCCCAGTGCAGAGTACAGCGGTGTGGATGGCGATGGGCGCATCGACGTGCCGGTGGTTCAGCTGGACACCCCTGACGGCTCGGGAGCTCCAACTCCTGTGCCTGACACGGAAGTGTCAGCCAGCATGCCCGGTGTGTGTCTGCTGATTTCACATTCGAACCTCACCCGCGGCTGTCAACAATGTCTGTCCATAATCCATCTCAGCCATGTATACCTGCCTGTGTACAATCTGTTTGGATCCCTACTCATCTAACGGCAGCTGTGTTCCTCGTATGTCAAGCTGGCTGCATTTGAATTCCTGTTGTGAGGTAGCTGTGCAGCATGCATAGCAGCACGGCGTCTCACACTTGCTACATTTCTTCTTCTGTTGGCATGCACTTGCTGGCGGAGCCTCGCCACATGACAGCCGGTTTTAGCCAGAGCAGCGTCACCTGGTGGTGCAAGTTCGCACTGGCCAGCGCCCCTCCAGTTGACTGCTCGGATCAGGCAGCATGGGTATGTGCCAGGCCATCCTGGAGGCAGTGCGCTCGTGACCAGCTGCATGGCTCCACGGGACGATGCCAGCATGCATATTTTGTCGATCACCTGCACACAGCACAGGCTCAGTCTGGGTAACCAACACACTGAATCGTTTCCGCTCCTTGCCCCTCCTCTGCACCCACAATATATCCCGCTTTGGGAATGCATTTGAACACAGGAACACGCTGTTGCAGGCATCGAGGGTGACATGTATGCAAAGGCATCTATGGACACCCCAGGTGCTGACATTGATGCGGACGACGTCGAGGTCTCGGCAGCCCTTCCTGGCGCCGCCATCGCTCCAGAGGCCCCCAAGAAGAAGGGCCTCTTCTCTTTCCTGCACAAGAGTTCTGCCGAAGTGCCTTCCGCCGGAATCGACGCAGACTCTGCAGCAGTAGATGTCGAGGGCAGCGCCCCGGGCATGGACTTTGATGCGGGCGCTGCGTCCGGTGTCGCCGCGACACTGCCCTCCGTGAGCGCTGGTGTTCAAGACACTCCCTCCGTTGATGTGGATCTGGACATACATGCATCCGATGCGCGCGGCCCGGATCTTATGATCCCGGGGGGCGACATGTCGCTCTCTGCCAATGCTCCCGACGCGCAGCTGCCAGGCGTGGACGTGGATGTGTCTTCACCGGAGTTTGGTGCTCTTTCGCCCGGCATGCATGGCCCCGATATGACCATCCCTACCGGTGAAGCTGCCTTCCGGCTCGGCAGCGGGGATGTCGGTGGTCCTGCTGCTGACTTCGGCGACGTGGATGTGTCTGCCCCGAGTGTCAACGTAGATGCTCCGGAGGGTGGTGTCAATCTGGGCGTTGCTGCCGGTGCCGCGGGTGTGGCCGGCGCGCTGGGTGCCGCCGGTGCTCTCGCTGCTGGCAGCCTCAAGGGTGACAAGCCGGAGGTCGATGTCGACATGGATGCGCCCAATGTGGACGTGGATGCTCCAGGTGTGGATGTGGATGTGGATGTACCTGATGTTAATGCGGAAGATGTGTCGATGTCGATTGACAAGCCTAAAGGAAAGACCGGCTTCCTCAAAGGGCTCTTCGGCCGCAAGAAGGGCGATGCTCATGTGTCAGCCAGCCTGCCCGCTGTGGACGCCTCTCTGCCATCTGCTGATGTGGACGTCTCTGGACCCGACGTGGATGCCTCCCTGCCGTCAGCAGATGTCGCGATGCCGTCGTTCGATGCCTCCCTGCCGTCAGCAGATATCAACACACCTGATGTTGACATGTCTGTACCGTCCGTGGATGCCAAGATTCCAGACATGGATGCTTCTCTCCCCTCCGCCGATGTATCTGCACCGGATATATCTCTCCAGACTCCAGAGATTGACGCCTCTCTGCCGACTGTTGATCTGTCTGCCCCCGACATCGATGCCTCCCTGCCCTCTGCTGACGTCTCCGCCCCCGCCGTGGATGTGGATGTCTCAGCCCCTGAGGGAGGCGTGGACGTCGGCTCCCTTGGCGCTGGCGTTGCTGCCGGTGCTGCGGGCATGGCTGGCGCACTGGGCATTGGCGGTGCACTGAAGGGCGACGCACCTGACGTCAACGTCAAGGTGGACGCCCCGGACGTTGATGTGGATGTGCCGAAGGTTGACGTCGACGCCCCTGCTGTGGATATGGATGTGGTTGTGCCATCTGTGGATGCTGAGGGTGCCTCGGTGTCCCTCAAGCCAAAGAAGAGCTTCCTCAAGGGCCTGTTTAGTCGCAAGAAGGGCGATGCTGATGTCTCCGCCAGCCTTCCAGGTGTGTTTCTGTTTGCTGTTGCAAGGCACTGCATGTCCTATGCATACTACAGAGGGTCGGTGTGTCACAGTCTTTCAGTCCCTGCTTGACCTCCTCTCATGTCACGGTGAGCGCTGAATGTGGCTGAACCTGTGCCTGCGGAGTGTCTGAACTTCAGATGACGCACACTTCGTGGTGCAAGACTCAAGATCCAGTACTGCAGGATGTCTGTGGCAACTCCAGATGTAACTCCAGGGAAGCATGGAACGCATCTTTGTGTGTGCATGACTTGGCACATCTTGCATGCCATGTGCCTATGTTCACAGTCGCTGTGTAGAGCACCGCAGGTGCAGTGTTTCGGCATGCGGGGGCCAACCACAGCCTCCAGCAGCAGGTCATGGGTTCAACCATGGGTGCTTCCAAACATCAGAGCAACATTCCCAACACTCTGTACATGCAGGTGCCTCTGCAGCTGTGGACGTGCCTGAGTTTGATGGATCTGTGCCATCGATGGACGTGTCTGCTCCCGATGCAGGCTTCACTCTGCCCTCTGCTGATGTTGATGCTCCAGCTGTTGACGCCTCTGTGCCAGCCGTCGATCTTCACATGCCGACCCTGGGCGCCTCTCTGCCCACTGCTGATGTGGACGTCACTGCTCCTGGTCTGGACATGGATGCTTCCCTGCCCTCTGCATCTGTCACGGCCCCAGACGTCGATTTGGCTGCACCCAAGCTTGACATGGGCGCGCCAGGCGTGGATGTGGACACCTCTCTGCCGGCGGCCGACGTCGAGGTGCCTGCCGTCGATGTTGACGTCTCAGCTCCGGATGCTGATGCCAACATCTTCACCCCTGCCGTCGCTGCTGGTGCCGCGGGCGTTGCCGGCGCACTGGGCGCTGCCGGTGCGCTTACTGCTGGCACTCTGAAGGGCGACAAGCCGGATGTCAATGTCGATGTGGATGTGCCCGAGGTGGATGTTGACGCTCCAAGCGTCGACATCGATGCGCCCTCTGGCACCCTTGGACTGGACAAGCCGAAGAAAAAATCCAAGTTCTCGATGAAAGGCATCTTCGGCCGCAAGAAGGGCGATGCTGATGTTTCTGCCAGCCTGCCAGCCATGGACGCGTCCCTGCCATCTGCTGATGTCACGATGCCGGCGGATGATGCCTCCCTGCCGTCAGCAGAGGTCGCGATGCCGTCGTTCGATGCCTCCCTGCCGTCAGCGGATATCAAGACACCTGATGTTGACATGTCTGTACCGTCCGTGGATGCCAAGATTCCAGACATGGATGCTTCTCTCCCCTCCGCCGATGTATCTGCACCGGATATATCTCTCCAGACTCCAGAGATTGACGCCTCTCTGCCGACTGTTGATCTGTCTGCCCCCGACATCGATGCCTCCCTGCCCTCTGCTGACGTCTCCGCCCCCGCCGTGGATGTGGATGTCTCAGCTCCTGAGGGCGGCGTGGACGTCGGCTCCCTCGGAGCTGGCGTTGCCGCAGGTGCTGCGGGCATGGCCGGCGCACTGGGCATTGGTGGTGCGCTGAAGGGCGACGCACCTGACGTCAACGTCAAGGTGGATGCCCCGGACGTTGACATGCCAAAGGTTGACGTCGACGTCCCTGCAGTGGATGTGGATGCACCCGCAGTGGATGTTGGCGTGCCATCTGTCGACGCTGAGGGCGTGTCTGTGTCACTGAAGCCGAAAGAGAAGAAGGGCTTCCTTAAGGGCCTCTTTGGTCGCAAGAAAAGTGATTTTGATGCCAGCCTTCCTGGTGCGTTGCAGTCATCGCAGCAAACATCCAGCAAAAAACCACGTCATTCCCATGCTTCTGTATAAACTGCCATGCTTCTTACCCAGTCCTTGCTTTTTTCGATGGCTGGTGAATGTGTGGATCCCTGCATGCACATGAACAAGCAGGCAGCTGCGACTGAAACTGCCTTGCATGCCACACTGACGCTGCATCAGCCGCGCTGGCCGTACCTTGCCCACTCAGCATTAGCCACTGTGCAGATGCATCTGGCGCAGTGGATGTGGACGTACCTTCAGTGGACACCTCCCTCCCCACAGCTGATATCTCCTTGCCAGCCGTCACCGCCGATGTGTCCGCCCCGGACATGGACCTGTCCCTGCCTACCGCTGGCGCCGACATGCCATCCGTGGATGCGGCGCTCCCGACCGTGGACGTGCAGATGCCTACTGTCGATGTGGACGCCCCCGATGTCTCCATGCCTTCCATGGGCGTCGACGCATCTCTCCCCGGTGCAGGCATGTCCTTGCCAGATGTAGGCGATTCCCTGCCGTCCGCAGATGTCAGCGCGCCCGCGGTGGACGTCGACCTGGCCATGCCCGATGCCGATGTGTCTGCCCCGGGCGCCGGCTTCAGCGTCTCAGCCCCCGACGGCGGAGTGGACATCGGCTCCCTTGGAGCTGGGGTTGCTGCCGGTGCTGTGGGCGTGGCTGGCGCTCTGGGCGCTGCCGGTGCCCTGAAGGGCGACAAGCCGGAAGTGGATGTCAAGCTTGACGCCCCGGACGTGGATGTCGATGCCCCGAGTGCGGACATCGATGCGCCGTCGGGTACCCTTGGCATGGACAAGCCGAAGAAGCGGTCCAAGTTCTCGATGAAGGGTATCTTTAGCCGCAAGAAGGGCGACGCCGGTGCTTCCGCCAGCCTGCCGTCCGTGGACGTGTCTGCCCCTGACATGGATGCCTCCCTGCCGTCCGCTGGCGTCACGATGCCGTCTCTTGACGCGTCCCTGCCATCTGCTGATGTCACGATGCCGGCGGTCGATGCCTCCCTGCCGTCAGCCGACGTCACGGCACCTGATGTCGACGTGTCGCTGCCTGGCCTGGATGCCAAGATTCCCGGCATGGATGCTTCACTCCCCTCTGCAGATGTATCAGTCCCGGGCATCTCTCTGGAGACTCCCGAGGTGGACGCCTCTCTGCCCACCGTGGACGTGACCGCCCCCAACATCGATGCCTCCCTGCCCTCTGCTGACGTCTCCGCTCCCGCCGTGGATGTGGACCTCTCAGCCCCTGAGGGCGGCGTGGACGTCGGCTCCCTTGGGGCTGGCGTTGCTGCCGGTGCTGCGGGCATGGCCGGCGCACTGGGCATTGGCGGTGCGCTGAAGGGCGACGCACCTGACGTCAACGTGAAGGTGGACGCCCCGGACGTCGACATGCCAAAGGTTGACGTCGACGTCCCTGCAGTGGATCTGGATGCTCCCGCCGTTGATGTGGACATCGACGTGCCGTCTTTGGATGCCGAGGGTGCCTCGGTGTCTCTCAAGCCGAAGGGGAAGAAGAGCTTCCTCAAGGGCATCTTTGGCCGTAAGAAGGGCGACGTGGACGTCCCAGGTGTGACTGCATGATGTCTGCTCCTGAATTCCGTGCATTGATGCAAGCTGTAGCAGATACGCAGGCAATGCAGCGCTGTATTTTTGCGACTGCTTGATCCGTCCGACGAGCGGGGTGTGGCAGTGATGTATCACCTTTCCTCTGTTCAATGTCTTCCGCTTCTGTCTGTGCGTTGCAACATGCCTGCCTGCCCTTGGAGTGTGAGCCAGTGACTGTGCGGATCAAGCGGAGCTGCGACTTCCATGGGTCATGGTGCATGTGTTGCTGGTGCACTAGAGAGTTGACGCTGTCGTTGTGTGCATGCACCTTACTGCTGAGCCACTGTCTCGATGCTGCCTCATGCTGAACAGCATCAGGTGGCTGTGGTCATGAAGGTGGATGTGCTATGCAGGTGCCTCTGGCGGCATCGAACTGCCCTCCGCAGACGTCGACGCCTCTCTGCCATCTGCTGGAGTCTCCACCCCGGCAATCGGTGCAGGCTTCTCTGCTCCTGCAGTTGACGCCTCCCTGCCCTCCGCAGACGCTACGTTGCCGTCTGTGGATGCGTCAATGCCCTCCGTGGACGTCACAGCCCCTGGAATGGACGCCTCCCTGCCTGGTGTGGATGCATCTATGCCCACCGCCGGTGTGTCTGCGCCCGATCTGGACGTGGACGCCTCTCTACCGACGGCAGACGTCGACGCGCCTTCCGTCAATGTCAACGTGTTGGCGCCGCAGACCGATGCCAACAGTTTCACCCCCGCCGTCGCTGCTGGTGCCGTGGGCGTGGCCGGCGCCCTGGGGGCTGCCGGTGCGCTGGCTGCTGGAAGCCTGAAGGGCGACAAGCCGGAAGTCAATGTAGATGTAGATGCTCCAGAGGTGGATATTGACGCTCCGAGTGTGGACATTGAGGGTGCCTCCGCCTCCCTGGAGAAACCGAAGAAGAAGTCCTTCTTCAAGAGCATGTTCAGCCGAAAGAAGAGCGACGCTTCCGCCTCCATCTCAGGTGTGCATGGAAATGCAAGAGTTGCCTGCCTGCAGTGCTTGAGATGTTTTGCAACTGCTCCAGAAAGGCTGGTGATACCGACACGATGTTTTTTTGTGTGGTAATTTTGCACTTGGCCACAATCGCTCCGGTTCTGTAGCCGCTGGGAACATGTGATGACAATCTGCAGTGTGTTGTACTATTTAGATTCGGGTAAACGCCTGTCAATCACTCCCAAACAGTGCTTTGTTCGCTTGGTCTGAGAATGAAACGTGTGGGAAAGCGCCTTGCATCTGCAGGAGCTATGGCAGTGCCCTCGATGGATGCAAGCGGTCCATCGGTAGATGCTGATGTCTCTGTGCCGCAAGTGGACGTGGCCGTTCCCGACATGAGCATCTCTGCTCCTGCTGTTGACGCGTCGCTGCCGGCTGTGGACCTGCAGTCCCCCGGTTTTAATGTGACTGCTCCAGCAGTCGACGTGGGCACTGGCCTTCCATCTGCAGATGCTTCCATGCCCTCGTTCTCTGCCTCAGCTCCGGCTGTTGATGTGGGTGGCGCTCTGCCTTCTGCAGACATGTCCATGCCTTCATTCGATGCCTCGGCTCCGGGCGTTGATGTGGGCGGCGCTCTGCCTTCTGCGGACGTGTCCATGCCCTCAGTTGACATCTCGGCTCCGGCTGTTGATGTGGATGGCGCTCTGCCTTCTGCGGACGTGTCCATGCCTTCATTCAGTGTCTCAGCTCCGGATGTTGATGTGGGTGGCGCTCTGCCATCTGCAGATATGTCCATGCCATCAGTGGATGTCTCAGCTCCAGGTGTTGATGTGGGCGGTGCTCTACCATCTGCCGATATGGCCATGCCAGCTGTCGACGTGGGCAGTGCTTTGCCATCTGCTGACATGTCCATGCCTTCAGTCGGTGCCTCGGCTCCGGGTGTTGATGTGGGCGGCGCTCTGCCTTCTGCAGACTTGTCCTTGCCTTCAATGGACGTCTCAGCTCCGGGTGTTGATGTGGGCGGCGCTCTGCCTTCTGCGGACTTGTCCTTGCCTTCAATGGACGTCTCAGCTCCGGGTGTTGATGTGGGCGGCGCTCTGCCGTCTGCCGATATGTCCGTGCCAGCTGTCGACATGGGTGGCGCTCTACCGTCTGCTGATATGTCCATGCCTTCATTCGGTGCGTCAGCTCCGGGGATTGATGTGGACGGTGCTCTGCCTTCTGCGGACTTGTCCTTGCCTTCAGTGGACGTCACGGCTCCGGGTATTGATATGGGTGGCGCTCTGCCGTCTGCCGATATGTCCATGCCAGCTGTTGACGTGGGCAGTGCTTTGCCGTCTGCTGATATGTCCATGCCTTCATTCGGTGCCTCGGCTCCGGGTGTTGATGTGGGCGGCGCTCTGCCTTCTGCGGACGTGTCCATGCCTTCAGTTGACATCTCGGCTCCGGCTGTTGATGTGGATGGTGCTCTGCCTTCTGCGGATGTGTCCATGCCTTCATTCAGTGCCTCAGCTCTGGGTGTTGATGTGGGCGGCGCTCTGCCTTCTGCGGACATGTCCATGCCTGTAGTTGACATCTCGGCTCCGGCTGTTGATGTGGATGGCGCTCTGCCTTCTGCGGACGTGTCCATGCCTTCATTCGGTGCCTCAGGTCCGGGTGTTGATGTGGGCAGCGCTCTACCGTCTGCCGATATGTCCATGCCAGCTGTCGATGTGGGCGGCGCTCTGCCGTCCACTGATATGTCCATGCCTTCATTCGGTGCCTCGGCTCCGGGTGTTGATGTAGATGGTGCTCTACCCTCTGCGGACATGTCTATCCCTTCGGTCGATGTGGACGCCCCAGGCGCGAGCGTGGATGCCTCTTTACCTGCCGTGGATGTTGAAATGCCTGCCGTTGATGTGGACGTGTCCGCGCCGGACGCCGATACCAACACCTTCACCCCAGCCGTCGCTGTGGCGACTGCTGGCGTCGCCGGCGCGCTTGGCGCTGCCGGTGCGCTCGCTGCTGGCAGCCTGAAGGGGGACAAGTCGGATGCTGATTTCAATGCGGAAGCTCCCCATGCGGATATCGGGGTTGCGTCGGCCTCTTTGGAGAAGCCAAAGAAGAAATCCATTTTTAAGAGCATGTTCAGCCGCAAGAAGAGCGATGCCTCTGCCTCCATCTCAGGTGCATATCCACAGATTGCCCTGCTTCCCATCCTTGCATTCTTTTCACACTGGCACATAGAGGCACACACTCACAGCCGCATGCTGTCTGTGATTATTCTGGTGGGTTATAGAGCACGTGGTTCGTGTGTGTGTGCCTGTCCCTGTATGCCGTGCACTTTTTCACACATTGTTCATGTGATGTGGCAAAGCTCTTTTACCCGTCTAAACTACTGTCTGTCATTATGCCCAGTGCTTCTAAGCGGCCTCTGCGAGGCGGATTGAAGGCGTGTACAGTGACAGCAAGTGAGTTGCATGCATGTGCAGGTGCTATGGCGGCGCCTGCCGTGGATGCCAGTCTGCCCTCTATGGATGCAGATGTCTCGGTGCCACAAGTGGATGTGGCTGCGCCCGAATTTAGCGTCTCTGCTCCAGCTGTCGATGGCTCGCTGCCGGCTGTTGGCCTGCAGACCCCGGACGTGGACGTTTCTGCTCCAGCAGTTGATGTGGGCGGCGCTCTGCCATCTGTAGACGTGTCCATGCCTTCGTTCGGTGCCTCGGCTCCGAGTTTTGATGTGGGAGGCGCTCTGCCATCTGTGCCATCGTTCGGTGCCTCGGCTCCGAGTGTTGATGTGGGAGGCGCTCTGCCATCTGCAGACGTGTCCATGCCATCGTTCGGTGCCTCGGCTCCGAGTGTTGATGTGGGAGGCGCTCTGCCATCTGCAGACGTGTCCATGCCTTCATTCGGTGCCTCTGCTCCGAGTGTTGATGTGGACGGCAGTCTGCCGTCAGCAGACATGTCCATGCCGGCTGTTGATGTTGGCGGCGCCCTGCCGTCTGCTGATTTGTCCTTGCCAGCTGTCGATGTGGCCGTGCCAGACGTGGACGTGGATGCGTCGCTGCCAACCGCTGATGTCGAGGTGCCTGGCGCCGATGTCGACGTGTCACCGCCAGATATTGATGCCAACAACTTCACCCCAGCTGTCACCGCGGCAACCGCGGGCGTGGCCGGCGCGCTAGGCGCTGCCGGCGCGCTTGCTGCCGGCAGCCTGAAGGGCGACAAGCCGGAAGTCGATGTCAAGCTGGATGTTCCTGAGGTGGATGTCGACGCTCCGGGCGTTGACATCGATGCTCCATCAGGTGCGCTGGGCGTGGATAAGCCGAAGAAGAAGTCCAAGTTCTCGATGAAGGGCATCTTCAGCCGCAAGAAGGGCGACGCCGGTGCTTCCGCCAGCCTGCCTGGTGCGCTGCATTTTTTGTGTCAAACAAACGGTGTCAATAGTCGCGATACTATTTTTATAAATGCATGCATATAACTGCATGCATCCATATGAAGCCCCCACACAGCTGTCGTCTGGGCCAATATTCCCCAAACGAGGCCCGGCCATTCTGTGGAAGAGCCGTCTCTGCTGCTGAGGCAACGGGTTTTATCGGTATCATTTGTATGTGCTGAATGCGCATGCGATGGGCAATAAACGCCAGTAGCACTTGTACCAACTCTGTGTTCCTTTCGCGATGCACGCTCTGCAGCTGCAGGCGTCTCGGGCTCCATGGACGTCCCAAGCGTCGATGTGGATGCATCCCTGCCTTCAGCGCACGCCTCCACACCATCCCTGGACGTGTCCGCCCCTGCAGTGGATGCTTCTGCACCAGGTGTGTCCTTCGAGGCACCCCAGATCGATGCATCCCTGCCATCCGTGGACGTGCAGACACCAGACATCCCCTCAGCAGACGCCTCCCTGCCGACTGCGTCTGTTGAAGTCCCCGCTGTCGATGCTTCGCTTCAATACGTCGATGTGTCCGTCCCCGAAGCCGACGTCACGGCTCCCTCTGTTGACGTCGACGCGTCCTTGCCGTCTGCTGATGTCAGCATGCCCTCCGTCAACGTCTCTGCCCCTGCGGTGGACGTGGATGCGCCTGAGGGGGAGATCTCCCTTCCGGCTGCTGTGGCCGGTGCGGCCGGGGTTGCCGGTGCGCTCGGCGCAGCCGGCGCTCTGGCGACCAGCAAGCTCTCCGGCGAGGCGCCTGATGTGGATTTGAAGGTCGACGCCCCCGCTGTGGACGTACCTTCCGCCGGCGCAGGCGTGGACATGCCCAGCGTCGATGTGGATCCGCTCGGTGTGGGGGTCGATGCCCCCTCCGGCACCCTTGGAGTGGACAAGCCGAAGAAACGGTCCAAGTTCTCGATGAAGGGCATATTTAGCCGTAAGAAGGGCGACGCCGGTGCTTCCGCCAGCCTGCCGTCTGTGGATGTGTCTGCCCCTGATGTGGACGCCTCCCTGCCGTCCGCTGAGGTCTCTGCCCCCGAGGTCGACGCCTCCCTGCCGTCAGCAGCCATCGAGACACCTGATGTGTCCCTGCCATCTGCCGACCTCACGGCACCAGACGGTGGTTTCTCGATGCCTGGAGTGGATGCCTCGCTGCCGTCTGCAGATGTCAAGGTGCCAGACATTGATGTGTCTGTGCCGTCAGTAGATGCCTCCCTGCCGTCTGCAGATGTGACTCAGCCCTCTGTGGGGATGTCAGGGCCGGATTTCGCTGGCTATCTCCCCTCGACCAGCTTCAAGGCCCCGGATGCTGACGTGTCGATGCCGTCAGTGGACGCCTCCCTGCCGTCTGTAGATGTGACACAGCCCTCTGTGGGCCTGTCAGGGCCGGACTTTGCTGGCTTCCACCCGCCAGCCGAGGTGAAACTGCCCGACATGGATGCCTCGATGCCAAGCGTGGACGCATCGCTGCCGTCTGTGGACTTCAGAATGCCAGCCTCTGAGGTCGGTGTCGACGTTAGTGCTCCGAGTGCGGACGCGGATACCAACATGAACCTGACGTCCAGCGCCCTCGCTGCCGGCCTGGGCACAGCAACTGGTGCCTATGCAGCAGACAAGCCGGACGAGCCGTCAGTGGGACTCAACGTCGAGGCTCCGGCGGTAAGTTTGGAGGGTGCTGTGCCGGACGCAGACGTGTCTGCCTCGTTGACTGGTGACAAGCCCAAGAAGAGGTCCTTCTTCAAGGGTATCTTTAGCCGCAAGAAGTCGGGTGTGAATCTACTGCCTGCCTTGCACTACTGCCCATCCCTGGCCAGCTTGTACTCCCTGCCTCTGACAGTACTACTGCCCCATACTCTTCAGGTTGTGGGGTATCATTGCCATGGAGCTGCCAGTCGTTCTGTGGCCAACCAGGTTGTCATGAAAATGAAGCGCTTGCATGTGCTAAGATTGTGGCAGGGATCACTCGGACCTGCTGGCAGCAATGATGACGTGCGGACTTGTCGCTGCAGGCGCCTCAGGGGCACTGCCGTCTGCTGACGTCTCTCTCCCAGAGGTCGCTGTGGATGCCAGCGCGCCTGATGTCAACGTGTCGGCACCAGCGTTGGTCGCGTCTGCCCCAGACGCCCTCGCGGAGTTGCCAGACCTGTCGCTGCAGGCTGGGGACATCTCGATGCCCCCAGGTGAAGCGACAATTGCTGCAAACGCCAGCTTGCCGACTGTGGACGCTCTCACTGCCGATGTCGACATTGCTGCACCCGAGGTCCGCCTTCCCGGCGGCTACGCCTCCTCGTCAGGTGTCGATGTTACTGCTCCTGCGTTGGATGCCTCCTTCCCGGCCCCGGATGTTTCGCTCCCAGGCGCCGACGTCTCGGCGCCAGCGTTCGATGAGTCCCTCCCGTCTGCGGACGCCAACATCTCGGCGCCAGCGTTCGATGAGTCCCTCCCGTCTGCGGACGGCAACATCTCGACGCCAGCGTTCGATGAGTCCCTCCCGTCTGCGGACGCCGACGTGTCAGTGCCAGACGTGCCGGATGTGGCTGTGGACGCCTCGCTGCCGACTGCTGACGTGTCGGTGGCCGAGGGCGGTGTGTCGCTACCTGGCGCAGCGCTCGGCGCATCAGTGGGTGCTGCTGCGGGTGCCGCCGGCGCTGCGCTTGCCCTGTCCGGTGACTCTCCGGATGCTTCCATCGATGCGGATGCGGGGTCAGCATCGCTGAAGCCGAAGAAGCCCTCCAAGTTCTCTATGAAGAGCCTGTTTGGTCGCAAGAAGGGCGATGTTTCCGCAAGCTTACCCGGTGCGCTAGGCCCTCCTCTGAATCACTGCCAGTAACAGTGCAAGTCGACACGGCATGTTGACTGGAGCGCGTTGGTTTTGTGTTGTGATTATGCATGCATTGCAAGCTTCAGCATCGGTTCTTCTCAACACACTGATTTGCTGCCAGCATCAGCTTGTCTGCTGTCTCAGACAAGCCAGCAGTGTAGATGTGTGTCCTATCCACAGCTGCTCTTCCTCTGAGAAAGGATGTCGTGGTTTTCTTTACTAGTACATCAACACCTGCAGAGGCGTCAGCGGACGTGTCAGCGCCCGAGGTGAGCATGACTGGGCCATCGACAAGCGCCGACGTGCCTGAGTTCACTCCCCCGGATGCCGCAGCAGGCTCCGTCGACGCGTCGCTCCCGGCTGTTGACATCGCCGCCCCGTCTGTCGATGTCGACGTGCCATTCGTGGACGCCGCAGCCCCAGACGCCGGAGTCACCGCAGAACTGCCTGCGCCGGAGCTGCCATCGGCAGATGCAGATGTCGGAGTGGACGTGGACGCGAGCGCCCCCGGCGTTACCGGCGACCTGCCGAGCGCTGACGGTGTGTCTGGCGCCTTTAATGTCGGTGGCAAGAGGAAGAAGAGCAGCCTGTTCAAAGGCATGTTCAGCCGGAAGAGGGGTGACACCGGAGTCGGTGGTAGCCTCCCGAGCGCCGA
The DNA here is from genome assembly GCA_032360965.1 of Ulva armoricana. Lineage (NCBI taxonomy): Eukaryota > Viridiplantae > Chlorophyta > Ulvophyceae > Ulvales > Ulvaceae > Ulva > Ulva armoricana. Next base: position 1,746,275 of record JAUMHO010000002.1, read on the forward strand.
CGCTGCAGGTGTGCTGCCGTCCGCTCCTGCTCCTCCGTTTCAAGTGCCTCCGCTCTTCCGATCCTGCACCATGTGCCGTCGACAGCTTCATGGTGTATCGCTGCTACCAACAGTAGTCTCGGTGCTTGAGTTTTTCCGCATTCAAAACTATACAAGGTTGCTGCACAAACTACCAGCTGCCAGTGCCATCGGAGCGTGTTTCATCTGAGACGTCTGGGTGTCCTCTGTGGTATTGCTCCATCTGTGGCCCTCGCGCGTCCACCTGTCGACAATATCTGACCGGCAACGCGTTGCAGTGGATGCTGCTGCACCGTCAGTGGATGCTGACGTGTCCCTGCCGACTGCGGACGCCCCCGATGTCGACATCTCGATGCCTGAGGGTGGTGTGGCCGTCCCGCCCCTCGCCGTATCCGCCGACGGCTCTGCGCCCGCTCTGGGCGTGTCCGCGCCAGAGGTTGACGCCTCGCTGCCGTCCGTGGACGTCTCGGCGTCGGGCTTGAACATCGATGCCGCCATCCCCGAAACCGACGTCTCTGTGCCGTCGGTGGGCGCCGGTGGCCACGAGGTGCACTCTTGATTCGCTCTATCACTTGTGCCCTGTGTTGTGGCCGCCTGGCCTGCGCAACACTTGCCCTTGCACTACACACGTGCTCTGCAGACGGTGGTGCCTGCTGTCATGGCCGCCCTGCCTGTGGGCATCAGTGACCCAAGTGTGTGCATGGTGACTGCGGTCGACAGGTCACAGCTCTCTTGAAACAGAGACATCAGACCTTGCATCTCATGGGTTATCCCAGCACACGATTCCTGGCGGCAACCACTGGTTGACTGGTTGTCCGTGCTGCTGCAGGTGCACGCCGCTCTGCTGTCAGGGGGCTTCGCAGCGCCTGCAGTCGACATGGACATGCCCTCGGCGACCGCGGACGTGGCCGTGCCCGACGTGGATGCCTCTGTGGACGTGTCTGCACCAGCGGTTGATGCCAATGCCACTGCGCCTGCCATCGACGCCTCACTGCCAGGCTTCAGTGCGTCGGCTGCTGCACCGTCGGTGGATGTGGACGCCCCTGCGACGGACAAGTCGTCCTCTCTCAAGGACAAGTTTGGCAAGATGTTCCGCCGAAAAAAGAAGGGCGAGTCGATGGACGCTGATGCGACCTTACCTGGCGTCTCTGGCATGCTTGACGGCGCCTCCGGCGCACTCGCAGGTGTGTCGCACCTCCTTGCCATGCATTCGTGAGACATTGTTTTGTTCCGGTCTCTTTCTCCCTCTTGATTCCTGCAGTTTGGGCAGGTTGTTTTCGCCGCAAACGGGTTTCTGCGGCAACGTGGAACAGTTCTGTGCATCACCTATAACCAGGCAACATGCGCATGTGGTTCTGCAGGGGCCAGTGCCGCAGCTGCATCTCCGCAGATCTCGACACCCGGCTTTGACGCTTCCGTGGAGGCCACGCCGCCTTCAGTTGACGTAGACGGCTCCGTGCCGGCCGTCGACGTGTCTGCACCTGACGTCTCGACGCCAGAACTCGATGCTGGAGCGGACGTCTCCATCACCTCCATCACAGCCAATCCCTCTGTCACCCCCGGCCTCGATCTCCCGGCTGTTGCGGAAGCTCCGGACGGTGACGTGTCGGCGCCCGGCTTCAGCACCCCCGACGCCTTGACGCCGGCGTACGCCGCATCCCTGCCGACTGGTGCCATTGAGGCCGAACTCACAGCCGAGGACATCGCGCTGGCTCCTGCGCTCATGGATGAGGGCGCGCCCGGTGTCGGCGTGTCTCCTGCAGAGTTGAGTGTGCATGCGGCCGTGCCTTCGCCGGAGACAGCGGCGGCAATCGCGGCGGATCGTGAGGAACCATCTTTTGGTGTAACGCCTGTCAGGTTGAGCACCGATGGCGAAAAGCCAAAGAGCAAGTCCAAGTTCAGGAAGCTGTTCACGCGGAAGAACAAGGCCAGCATTGATGAGGCTGCATCTGGCGCTCTCCCAGGTGCATGCCCTTCCATTATTCTGTGTTCAGTCGCCACTGTGCCCGCCGTTGATACCTCATGTTTCTGCAAGAGTCAACCGCATTTCTAGGCTGTTGTCTGAGAGGTCTCGTTGGAACAGAGGCGTCTCACTGGTCGCCGGTGATATGTCTCCTGGCACCTCCGGCACGAGGATTTTGTCGACAGATGTGTATGCTGTGCAGATACTGGCGGCGCGCTCTCTGCGGCGCTGCCTGACGTCTCTGTCACTGCCCCCCGGATGTCTGTGGATGCCACCGCTTCCGCCGTCGACGGCGCTCTGCCAGGTGCACCCTAGTCCCCCTGTCTGCTCCAGTCAACTGCCCTCCCTTGCCCTACCCATCGAGCCGAGCCCTCCACGCGCATAGCTGCACCATTCATCCGGTGCCTTGTGAATGTGCAATGCCCCCCCCCCTCTGCTGCCGGGTGTGACCACGGTGCACATACCGTACCCCGCATCGATTGGGTGATCACATCTACCAGTGACGCATACTTTGAAAACTGGTTTCCCGCCACACACCGGTCTCCCAGGCGCTTTTTACACGCTCGAATGAGCACTCCAATTTCCGCGGGCAGGTGCCTGACCGTACGCATGGGTTCAGGGGTTGCGGAGGATGTGGCGCTGCCGTCTGTGGATGTGGATTCGTCGGCCGCTGACGTGGCGCTGCCGTACGAGAGCGCGGGTGTGTCTACGCCCGCCGCTGGAATCTCGATTCCCGGAGCGGAGGCGTCTATGCCATCAGTTGAGGCAACCGCAGACTCCGCGGGCATCACCGTGGGCAGCCCTGCCGACAAGCCCAACGTCAAGACCCGCATCGGGAGCTTCTTCCGCAAGGGCAAGAAGCCGTCTGCTGACCAGGAAGCCGTCTCCGGCGCCATCACAGGCATGCCTCTTTGCACCTCCACTAGCTGCCCCCACACTTCACCTTCCCTCAGCCATACAAACGCTTCACCAGTGCAGGGCTGTGACGCGTGCCACTGGTAGCTGCTTGCCCCTGTTTGTGCTGCTCAGGTTAGGTAAGGATTGCCCAACACATGCATGCTTTGTGCCCCTGCCTGGACGATCCCCGTTTACAGCAGGGCATATGCAGTGGTAGTGCAGCACGGCCGATCGTGTTACCTCTTTTACAGTCCCTGGTAGGCTCGTGTGCAAGCTGCATGCCCCCTGCGGACGTCTGCGGAGCATGTGCCGCTGTCAAAGAACACGTGTTTACGATTGCTGCACGGTTGCAGGGCCACTCGAGACGCCCTCGTACGACATGTATGTGCCGGAGGGCAATGCCAGCATGGAGGCGACCACCCCAGCTGCCGATGTGGACGTGTCGGCAGCGCTTCCGGAAGTCCCTGGTGTGTTGGTCACCGTTGACGAGCCGACCGCCGTCGCTTCTGCCCCTGCCGTTGGCAGCCTCGGTGGCGCCGCAAGCGACGCCCTCGCGGACGTCGCAAGTGACGCACATCTCGCCGCGGACTCAGTCGTAGACACCGCGACCGCTACGTCAGCAGCCGTCGCGGATGCTGCCAAGCGGCCCAGCCGTCGCAGCCTCTTGTCCATGAGCCGCAAGAAGAAATCTGGCGCCGACTCCGCACCTCTCGGTCCTCCGGTGCGCCCTCGTCTGTGACTCTCCGCCTTGTGTGACTCACACATGCCCCGCATCCGGTGGGAGCAGCGGGACTGCGTGTGTGTCATGAGCTGAGAGGATGTGTGTGGCGCAGGGTGGTGGGGGAAGCTCGATGATGGACGAGGCGGTGACGGCACCGCTGGAGAGTGACGAGGCCGGAACGTCGACATCGCGCAGCCGCCTCAAGACGATGTTCTCGAGGAGCAAGCGCCAAGGGCGCTCCAAGGGCGCGTCGACGACGCTGCCGCCGGCCGAGGGCGCCACGTCGTCAGCAGAGGAGGTGCTCTTCCCCGAGGCCGTCGCATTCAACATCCCGTCAGGCCAGAAGGTCCGCAACCGGCCCCCGAAGCTCACGGACCACGAGTGGGAGGAGGAGCTGGAGAGGCAGGCCGAGGAGGAGGAGGCGGCGGCGGCGGCCGTCGCTGCTGGCGAAACCTCTGCGCGGCTGCCACCTCCGCAGGTCGCGGTATCGGTCTCCGAGGACAGCGGCAAGGCCGCCGTAAAGCTGTACCCCGGTGTCACGCCCGAGGTAGGCCTCTCTCCACCTGTCCCTCGCGACGCCAGCGCATGTGATGATGCGGTGACATGCATGTCGGCTCGGCATGTCCGTGTTGACCTGTTGCCTCTGTGACGCTTGATTAGCAGTGATTGCATGCGCCGCAAACAGCCGTGCCTGCACCTCACGAACAGATGCTCTTCCCACATGTACCCCGCCGTGCAATCTTGTGGTACCAGGGTCAGCTGTAGCGGAGGATGACATGTGCTGCTGGTGCGAGCGCAGAACGCAGCCGCGTCCGCACAGCACTGGTCACTGCCCGACATGCCACGGAAGCACAGGAGGTGTAGTGATGGCACTGTGCTGACCGGGTGGTGTTTGGCTTGTGCAGTCAGAGACGGCGGTTGGCGGAGCCTCGCATGATGGCAAGCCCTTTGAGGGCAGCCTCGCGGCGGCGCCCCCGATGGGCCGCATCGTGCTGCCAACAGAGGGCAGCAACATCTCGGTGCGCCCCTGCCTCTCTTCTCACTGTCCTCAGCCTGTGAGACTGTGATGCATCAGTGGCTGCCTGCTGCACGACCACCTGCCCCGCACGCGTGTGTTCTCATCTGTAGGATGCGCGTATCTCGTGTCAAGGTGCTGGTGTGTGCTACGAGTGATGCTTTCTTTGATTAAGACGATGTAGGGCCGATGTTGCCCTGAGTGTGTGTGATTCTCTGGTGCGGCCGGTGGTCTCCTCGGCTTGGTTGTGGAGATCCGGCTCTGTTTGCATCCCTGAATGCACGCCTGATTTCGCCAGCTGATGGTGGTGTGCTGCTGCAGTCGCAACCGGTGCATCTGAACGCGGCCGAGGTCGCTGATGAAGACAAGGAGGATGACTCGAAGAACTGCGTCATCATGTGAGGCTGGTGTGCCACTCTTCTACAGCTGGGGACCGCTGCGCCGGCTCTCTGCTGCAGCCCCATCTAGCCACCTGCCCGGGTGTGGCTGCGCAGATTGCAGGGTGGGAAGGGGCTGCCTAGGGAAATGTATGTAGGGCTCGAGCCTTGTTGGTTTACGGATTGGATTGGCGGAACTGCGTGCTCCGTGTGAGTGCAGCGGGAAATAATTGTGTGGTTTCGGCAGGCTGTCAGCGCGGGTCTGACTTTATGCAGCGCCACTGCCGGGGTGCTGAGTATCGCCTCCGTGGCTTTTGAGCGTGTGCAGCCTGCTGGTACGGGCGAGGCCTTTGTGCATTGCCCTGTCAACACGGTCACATGTGTGTTGAATCGTTTTTTTCGTGTGATTTTGTGCCAGATAGGTGGCAGGCTGGATGCTCGGCGTCCGCGCCCCTCCGATAGGAATTGTGACTCGATGAAGTTGGCTGGGTCGCCTCGGGCTCATGTTTGGGCGGGCACCGCGATGGGATTGATGCAGCAGGAACGTTTTCTGATGCAAGGCCCACATACAAGTTGTCGTAGAGCGCAGCTTTGGTCGCTGATCTATTGAGATTGGCTGTAAACATAAAATACCATGGAGAATGTGATGTGGTTCACAGGCAGCCTGTACAGTTCGCTAGCATTATACCCGCTACGAGCTTTGCAGCTGATGTGCCTACACGTGTCAGCTTTCCCGAAGCACAGAACAAGGGCCTTGGGGCACTGTCGGCCGTCAGCCCTAGCCCAGCGGCCACCTGCACACTTCACAATGCGCACGCCCTCATGCATGAGCTGCGTAGACTATTTGCACCAACACGTACGACCAGGCAGAGCTGCGAATCAGAGAAACAGTGTGAACACACTAAGTTTGTCAACCATTTCTTGGGCAGCCGAGTTTTTCTTCGATGGCGTGTTGTCGCACCATATTTCTATCGTTTGTTCATTCAAAAGTCCAGCGCCGGTTTTCAGGACCGTGAACATTCGACAGGAATCATCAGCCTCCGTAAAATTTTGTGTCTTACTTACCGGGTATATCCTATTTTTACATCATGGTCAACTTCAAGCTGTTGGAGGTGAAAGGAGACTACGACTTTGGCTCCAAATCGTCGGAATACAAGGCAAACGTTGGCCTGGGAAGAGCTGAGGTATTCGTTCCATCTGATGCTATGTCATCGTTCATATTTTCGGCTTGTTCGTGAACAGTGATGTTGCACTCGGCCGCTTTTCTGCGCACGTGAATTGCACCGCGCGATCGGGCCTCCTACCGTTGGAGCAATACACAACATCCACGAACGGCCCAGCAGTGCCCACAAACTTACATGTTGAGATACATGGATGTTCCGAGGCGCGGTATCTTGCATGATTGCCCCCATCACATGCGTTGGCCTGGCCTGCAGCTCAAGCTCAAGCATAATCTCAAGAGCAATTGCGCAAAGTTTGAGCTAGAGGGACCTCTTTGGGAAGTTGGCTATGATCATAAGGGTACGGTCATGTGCTTGATCATCTCTCTTGGGCAGCTGCATTGTGTTGCGCCCTCTGCTACATCCAATTGAGCAGCTCCTGATCGCAGCTACCAAGGTCCATCAGGCTGCCTATATGCAAATCAAGTCCGGCAGTCAACCAACGCGTTTGAGTTCTTTACAGGGCAGAATCTTCATGCAAAGAAGAAGTGGGCACTGAACAACAACCTCCTGTTCATTGTCAGACAGGACTTTCCGAAACTGAACTTTGGCGTCTTCCCAAGCCCAGAACTACAGCTTGAGCACACGGTGCGACTCCATCCCTGACGCAGGAGGGGACAGTGAGGTGTTGTGTCGTCATGATGGGATCAATGGCCGCGAGTGCTGCAGATGAAGAAGTTAGGCACAATAAGCAAGATGAAGAATGAGATTAAGTATGACATGTTCTACAAGAAGAGTGTACTTGAGCAAGAAATATGCTTTTCCAAGTACTATAAGTACAAGGGCGCCATTAACTCTGCTGGGGTATGGAAACCTTGCACTGTGAAGCTGTTTACATGCATGTGGACAATTCGGTGTCCTTGCTATGCTGGCCTTGATGTAATTGTGACACTAAGTTGATGCTGATATGTTCCGTCAATTGCAGAAGTGGAAGGGCGCAGCAGCTTCTCTGAAGGCAGAGTATGGCAAACCTTACCTAAATGAATTGGAGCTCAAGGCATCACCAAGCAAGCCAATGGTTTTCTCATACAAGATTAAACCTATGAGGGGGCTGAAGCTCAAGATGGTAACAGATTCAAAGAGTCGACAAGTTTCTGGTGAAATTGAGGCCGAGTTCGAGAGTGACGGAATGAAAGTGGAATTGAAGCAATTTGTGTCGACCAAGGGGTGGTCACAGCCGCTCCTCCAGATTGGATTCAAATTCTAGAGCCAAACAAAACCTGAACAAGCCCACAGGGCGATCTGTGCAGTTGGCTGTGGAAGATCTCTAGTGCTGATATTTTCGCCTTCCAACTGTCGCATTTAACAAGCTGAACAATGTCCACTCAAAGCATCGACTGACTGTACAAAGCATCGTCTGGCTGTACAGAGCCAGGCAGCACCCAGAACATGCCCAGTAGCGTACCCAGGCTACAGCCACATCGACCAAGTCTCTGTCCAGTGCACCTCACACTGGCAGATGTATCCACCCTTACGATCTGATTGCAGACATCTATTACTGCCTTTCAAAATGCACACGATTGTGCCCAGAGGTGCCCCCCAATGTCCACCAGGTGGGTGTGGTGATGTGCCATGACCTATCGCATCTACTGTCTACAGGATCACAAGCATGCAGGCCTGAGCTGCACATGAGTCAGGCCTGCTATGAGATCGCTACTCCCAGGCGGGACACTTACACCTGCGGCCGGGTCTGGACCACTGTGATCGATCCGTCAGGGCCCACCACGCCCTCGATGTCCTGAGGGCTGCCCATGCTCTCCTCGGTGGCCACGCCCACCTGACAGATGCGGCTGAGTAGCTCTTGCCTGCACAGCAGCCACCTGCTCGTACGGACACGGTGGATACCTCATCGGTGCATGACTCGTGTGCAGCCGCACACACGCCACAACTCGAACCAGGTCACTCATGTTCTGAAACGCATTACAAATGCAGGTCGAGCGTACCAGTCCTGAAGCTGACACTAGCAGCAGTCACGCACCTTCAATACCACCCAGTTGCGGGACCCACCTCACCACATTCACCACAGACCTTTACGGGACTCGCTGATGGTGACTCAGCCACCCATACGCAGGCAAGCACCAAGGCCATGTTGTCTCCACACTGAACAATTACACAACAAACAAGCACATTAGGAGTGTGCCGTCGAAGGAACAGTGAGACAGGCGTCAGCAGCACAACAACGGACAACCGGCACGCACCGGAAGGTGGGGTTACACATGATGCGGTCGGCGGAGAAGTCGACGATGTCGAGGGTGGAGGGGTCCATGGTGATGCTCTCATACAGGCCGGCGCCGGCGTAGCCCGCGAGGTCCTCGCCGTTGCTGTCACTGCGGAAGATGAGTGACTCGGGCACAAACATGCCGTGCGACTTGCTGAGGAAGGTTTTCACCTCGGGCGCCGAGAGATCGGACTTGGGGGCGCTGAAGGAGAGCGCCGAGCCGGGGACGGTGCCGCTGACAAGCGTCTCACCGAGGCCCTTGACAAGCTCGCAGTACACCTCGTCCTCATTGCCTGCACCGCCGCAGCTCCTCAGTGCAGGGTCGCAGGCCCCCACACAACTCCGGACCCGGGGAGGCGGTCATGGGTGGCAGGTGCCCAGAAAAAAGTCACATTCAGCACAAGGCGGGCGGTGAGTTGCGTGCAGGGCGGCATGTCAAGCACGGGCCGGCCCGGACATGCTGGCGGTGAGGGGGTGCTTCCTGAGCAAGCTGGGTGCAGCATTGGCGCATCTACGATACGCATGCATGGCAGCAGCAGTGAGGCACGAGTTGCGGTGGCGTGCGCCGCACTGTTCGACAGCAGCATGCCAGAGGCAGCCCGTGACAACGCAGCCGCCGCACGCGACCATGGCACGAGCACAGCTGCTCGCAGACGCCCGGCCGACAGGGGGCGGGAGGCTGAGGGCGCACCAGTGGACGGGTTGACAGTGTGGATGACGAAGGCGTACTCCGCGGGCACCACGCGCTGCACGAGCACGGCCATGCGGAGGTCCATGAAGTCGAGGCCGACCTTGCGCATGGAGAAGTACGCGCGGTCGTTGAACTTGGATGCCCACACGCCGATGATAGCGGCCTCTGCCTGTGCCCATCGCTCGCTGCCCTCCGGCAGAGGGATGCCTGCGAGCCGCATCTGCTCCGCCAGGTGCTCTTGCAGAACCGCCGGCAGCACCATCCCTTTCACGGCCTCCCTGCACACCGCTCGCGCCGTCGGCGGGGACCCGCGGCGTACACCACGGCGCAGCAGTGCGCACCACCGCAGCAGTCAGCACACAGCGGGGGCGCACCGGCAGTCGTAGAGGTTCTGTGCAGGGTTGTCGGATACGAGCTTGGCGGACTCGAGGAGGCGGCGCTTGACGTCGCCGTTGGCCGGGTCGTCGAGCGCCTCCTCGAAGCAGCCAAACGGCAGCGTCACGCTCGACGGCAGCGCGATCCACTCTGGAAGCTCGCCGCGCAGCGCTGCGAGGTTCTTGCTCTTCGCGCCGACGACGCCGTCCTCATACTCCGACATCGGCACCGCCCACTTGCCGCTCCTGCATGCGTCCCTCATGCTGTGCGCTGTGCCTCATCCTGCCCTCTGTTCTGCCGCCATCACCCACGCTGCACTGGTGCACTGGCAGCAAGAGCCCCGACAGCCAGTCGAGGCTGCCACCCGCGGCGACTCGGTGGTACTGTGGCCAACATGCCGTAGAGCCGCCCGTGCTTGGCCGGTGCAGTGCATGGCCGGTAACATAACCAGCCCCTGCAGCTTGCCATGTTACCGGCTGTGCCCTCAACCACAGCACGCATGCAAAGCACATCCTCAGCAGGCACAGCACAGCGCACCACTCCGGGATCTCCATCTTGAGCTTGCCGCGCAGCGAGCCGTTCGCACCGTTGCCGTTGCTCGACGCCTCGACATCGGCCACATCCGCGACGTTCCACGTCACGTTGCCGGCGGCCGTCGTCTGGATCGACAGCAGCTTGCCGACGTAGCCGCGCATCTCCTCGAGGGGCTCGGGGTCGTGGCACGTCACCAGGAGCACCTTCATGTTGCGGGCGCGCACCGACGAGTGCGACAGGATGTCCGGCGCGTCCGGCGTCACCACGCCGACCACGTTCTCCGGGATCTCCTCCTCCCCGGACACCTGCTGTGCGAGCAGGATCGTCGGCTCGTCGTACCGCTTGTCTTGCACCTCATACAGCGCCGGAACCTCCACCACGCGGCCTGCACACACCCTCCACACATCACCCTCTGCATCGCCCCACATCCCTCCATGAACCCCCACGGCCTCAGCTACAAGCAGACTCAGCAGCCCGTCTATGTGCGCTCACTGCGAGCCTGCATGCAGCACAGCGTGTGCACAAGCGCATGTCGTGTGAACGTGGCCGTGTGGCCGTGTGAGTGAGCGCACATGGCGGGGGCGGCGGCAGTCAGGGTCGTTTTCACAGCAGGCCGCTCCACCCAGCACGTGCGCGCAGCGTCCACCGCTGGCGCCCGCAACGCGGCGTGAGCACGCGCACCGCCTGTTGTGCACAGTCACAGGACGCCCAAGCAGGCAGGGGCGGGGAGCACACCGGCGACGTCAGCCGGGGAGATGATCTGCCAGGCGCCGAGGTCGGCGTGGCGGCGCAGCGCAGGCTCGACGGTAGCGAGCACGAGCGACACGGCAAACGCGGGGCCGCCGCGCACAACCTCCTCTGAGAAGAGCTCGATCGTCCACTCCTCGATGCCGCAGTTCTCACCGATACCCAACGCAATCGGCTGCACCCACCCGCCACACCTCACGACCCGCAGCACGCGCACACAGCGCACCCATTTGGGCTGACACACCGGCCAGAGAAGCGGCTACTAGCAGGCCCGTCCCCAGCACACAGCATCAGTGGCAATCTCGTACAGCAGCATGTGGGACTGTTGTGAGGGGGTTTGAACGGGGCAGCGGGCGCACCTGGATACGGTCTGATACGGACATGGACAGGGCGCCGACGGCGCGGCGCAGGCGGTCCACGACCGCAGTGGCCTGCAGCGCCTCGACGGTCGACGGCGTCGCGCCGAACTGCACGGAGCGTGGCAGCGCCTGCCAAGCCTTGAGGCAGTAGCACATCTCCTCGTTGTCTCCCGCCGTTAGCACCTGCACGCTAACCAGGTGACATGGCTCCCAGAGTGCCTGTGGCAAGTGCGACGGTGCCGCGCCACCACAGGTGTGTTCACATGCCTGCGGCCGTCGGCGGTGTGACCCTCACAGCCACACAGCCCTCACTGACCCTGCCACCTGTCGCCTGGTCACTACCTTGATGCCACTAGCTTGATGCCCGAGTACTTGATGCAAGTCACAGCGCTCATACTCAGCCCGATCATTGAGCCCTCGAAGGGATGAGCGACACTCCTGCTACGGGCAGCTCGTCTCGCCTGCCCCTGCTGCAGCTCCCAGTGTGCATCAACCGCGACGGCACCCACATCATTACGTGCAGCACGCATGCGTCTGCTGTCGCGTGGTCAAACTCCCCAGGTGTCAGCTCTGTGGATCAGCCGGGTCCTCTGGTCGAGTCATGGTCAACGCAGGATGCTGCTGCACAGGGGGCAGGGGGGGGGGGCGGCGCACCAGGTTCTGCAGGAGCGGCCCGACGAAGGCGCAGGCGCCCATGCCGAGGGAGCCGATGCCGCGCTCCATGGCGGCGCGCACGACGCCCTCCAGTGCGAGGTCGAGGTACAGCAGGTCCTTGTTGCCGGGCAGCGCGGAGTGCAACTCGAGGCGGCACGCCACGGCGCTCTGCACCAGCGGCAGGATCTGCACGCACTCCCTGGACGTCAGGCGGGGACCGCAATACCACTGCACTGCACTCAATGCGGGGGCTGACCGACCTCTACCACCGTGCCTGCATGAAACAGGTGGCCCCAACCAGAGCGGTACCGCGAGGTGGTCGGCCTGACCGTACACGGGCATGCATGCATAGGGGCGGTTGCGGCGGTGGCATGGTGCGGGTGGTGAGGCAGGCGTAGGTGGGGGTGGGTGCGGGCCTGGTTGGAGCCGAGGGAGGCGAGGACGTAGCCGAGGTGGCCCTTGGCGCCGCTGGGCAGGCAGTGGCCGGCGGCCTTTGCGGACGCCTGCAGGTCGGCGCCACTGTGCACGGCCTTGAGGACGCCGAGGTAGTGCTCAAAGTCGCGGATGAGCTGCCCGCGGCGATCGGGGAAGTCCGCCGGTTCCTGCAGGCCACGTTGGCGTTGGCCCCAGGTGGGCAGCATGCAGGTGCGGGCCGCGATCGCGCGGGCGGTTGGGGAGGGAAGCTGCATGCCTCATGCCGTGATGTGGGCCGTCGGCGAGGTGGAGCTTGGCAGCGGGTGCCCTTGGCCCAACTGTCAACAACCGGGATGGCTGTGGCAAGCTGACTGCCACGGCGCGACGTCCGTGAAAACACAACCAGTGCTACCCCAGATTCCAGTCGGTGAGACGCTGAGCGAGTCACCCCGCTTCTGACCGGGCTGGATGCGCGCTGGTGCGACAATGGTGCGTCAGGACAAGCGATCCATGGCTGCGCAAGCTCATACAGGCCGCATGTGATCGACAGCAGTATGCGGCACGGGTAGCAGACAAGCGAACGGCGGGGAGGGGGTGGGTGCATGCCTGCACGATCGGGCGGTCGAAGGACTCGAGGCGGGCGCGGCTGATGCCGGCGTCGGAGAGGACCCGCCAGTAGGTGCCGTTGTCGCCGTTGGAGCGGAGGAAGGCGAGGTAGGCGCGGCAGATGGGCACGTCGTCGGGGGTCGTGTTGTTGTGCAGCTTCTGGTGCCACTCCTCCATCCATGTGCCCTTCTTCTCGGGGATGTGGTTGCGGTGCATGATGTGCAGGATCTCGTCACGGATCGCCTGGCCATCGCCGCCGCGGCCGACCGTGCCAAGCGCGAGTCGGATCTGCACCCAACAGGCGCACCCTCAGCCGAGCACGGCACGCACAGCACACGACTGGCACCTGGGTGACGTTTGTCATTTCATGCATGCTTCAGCTTCGTGCTCCAGCCCGGCAGCCATTCCGCAGTGGCTTGCTCAGGGCGATCGGCCACCGCTGCCGTTCTGTGTCTACCCCGTGTCCCCAAGGTGCTGTCTGTTTCAGCCCCAAACCCGCCGCAACACCGCAGCAGCCAACAGCCGGGCACGATGGTCGCAACAACCACCAGGCCACTGTGCATGTTGACGTCGCGAAGCACATCACATGCTGACCTCAGGCCTGGGGCTGAAACAGACGACAATGACGATGCCGCGGCGCCGGTGCACTGCGCAGCCGAGGTCGCAAACAACTGCTCCCGACAACAACAGGACACAGAGGATCGCACGGCAAGAGGGGGGGGGAAGGGCGCACCCACTCTTGTGCCTCGCCAGACGTGCGCGCGTGCGCCTCGGCCATGCGGTCGGTGAGATGCGCCTGCGCGCCCGACAGCTGGCGCGGCTGCGTGTTGTAGCTCCGCTGCCACGTGAGCGCGCGGGTTGCGCTGTACCGCAGCCAGACGTACGCCGCCGCCGCCGCGCGGGGCACGTCGTCCGCCGCGCCGCCGAGCACGCTGTCCTGCACCAGCCCCGCGACCGCGTTGAACCGGTGCATCAGCGTCCACTTGTCCGAGTTCTCCGCGTCCACGATGCCTTGCAGCAGGGCGTCGAGGTCCTCCGCCGGAGCCGGGCCGTCCATGCGGCGCATGAGAGGCACGAAGAAGTTGCCCGAGCCATCGCGGTACCACGCCGAGCGGTCACCAGAGCGCAGCACAAACTGCAGCGCGCTGACGCTGCCGTCCGGCGGCACCGTGAACTGCAGCTCCTGCAGCGGCACCGTGTCCTTCTCGCCGCCCTCGCCATCAGATACATGCTCCGACGTGCGCGGCTGGAATGGTGTCTCGATGGCCTTGCCTGCATGCCAGCCACCCCCTCGCACCACAAATATCCCACACGCCAGCATGATCACTTTGCAGAGCATCCTCTCTGGCCCCTACTGCACTCAGACCACTCCCTCTCGACCCCTCCACCCTCCCCTACTGCATCAGCGCCATTCTCAACCGCTTCTCGGCCGCCCGATGCCGCTGAAGCAACGCCATTTTTAACCCGTCTACTACACGTGCCGCGTAAAATTGCTGGCCACGTTCTGGCAACGCGCAGCTATCATCACTGATAGAGTGGCACAGCAAGCAAGCCCCGTGCATGTGAAACGAACCAGCAGGCCGTGTTGGACACTGCGAGGCGCTGCAGCTCGGGGCGGGGCGCACCGCCGGCGTCGGCCATGGAGCCGGCCACCTGCGTCCACAGCGGCTTGGGTGGCAGCTGCCAGCCCTTGTCACCCTTGGACACGCCCCAGTGCAGCACGAGGTCGTTCGGGGAGCTGGTGGTCAGGGTCACGACGGTTGGGCCGCTGCCCTCGGTGCCGCTCTCCGCGCCATTCTCGCTCTCCACGTCCGTCTCGTCGTCGTCGCGCCGTACCGTCAGCAGCAGCTCCGCGCCGTCCGCGAGCTTATACAGCCGCCGGAAGCGCGTCGCCTCGTCCACTGCCGCCGCCTGCAGGCCGCTTCCGCCTTGTTGGACACGCAACAGGCATGCACTCAGCCGCACGGCTGCAACCCCATCCACTAGCGGACCAGCGTTTGTCTCAGCAACGGGTTTTGTTGGGGCTCATGCCTGGAAATTGTTCCCAAACACTCGCATTTGTGAGGTATGCCAAAAGGAACACAGAACAGCATCGGATGTCCGGAGCCGAAGAGCCTAGGCTGCTAGGGGTGAGCCGCAAGGCACTCGTGAAACGGCTGCTTATGCAAACACCAAAGAGCCAGACCTAGCGGGGCAGTTTCACATCGGCTGTGGCAGTGAGCATGCAGCTGCGACCGCTGCAGCGGAGGCGCACCTGCACGAGGAACTCGAGGGGCCCGGCCTTGCGCTTGCGCTTCTCCGACGACAGCAGCGGCACCGTCGCGTTCTTGATCAGCTTCAGGGGGTCTGTCGCCGGCATGCCGTCCAGGGCCGCCCCGATCTCGACGCTGCCGCCGGCTGGAGCCGGGGCCGGCGCGGGCTTGGGGGCGCGCTCCTCCTTGGGAGCGGGGGGCGCCTCGGTCGTCTTGTCGGCGGACGCTGCCGCTGGCGGGCGGTCCACTGATTGCGTGGCCGCCGGGCGGTCCACCGTTTGCTTGGCCGCCGGCGGGGGTGGGGGGGCCGCCTTTGGCTTCTGCGGGGTGCGCAGCTCCTTCTCGATCGCCTGCACAGTGACCTCTAGCTCACCCTCTCATGTGCGACCATTCACCGTGTGCCAGCCCGGACTGGTACTCCCGGGAGCCGTTCGGCGATCGCGGCACACCGCCGAGTTCCATGTACTTCCCACTGCGTCGAATGCGGGGCAGTCAGGAACCCGGTGCCTCGTCGCCTGCCGCATGCACTGCTGTGATCGTGGAATGCCCAGCTCCTCCCCGGTCGCCCACAGCGCTGCGCTCAAGACGCACTTCAGCGGATTACCTCGAACTCCAGGCCCCTCAGGTGCGAATGCGCACAGGTACCATGCATGCAGCAAGATCCGGCAGCAGATACAGGTCTGAACACGCATGTACTAAAGCTCCTATCCTGAAGCAGCAGCGGTCCCCCCAATGCATGAGGGAGCACCGGTTCCGAGCAGCCAGCAGTCGCCTACATGGGGAGATGCACGGCAGCCGCACCTTCAGATCCTTGCCGGACTTGAGCTGCGAGTGGATCTTGTCGCGGGCCTGCTGCGAGAAGTCGGCCCCGTCCGGGCGGCCGGCCTCCTCCCAGAGGATGTACGCCTGGATGCCGATGACGTCATCCGGCACATACACCTGCACCACCCGCCGTAACCTCAGTCCTGCCCCAAGAACCGCCGCGGCTCCCCCCCTAGGGCCTCTGCAGCGCGCACCGCCCCCCCCCAACACACAGACCAGGCATGCAGCGGTGTCGAGGCATTCGTCCGTGCACGCAGGAGCAGCCCGCCGCGCACCTCGGTCACCTCAACGGTGTGCTGCACGTCGAGGTCGCTCTCGCTGCCGCTGCTGCTGCCCCGCGGCTGGCCGTCCATCTTCTCAATGACGGCGCGTGCCTCCATCTCCGCGCGGCGGCCGATGTCGACAAACTCCGCCTTGAACTGCTGGTACAGCGTGTCGCCGCGCGCCACCTGCACAGCCGCACCCACACTCAGGGCCGCCCCGCCGCCGCCGCGATGCCAGCCGGCCGCCCACCGGCTGCACCCTGCTCGCGCCGAGAGCACCCCAACCGCGGGGGTGCCTCCCTATCCTTGCGCGTGACCGCCGTGCTGAATCTGCCGACCATACCGCTGTGACGGCGAGGCCGGTGACATCACCGGGTACCGCGACCGATCGGAGCCCTCCGAGGTGTATGCTCGTGCCAACCATGGTCCCCAACAAGGCGGAACCGCGCTGCAGTGCCTCTCAGTGGCCCGTGTCAGCAGTGGATCCCTGCGCGATTGCTGTGCTCCGCCAAGCCAACGGACAGCAGGGCACGGCAAGCCACGCCTCCATGCATACCTAGAGCGACCAGAACATCACAAACGCATGCTGGTGAAGCTTCGAGATCGTGCAACCTGCCAGGAGGTGAGGCGGTGGTGCCGCCACACGGGTGTGGGCGGTGCCAGCAAGGCCAGCGAGCGCCGGCACGGCGGCGCACCTGCCAGAGCTCCTCGAGGCTCTTGCCGCGGCAGAGGCACTGCTGCAGCTCCGCGATGCCCTCGCGGTACTCGCGGTCGGCTGCATCCTGGGAGCGCTGCGGGCACCCGGCACTCTCCCACATGATGTACGCCCAGATGCCTGCCAGCTCGGACGGGATCTCCGGGATCTCCTCGAGACTCAGAATCGGGCCCTGCACCGGCCACCTCTCAACGACGACACCTTCTACTGGACCCGTCATGCACGACTGCCGGTGGTGTAGACTCTGTGTTTATAGCTAACGACACGAAGCAGGGACATGATGATGAGCGGGTATTGGGCAGGGAGTCTGGTGACATGGCGATCAGGTTGTAGGGTGCACAAGCTTGATCGACTTGAGGGAGGCGATGCAGAGGAGTCTGCCGGTGTAGGGGCGTGGTTTCATCAAGGATTCTTTGGGAGCATGGTTCCATGCATGCCCATCGGGGCGGGGGCCCTGTGGCTTGCAGTGGAGGTGCTGTGGTTGCATGTGCTGGCTACAGTAGCACAGGTGTGCAACAACCGAGAGGACAAAGGGCGGATGGGAGGCAGTCTGGGCCAGAGAGGATGGAGATGCGGATGCCTATGCTGAGAGGGGTTAGAAGCACGGCAGCTGATAGACTGTGGTACACTGAGGCGAGCGGAAGCAGTGTCGGCACAGGATCACAGTCCAAGCAGGAGAATGTAGAGAGGCAGCAGCAAGAGTGGATAGCACGGCAGCGAGGGCAGGGATGGTGCTGGGTCAAGCGTACAAACTCAGAGTCATCGATGGACATGAAAGAGCGAAGAGAGTTTCGAAGAGCAAGCTGAAAGTTGCTCCCGTTGGCATCAAACCATGTGTTTGTAGCGGCGTCCTTGATGACGAAGTTGAGGTAGTCTGCTGCCTCGTCAGGGGCGAGGGCGATGTCCAGGACAAGCTTTCCGCCCTCCTGCCTGCAGGGCAAGGGCACGCGTTGGTGGCTCGAGCGATTAGCATAGGTGAGATGACAGGAGGCGGCTGTCAGGACAAGTGCCACCTTGTGCAGCTACGGCACAGTACATAGCATAGAACCCGACACTTTGTCTGTCCCTGTCGATCTCATGGGATCCTCGTTGTTGACTTGGCCACACACCATGGTATCACCGACACTATGTTAACAAGGCATGATATGAGAGCATACCGCCAAGACGTCTGCAGTGCGCGATCCTTGTACTGTATGGTGTGAGGCGGACGCTCATCCGGCAGTCTCCAGCCTCCATAGTAATTCTTGCCACCTTGAACACCCCAGTGCAGGATGAGATTAGATGCGCTGGGATAGTCCGTCTCCAGGTGAAGAGCCTGTGCTCCGTTGAAATTTTCAATTATATTAGCATGCAGTTTAAAGTCGCCCTTGCCATACGTGAACGTTTTGTTGTGCTCAAGCAAATTCACGCCATCGAGCTCCGTGTCATCAGCCACCGCAGCACGGCAAATGGTCTGGCGAGGAATCTGAATGCGACTTCCGTCCAGCATTTGCGAGACCCGCCCTGAAGCAGCGCCAGATCTGCCCCTCCGAGGAACGGAGCAAGCAGAGGCATGTCGGAAGCAAACTGCGAGAGCTGGAGCTTTTCCCGTGCCTCTGCAGACAGATTCAGTTTTTCAGCAGAGGAAATTATATATCTGCGCGTTTCCATTACCTTTGGTCGTACGTAAAGAATGTGGTGTATCAAACCCCGGGACTTTCCAGGCGAACTTCAGTGTAACACTCTACATTTGCGGGTACGACTGTTGCATTCGAGACACGTGACCACTCGTCCAGCAAATTTGATACATCAGAGAGTCTGCTATGTCCCGTCTCTGTGCTCCTGCTCCCATGCCAGCGTGGGGATCACCAGTAACATAGTATATGAAGAGCATTAAAACTGGGCAGCAGCAACGACGGGCATTGCCTACCACAGCAGGAGCTACATCGCACTCAACGCGAGTGCTTACGAGACAGGTTGCGAGTGTCGCGCAAGCAGCCACCGCCACCACCAGAATGCTTCAAGCAACTTGTGCACTGGCACCATCGATCACCGAGAGACACCGTTACATTCCCATAGGCCAAAGCATATGTCAGGCCTGTTACCAAATACCTGCGCATTGGATGCATTGCGGCAACATCACGATATCACAGTTCCTGGCACTCGCTCACGGACGCCAGCGAAAAGGCCAGCCTTGACCGACAGAAATTACCACACAAACACTGGGCACGTTGGTGTTATAGGTAACGAGTGACCATTATCTGCGATGTAATCTTGGATCTGTACATGGAGATGTCAGCACATGTCGGAGAGACCGGAAGCACACCGGACAGCTGCACCGCGATGAAGGCTCCGCGCCACATGGCCCTGATAGGCCCTCATGGCTGTCACTCAGCTGATGTGGTATATAGACGTTGAAAATTACAACACACGAAAATATGGATGCCTTAAGACAGCTTGTCGCGCACTCGGGCAGTTCCGAAGCATTTGCTGTGTCGGGCGTCGGTGAATGAAAATACTGCTTGTGAGAGCTGCCCTAATGCGATGCAGTTTGACAGGTGATTGACGTCTACGCCCGCTGCGCACCACAACCTCGTCATGCGTCGCGTTGCGCATGATACGCATTCATGGTGCATGAGGCATCGCGGGATTGCACACTGGAGCGAGCTATCATGTTCAAGTGGTACCGGAACAGATGTCACAAGAAAGCAAAACACATAGTCGTGTCACGCAGCATACTGTGTTTCGGACCTGTTTTACGTGGGCAGACGTACCTTGTCTGCTGGAAGAGGTCTAATCAGCGGAATGGTTGAAACTCAGCCACATGTACCATTGGACACGGTCTTGGATGAGATGAGTAGGGCGGACAGCTTACAATTGTTTTCCGCAGCAGATGCGGTTAATTTCGTCATCACACCACATGCACAGCCACCTGCAGCAGCGCTTATTCAGACTGGTCAAGTTCGTCCTCTGCCTCAGCAGCAGCCAGCAGCTTTGCTCGCAAAGTCTCACGCTCAAGCTGTTTCGCAGCAGCACTCCGCGATCTAATCTGCCCTGCTTCAACTCCTTCCCGATACCCGCCATCACCATCAGCCGCACCCCCAGTGCCCATACCTGATAGCACAGACAAATCTTGCCCGCGTCCCACGCCGCCGGGAGCATGTGCTGGAGGTACTCCGGGTCCAGCACCGTTATCCGCCATGTCAGCAGGTGCACCGGCTGCGGGCTTCGCCGCTGCAGGCTCCGGAAACGAACCCGGAAACGACGACGGAACACCCACCGGCTTGCCTGGCGCCCCGGGGAATGACGCAGGCGGCCCCCGAGCTGAGCCAACTCCCCCTGCACCGCTGCCCAGCACTCCCTCAACCGACCTCGGTGCTGCAGCGGCGGCTGTACGCGGCGCAGATGCTGCAGCAGCAGCGATGTCAGTGCGACGCAGCTTCGCGGCGGCTGCCTGTGCGGCCCCTGGAGCCGCAACTGCGAGACCGTCCACGTCTGCCACCTTGGGCAGCGGTGTCACCAGCAGTGGGTGCCGGCAGGTGGCAGCAGCCTTCTTGTACGCATTGGAAGCCGCTGTCGAGTCTCCCATGACGACCACGGCACTCCGATTCGAACCGGCCTTGCGGCCAGCCTTGCGCATTGACACGTGCACAACCTCCCCGAACCGTGAGAACAGCTCCCGGATTGTGGTTGCATCATACTTTACGTGCTCTGTGCTCCAGCGGGCCTGCAGTGAGGACTTGAGCAGGGTGAGCGTCTCTGCGTCCACATGCGGAGCTGCATCGGCGCCATCGGCGTGCGCCAGTTCACCGGCTGCAGCCGCTTCTGCAGCAGCTGCTGCGGCCGCCGCGGCCGCTGTGGTTGCCTGGGTGCGAAGTTCTGCACGTTTGCGTGCGATCGCGGCCTCCCGCATGCGTCGCATCTGCTCCGCGAGATTTGCTTGGGCCCGCTGCAGGTCTGAGAGGGACTTGGCAGCGGTGCGCTCCCTGCGCTCGAGCTCATCAGCCATCGCACGCCGCTGCTTGGACCGTGCCCGAGCCTGTTCGTCCATCTCCGCTTCCTGCTCCTGGCGGGCGCGCTTGGCTCTGCATGCCAGTGCCGATATCAGGACAGAATGTGCAGGTATGACCTTCTGGACGGGAGAAGGCCGGTGATCTTACCTTCGCACTTGGACGAACGCTGCCTTTGCTTCAGCATCCAGGAGCATGTCTCTCGCCGCCGTGAGGCGCTGGAACATTTGCGTAGCATTCTCGCTTTTGTTCCTGTCAGGATGGTACTTGAGCGAAAGCTTTCGGTAAGCCTGTATGCATAGCGCTGAAGTGAGAGAGCAAGCGTTGGCGTTGATGTTTTGGAACACTGGTGCGATAAGGTTGTATTTACTAGCAGACGGTGGTGCCACGCAAAGTATCGACATGAAAAACTTCGCCCGATGATCATGCACACAGGCGTGCTCACCCACACTCCTGCACAGGCGTACCTTCAAGACATTGGAATCTGAAATATCTTCGAGCGTTGAATCAAGCTCGAGGATCTTGTATGGATCGATATCTGCATCGTCCATTGTGTTCAAGCGCTAAGAAGGAACAGTGCGTTGCCGACAGCACTCCGAGATCAAGGCACTGCAGGTTCGATGAAGGGCCTCAAAATCAACTTATGTGTTATGTAGACCACATAAAATCGTCAATGTAATGTACAGTAGGCGTGCATGCTCAAAGTGAGTGAAGCTTCGCAATGCTATCGCAAGACGAAACTGCAAATTGCGAATTTCCGGGTGCCAGAAGGTGTCAACATTTTGATGATGCCATTTCCATACATGGCTGGCTGCGCTGCTCTGACTGGCTGCGGCATCTACGCTCAACAGACGCAAAGCAGTGGCGATGGGGAACGCAATGCATGCAGAACATCGGGGTGGTTGCTTGTTGGGACAAGGGCAGGTGTGCGGGGGAAATAAAATACACCAGATCTGGCGCCACACCAAACACAGGCGGGCATCGGCCACCGTGATCCTAGTGATAGGGGCGGAGGCGGAAACCTGGTTAATGGGAGATCGGAGTGATTGGAATAGGCAGGCCCGTGACACTGACCTCACTTGCTCTGCTGGACGAATGGGGAGTGCCATGCTTCATGCAACGGCCCACGTGAGTGACGGCATTTTCCATGCCACCATGTCATCACATGGTCAACTCCACCATATTCTTTCCCCTGCCGCAGGCGACAAATGGGCAGAACGCACACGTGACCATTGTACCAACCTCTCAAGCATAGAGCTGTTACAACCAGCTGCACAAAGCAGGCAGTCCTCGCTTTGAGCTCCTTGAGTCCCAGCCTTGCGTTTCAGGCCACACCACTCCGCCCAGCACCAACTGGGACAGGTCGTTGCGGCGACCACAGTCCGTCATTCCTGCACAACTGTGGGGGCCAAACACAGCAGACCAAACATGTTGCCATTGCCAAGACCCTGCTCCCCCCGAAAGCCATTACCTCGCGTGCCAGGTCCCGCGCAGGCCACATGCAAGCTTACACGGCCGGCATATCCCACCTGCAGCCTTCCAATACGCGCATCAGACTCCATGCACACGCCCCCCTCGCACCTACGTCCAGCCAGCGCTTGCAGCAACCAATTTGCAGCCAGGTTCTACACCAGGTACACTCGTGCAAACCTGCAGCGTTCCAAGCTGGGTGCACCACAACAGGCACTCCATCCATCCACCCGTGGGATGCTCCCTGCCGCATTCCCGCGGCTCCAGTTGCCGGCTCCATGCATGAAACGCAGCAGCCCCCCAACGTGCACTCCCCCACTCCCGCGTCAACTGTCAGCCGAGCTTACGTGGGGGTGCGCATGCCTACCCTGCATCGAGTCGTTGTTCTGATACGACCGCATGGCAGTCAGCCCATAGCCGGCTGCCCCAATCCCATGCATCGCACTTGGCAGCCCCGTCAGCGGAGCGTGCCCGCCCACCCCACCGTGGCGGCCCTTCTCCTTGTGCTTTTTCGTCTTGGTCATCTCCTGGCGCGAGTTGTTGCCAGCGTCCGTCTCGCCCGTGTACGTCGCGATGTGCTGCACTTCTGCCTCACGCACCGCCTCCTCAATTCGCACCGTGAACTTCCGAAACGCTTCGCCACGGTGGTTCTCGTACTTGTCCCACGGCCCTGACAGCGCATGGAACGCCCAGAAGATGCGGTCCAGCTTGACGACACAGAGCTGGCGGGCCCGCGCGCGCGCTCCGTACTGGAAAAAGTCCTCCAGCGCCACCGTCAGCGTGCCAACGACAGACAGCATGACCGCCCCCCAGCTGAACAAGCGGCTCTCCGGCTGCTCGGTGAAAATGGACGTCATGCTGATCAGCACCGGCACCTACACCACACTGTGCATTTCTCCATTCGCGGCTCCTTGTGCACGCCTGCTGCCTTCGCAGTGCCCTGCACTTTTGCTGTGACCACATGCCACTGCGCTGTCGATGCCTGTTGCCCGCCTCAGCAGCTGCCCCCTGCGTGAAGTCACACGCACGTGGTGCTGATGGCGTACTCAGAGCACCCGCCCGAACCCGCCCCCGTGGGAGCACCGACGGCAGCTGTACGCACCGGCGAGCGCGTACTCACTTCACCGCGATCGCCGGACAGCTGCATGCATCCTGACAGTCTGGACACCAAGCACCGCCCTCGATTGGTGGTCATCCATGGACCAGAACAGCCAGCTCCCGACCCGATGCGCTGCACCTCAAAATGCCGCGCGCCGCACCATGGCCAAGATACAAAAGGCGCCCTACATTTTAGCTATGTTCACGCAGAGTGCGCATGATAAGATGTTCCCCTGTGCCCTGGGTGTCCGGGAGCCGGTGCCCAACATTTGTGACACGCAAGAGAGGTATTCGGCCAGTCGCTGCACTCGTGGTGCTACAGAATGGGAGCCCGCAGTCTACAGCAAGCCCGGGGTCGATGAGGTAGCAGCTGCGAGGCAGGGCGTCAGGGCCGCACAAGCACGCCGGTGAGGGTCTTCAGCAGGCCGATGATGCGGTAGTAGAAGAGCAGCCAGCGGCCGAGGCGGAGGTTGTTCTGCCGCGGTTTCAGGTAGCGCGTGCGCAGGAAGCGCTTCTGCGGCGGCTCGAGCAGCATGAGGTCGATGACGTCCCCAAGGTTCAGCAGCTCGACGCGCGTCGACGCCGCGTACTCGTCGCCCCCCTCCACCATCTTCTGCAGCTGCGCCCGCACGCCATCCGTCACCTGCAGCCGGCCGTGCGTGAGCGCTCATGCATGCATGCGCCCCGTGCACAGCCGGTGACAGCACCTGCGCGGCCATTCGCTAGCTCGGCCGTGGCATTGTCCATCGCCGCGGACCCCGCGGACAATGCAGCTGTCTCTGATTTGAGCTGGCATGTTTCCAGGACTGGGGGCGCACCGAGACTCGGCGCGAGGCACCCTCGGCCGCGTTGGCCTCCCGGTACGCCGTGCGCAGCGCCGCATCGTACTTGAACCGGGACGTCAGGTCCGTGACCACGCACTCGGCCATCTCCGTGAGGTACTTTGACGTTGCCCGCGCGATCGTGTGGCGCCGGGCCGCGATCGACTGCGCGCCGGATGTTGCAGACGTGCCTGAGTGTGCCCGCGCCCGCGATTCCGCCGACACCGCTGGCGCCCGGTCACTGATTGGCTCGGGCCTGGCCTGCTCGTGGAACGACACCGTGCGCAAGCCGTGGACCGCCCTGTCTGCATGCCGGCACCCGGCTGTGAGCACACGCATCCGCGCCCGGGGGTACACCAGCAGCTGCTGCCCCAGCTGTCTACACCTGTCGCACGCAACTCAACTGCTTGACTTGGTCTCCCAAGAACGGCCAAGCAGAGCGTTGCACAGTTGCCCCACGACGCGGCCCACGATAGTATACCTCGCAGTCACATCTTACTTCTCATCGCCCTGCGGCGTGCATGCACATGCGTAGTCGAGGCTGGCGCAACGACATGTCGCCCGGCACACACCTGGCAGGGGCAGCTCATCGGAGCCATCCCCGTTGCTGCCATCGCCATCATCGTCTTCGTCGCTGCTGCCCATCCACATGCCCTGCCGCAGCCGCTGTCCGGCCACTGCGCCACCGTCCACAGGCAGAGCCATGAGCCCCGCCGGCTGCTCGCTGGCTCCCCTGGCGCCGCCGACGTCTACCGTGCCCTCGAGCCACTCCAACTGCTGCAGGGGAGCACCGGCCTCGTTCACCGCCTCGGCAGGAACCGGCGAGGCGCCACCACCCTGCGCTGCCGCCTCCGTGCCCCCCCCACCGCCGCCTGCGCCGTCGACCCGGCCCTCCGCAACGGCCCGGCGCGCCCGCCCTCCAGCCGCCGAGCGCTGCATCCGCTCACGCATGGAGGGAGGCGTCCGCCCCGCCTCCGACTGCGAGCCGTCGCTTGCGCCCCGGGCGAGGAGCGGCAGCCACGACTGCGCGCATGTACCCCCTGCCGCAGGACGTCCACAGTCCCCGGCGGCCTCGCCACCTGCCCAGTGCATCGTCGTCGCGATGGCGCATGCAGGCTCGCCAGCGCACATGGCGCCCCCCTCGTTGACCGGCGGCGGCAGGAACTCTGGCAGGGCGTGCGCGTGGACGGCGTCCTGCATCAACCGGGCGCTCCCCGTGCTGGCATGGAGCGCTTGATCTGATGCAGCTGGACTGGGCATCGCCTCATCGATGAACGCGCCTGCTTCTGCACCTTCCAGTGCGCGAGCCCGCCCGAGACTGCCGTTCTCTTCTGCAGCCTCAATAAGAGCGTGTTGCAGTCAGCTTGCAGGTACACAGAGGCTAGAGCAACCGGTGTGTGGACAGAACACCGCTGCTGCAACAGCGCCACAACTATGCACATAAACAGCAGACGGTAAAAACGAGCCCGAAACAACAAACCAGAAAAGAAATGTCAGAACACGAGCCACACCACTGGCTGGAGTCGGAAGATCAGCAGCAGCACCCTGGTGGGTGGGAGCGTGCATCAGCCCAGTTGCGAGGCGCCTCATGGCCTCAGCGCCACTACCGCTGCTGATGACGTTGATCAGCTTGGCTTCTCCACTGGCCACCATTGCTGGGAGTGGGTCTGTGTCATGCAGTGCATCTGACAGGAGGACTGCGACCTGTGCAGCAGGAAGTGCCACTTGCATCGTCCGGTCAGAGCCACCCAAACAGGGCATGAACGATCGCGTGCACTGTGGCTGTGCCGGAGCCACGCCTGACTCTGCTCTGTGTGAGGCCTGTGAAAGGGATCCTTCAGAGGAGGCAGCAGGGCTGGGCACCGCTGCGTGATGTGGCTGTGGTGCCACTGGATCCTGTGCAGACACATGCACGACACACACGTCGTCTGGCGCTGTGGCCGTCCGCCTGGCTCGACCAATGCCATCGACACCATCCTCTACGTCGATGCCTCTCGCTGTGATCGTGTCTGCTGCTTCAAGCAAAGGGGCCGGATGTGCAGGGTGGGCACTCCCTGGAGCCAGGCTTTCGCCATCACATGCCGACAAGGTGGTCTGATGGCGCGCGTGCTCCCAGCCAGGGCTAGACGAACGCTCGGACGCAGCTCGGGGGTCGCCTTGCATGCCGCCTGCGCTCTGCTGCTGTGTTTGCACGCAGCAATCACCGGAGGGCGCCCTCGAGGCCTGATCTGCAGACGTAGCTGGTGCCACCGTGTGCCCTGCACAGTGCGCACCTCAATCAAGTTTGGGGCCACGGCATGGAGCACCCATGCAAATCAACCGGACATATGGCATCTGAACAGTCTACATTCTTTCCCTCAGCTAAACAAAGGGCTGGCAACAGATCATCAGCTCCTGTTGAACAGCGTGCAATGGGCAACACATGCACAGGTCATCACAAACCACAACAACAAAATTATCCACGTCTGCATGTCGTATACACCCACAGTCGATAATGCTTCAGAGAAACGGCACCGAACCAGACAGTGGTATGAAGGAGGCACACATCGGGTGTCAAGCCCTACTAGGTGACACCCTGGCGTCACGTGTACGATTACATTTTCACCCTGGTGTGCTACATCACCCCAGGTGCAGCCATTGGGGTGATCTGCAGCGAGCATCTACCCGGGCTGCGTTGGCAGCGTACCATCGACAACCGTGTCATCACATGCCGTCGGGAACGCCGTGTTCTGATGCATGGAACTGCCGGAATTCGCATTGCTAATTTGCCAGCTTCCCTCAACTGGAGCGCCTGCACCTGCACCATCTGGGGTTAGGGCCACGTGGCGTGACTGGTCGGCCATCGCTGTTGAGTCCACCGCTTGAGCACCATCCCGTGATTCAGAGGATCGACAGCTCGTCGCTCCTGTCAGTGGAAACACAGGCGCGATGGCGCTCTGGCTGTGTGATTGTGAGCGTTCTACTACTGTGTGCAGAGACGGCTCAGCTGTTGC
Source organism: Ulva armoricana (assembly GCA_032360965.1). Lineage (NCBI taxonomy): Eukaryota > Viridiplantae > Chlorophyta > Ulvophyceae > Ulvales > Ulvaceae > Ulva > Ulva armoricana. Next base: position 1,773,507 of record JAUMHO010000002.1, read on the forward strand.
TGTAGCAGACCCCAGCGGCTGCGTACTCAGCCGGACCGACGGCCGCCAACAGCCAGGCTCCAGCAGACTGGCGGAGGACGAGGGTGCCTGCTGAGGGTGTGCTACCACGAGATGATGCGGAGCGGCAGCTCCATAGGGGGGCAGCGCTGCTGCAGAGGGCAAGGCTCTCGCCCGGGCGCGCCCTGCATGCTCAGCCCACACCTCTGCATGCTGCTGCCAGACTTTCTACCATTTGACGCATCTTCCTGCTCACGCCTGACCTTCACCATGCCATCCGCAGGACTGTGCATGCATTATCAGGCAGTCAGCAGCTTGACGCTGGACCAGCATGTACTCACAATTGTGGGACAACCAGGCGTATGGGACAGTATGGTCAAGGCCATGGTCGAGTCTGCCAGGCCTTCAATCCTGCCGCCGTGCAACTTGGGACACAGGTGTAACAGTCATCTGCATCGACTGGTCATCTTCCCATGAACATGGGGAAACATTGGTCAACACGCACCAGGGCCGGGGCTGCCAGCACCTCTGGATGTATCGGGGCTCGACACAACTGGCTGCGGGACGATGTGCGTCTGATCCAAGCGTATCACTGGCCTGGTGGATGGCTCTGTTCCCAATTGCACAGCAGCCATGTCTACACCATGTGGGATTGCCGCATGGCTTGCTCTCGCCATGGCTGGCTTTGCACCTGTGTGCATGGCTATGTCTGTCTGGCTGTGCTGCCTCGTCGAGTTTCTAGCAGCAACTTCTGGGGGTAATGCCTGGGTGATGCGCTGCGAGTCCTGGTACCCTGGCTGGCTTGTAGTCAGCGATGCTGCTGCAGCTAGTTTCCAGGTATTGTCTGTGACCGGCTTTGAGCGCCTCGCTGTTAGCTGCACGCCATCAGATTGCACAGCAGCTTTTGCGAGAGATGTGGCATAAGGATGCTTGCTTTGGGAGACAATTTTGGAAGAATCGATGACAGGCAAGGCCGCAGTGGGTGTTGGTGCTACTGCTGGTGTCAAGTATGCAGACGCTGTTCCTGGCTTGATCGGTGAGGAACCACGATTACGAGCAGGCGACCTATGCAGATGTCCAGGTGCATGCTGTGCTTGTTTACTTCGCCCCTGTCTGTCCTGTTCGCTGACAGTGTCTGACCGGAGCGGATCGCGCTTGGGCATGTTCAATAGTCCCCAGGCGGTACGTGGCTGGACAACGGCAGATCAAACAACTCGTTCTAGTGGATTGTATTTATCAGAGAGCACACTTGGAGTCAAATGGATGTGTAAACGTGGCCACATACATGTCCATCGCAGAAACAGTTGTGTACAAGCCGGAAACGTACAGATTCGGCCTGCAACATAATAACGTTGGAACACCAGTTCAAACGCTATCGGTATCTTACAAACAAAGAGAAGGTCTAGTTCGGGACAAGAAGCACTCTTCAGGTTTGACACGGCCGTGCAGACCTGTTTAGGAATGGCTACAGGACTCATCACGGAGAGCACCAATGGCGCGCGACGCCTCGATTTGGTTTACCGCAAAGGTCTTGACCATTGGCAACTGCGTTAACCCTTGCGTTTGTGACACAGGCTTTTTCATCCGAAGCTGGCTGTCCTGTGTGGTGTCGGTCATGGTACTCAGAATGGTGCCATGCAATCATCGCAGCGACAGATCCATGCGTTCATTCATCGATCACCCTGGAGCCTAGATACAACTGACAGCTTGAACATGTAGCTGCAATGACTGGGATAGCTATGCGCTTTTCAGCTTTTTGGTAGCCTCAGCGGAGAGAAGTTGTAGCTCGTGGGTCTCTGCGGGGCTATCATGGGGGATGAGCATGTTCTGAGAACGTGGCAAGCGCTGAATGATGACATTTCGAACATGGCTGATCTATTCGTGCGGCTGGTGAAAGCATCCAAAATGCCTGTCGATGAAGGTGATGCAGGGATTGCCCGTTCTGGTGCAGCTTTCGCTACACATGTGGAGAACCTCATCGCCGTGGGCAATGATGTGCTCTCTCAAGTTGATTCGTGCAAGAAGTCTGCAATTTTAGCGAACGCAGACAAAGCCCTTTATGAGAAGGTCCGTGGCACAAAATTCAAACTAAAAGCAGTGAGTGATAAAGAACAAAGCATTCTCCGTGATACTCCAGCTGGCCCGGTGTTGGAGATGCGAAGCCTCCTGCAGAAGCTGGAAGAGCACTATTATCGGTCAAACGCCCGTCCAAAAGACGATGGTAGCGCAGATGTAGATCAGCAGCTGAATGAGTTCTGCTCACAAGCCATGTTTGCAAGCGTCGATGCACCTGACGCATAAATTCTGATGAGTGTACGAACGTGATGACAGAGCGTTGGCATGGCGGATTGACTGGGACCTTGATGCATGAATATGATCCAGGTGTCACTGTCGCTGATGTGTTTTCATTCTTATATGCACCAGCTCGCCGTCCCCAATGGATACATTTCATCGATGTGCACAGATTATCAATTGCAAACATGTCATACAGCCCTCGCTGGTAATGTTTGATAAAAGTTTGCATGCATGTAAATCACTTCTTTTCATGTCACCTGGTCGCGCTCGCCTTTGCAGCACAGTCTTGTGACTCATTCCACAAGAGCTGCACTTTCCTACGAAGCTCGGGCCATTCAGAACCTGGGATGATGGCCCCCTGGTGCTGCACAGCACACGTGCCTGCCATGCAGCCGGCCTCCAGGCATGCCTGCAATGGCATCTTTTGTATAAACCCTGCCAAGAAAGCACCACAGAATGCGTCCCCAGCGCCCACCGTATCAACAACCATCACACTTTCCGTTGAGCAATGCGCCGTGCCTTGGTCTTGTGAGAATGCATGCGCTCCAGTACCGCCACAAGTGACCACTGCAACCTTGCAGTATTTCAGCAGAGCAGCTCCACCACACTGTGCCGCTGATGCCACACTGCCAATCGTTTCACCACCTTGAGCTGTGCTACCTGCACATACTATTTCTTTCAGCTGGTACAACAAGCCCCATGTGTGCTGCACTGCTACATGACCAGGTTGTATCGTCAGTTTCCAGTCGCACGTCACACTGCCAGAACCTCCCAAAGGACCGTAGGCAATTCATACCGCAGTTGAAGAGCTGTCACTGGATCTGCGTGGCATGGCACGTGCCAACTTGACAGGTAGAAGTACGTGTGGGATTGTGTGGAGATGAGGAGCATGAGAGCACCTGCGATGTCATCTCCAAAGAGCCTACAGATTTCCTGTGCTTCATCTTCATTACAGAAGACGACATCCACGCATTTACTGTTGAGCACCTGTTTGAGAGTAGCCTCGCAGTTGCGGATGACCTCAAAACTGGCCAGGTCTAAGCTGAAGATAGCCCCTGCATCTTCGCTGGCAAGCGCTGCGGTCATCAGGACCTCCTTTTTGAACAGCATGTAGCCTTCACAATGGACAAGGCTGAGACTGGGTATCACAAATAGTGGTAGGGCTTTTGCACTGAGGTCCTCGGAAGCACCCAGGCATGTGAACATCGTGCGTTGCCCATCATCTGATACTAAGCAGCAGCACACAGCCGAACACTGGCCTGGGACTTGTTGTAGGTGTGGCGTTATTCCGTTTTGCTCCAAGTGTAGTTTGAATGCTTGTCCTGCGCCATCATCGCCGACAGCTCCTGCAAAGCTACATCCCAAGTGTTTGTTGGCCAAGCCAACACTGCCCACCTGGGATCCAGTTAACTTGCACGGGCTTACTCATACTAGGTTATTCGCACTGTGTACTTGGTCATGCGAATTGCTGTTGCAGGACAACCTTGCCGCGGGATCAAGATCGTACTGGCACGACAAGTTGGGGGCCAAACGGGATACACAGACCATGGCATTGGCTGCAGATCCTCCCGCAACCTGTGCTAAGTCAGCTTTGCTTTCCGTTGAGCCAGGCGCTGCATCCTTAAGCATCCGTAAAATTTCTTGGAGCTGCTGACCATCTACCAGAGTACTGCCGCCTCGCTCTTCGCAGAACCGGTCGAGGACCGTTTCCAATGAATCTGCTATCACATCGGTACACGGATCACCAATTCCTAAGCATGAACACCTGATTTTCGCCATTCTCGGTGTGCAGCGGAGAAACAAAAGGCGATTTTGAGTGTGACGTGCCAGGCACAGCGGCGTCAACATACAGCTTAGGAACACTGTAGCAGGGCCTCACACTCAGCGCAAACAGGGCCAAGCGGACGACTTGTATGCTCGTAGTGTCCATCACGTGCAGTGCACATGCGCTGATTTAGCACTGGTCTCAATTGTGAACAGCTTTGTCATGCACACCCTCTCCAGATGCCCCGCGTCGGCCGACGCTACGGCATGACGCTCAGCAAGACCCAGTATCTACAGACTTTCAGCGGTAGCAGTGCACACAATTACGCCCTGATTAGTGCGCATGTGTGCACGCCCGTGCTGCTGTCACTGTGTTTCCAGTCGACCGTGTGCGGTGTGTGCCGATTGAACAAACTAAACAGTGGTGCTTAATGCCTGCATCTGCCCCTGTGCCAAACTTCCCGCATCCATGCAAGGCAATGAAAACGCGATGGAGAGCGTGGTTTACTCTTGATGCGGTTGACCCAGGAGAACTTGCATCCTGATGGCTATTCTGTGACCAACCTACAGTGGCTCACAGGCAAATATTAGGTACGCAAGGCACTGTGTGTGCCTTCATCGGCAGTCAACCTCTCTACTGGAACGGGCATGTCTGATAGCCCCGGCCTGATCAAAATCTACACTGTAATGCTGGATTGTGAGCGTCTCCGTTGGATTTGAAACAGCTATCAGGGCAACAGCTGAAGGCACTCTGAGGACCACATGGGTAGGGACGGCTGCAGGCTGGTGTTACTCCGTCAAAGCTCACACTGCCACCACCATCATGCTGTAAGAAAACCATTGCCGGCGCACACGCCCTACCATGTGCTGGCCCTACATCCCAATTGCTCCGGCGGGCAAGTCTTGAAATGTGACCAGTGGCCCTGACAAACTCAGGGGTCCTCAAAGCGGAGAAAAGACGAGTCATGGCACCCACATGCAAGTGCTCCTCCTAACGCGTCCCTCAGGCAGTCTCCGCTGGGAGCGCCTGGGCGCGGTCTGCTCGCCAACGACCGCAGACACGTCGGCAAAACCCTCCGACTTCAGCTTATTCTTGTATCTTATTCTGCACAGACAAACACAGCCTCAGACGGTTGGAATCGCGGGTTGCGTTGTGCAGGGGCAATGAGCTGATGTCCAGGACATGCGCACAAATCCCGAATCGCATGTCAGGCAAGGCGGTCGTGGCAGGCAGAGCCTGGCCATTACACGAGACTGCAGTGCAATGTCGTTGGTTCTCCGGCGTTCTGCTGCGTGAATATCTAGACTTGGCCCTCTCCGTCACAGACACAGTCTGGCTAGCGCTGTTCACAGTCGGCTGCTAAACCACCGGCTGACACCGGCATTGCTGCTGCTGGGTTGAAGCCTGGGTCCCCTCACACATGCATGGCAGTCGACGCACAGTGGAGCAGGCAGGGACGCGGGTGGTGCGTGGGTCCTCGTACCATGCTATGAGCGAGGGGTGCAGCGCATGCATGGCCCTCATGCGTTCACCGCGGTGTCTACCTCCTCGGCAACGGTCTCAGCGGCGGCGTCGACGTCATCTGCGACTCCGTACTCGCCAAGGACGTCGTTGTCCACCGGGGTGACATCATCAACGCTGCCGTAACCTCCAGAGCGGCCGCGGCGCGTGCGCGAGCCGTCCTGCAGCCGAGTAGCTCCTCAGCACCCGCCACAGTCTGGGCCGCTGACGGACCCAGCGCACTGCTGAGCTGGCAACAGGTACACATATTGCGGGGCAAAGTATACGGTTGGGGCGGTGAAACAAGGGGCAACGGCCAACCAAGTAGGAGCCATCTTGAGGCTTCGCACATCGTCAGGGTCACATGCACGCAGCGGAGGTACTCGGTATTGCACCGAATGAAGCGAGCGTAGCTGTATCTGGCCCGCCACGCGGTGATTCCAGGATTCAGATTGACCTAGTCCAGCATTTGCGTCAAGTTGCGGCAAACATCCGGGTTTGTGCTTGGCTGCGTGAGATAGAGTACGGAGCACACAAGGTGAGGCAGGAGCACAGCGAGCGTGGCATGTGGTGCGGGGTGAACTTAGCAACGGAATTGCGGTATGGGTGGAGTTCAGGAAGGCGTACGCTGGAGCGGGGGTCGCGGGGGCCGCGGGGGCCGCGGACACGGGGGACGCCGTCACGCTCGCGGTCACCATCATCCGCACGGGGGTCGCGGGGGCCGCGCTCGCCGCGCTCGCGGGCGGGGTCGGCGGGGCGGCCGTCACGAGAGTCGCGGGGGCCGCGTGTCCGAGGTGCATCAGCGCGCACGCGGTCACCGTCATCCGGGCG
>JAUMHO010000002.1:1779994-1816416 GCA_032360965.1 Ulva armoricana
GTCATCCATGATCGCCCCGTTCAGCTTACGCATCTCAGGCTCATGCGAGGTAGCAAAGCGTGCTTTACCTGCACGGCTGTATGTATGATTACATCGCCGTATCCTGTTGGGTTCAGAATCGAGCAGACATGTACACGTGCCGTGTATGTATTTACATCGAAGAGGGGCACGGTCACAGTGTATTTACACTGGTCACAGTGTATTTACATCGGTCACAGTGTATGTATGTATGTGTGGCCCACATCATAAACAACGGCGTGGAGAGTGCTGGCCCAACACGAAGTAGCCTACGTAAGGTGACCGCAGGAGGCGTAAGGTGGAGGGTGCTGGCTCAACACGAAGTAGCCTCATGCATATGCCCATCCTGGTGTGGTGCTGTACACGGAGATCGACCCAAAATCCCGGCAGCGCCAAGGGTTAAAATCACACGTCAACCCAAGCAATCGACAAAACAACGACACAACCGAACAACAACACAATCCAAACAGACGTCACACCCATAACCACCCACTGACCCGAATGCCATACCTAATCATCAAGACAACAGTGAAACCACTCGCCAGACAACGCACAATGCCCCAAACGCAGCACCTGCAAAAAAAGAAATCGGGCATCACGCCAAACCCAAACGGGCATCGGCCACAGCACCCCTACTGGTAGGGGCAAATCAGAAACTCCCTGACACAGAGCCGCTCCTGGAATCCCGCTCGCCCCAGAGCCCTGCATGCACACCCCACCGTCGTCAAGCAAGCACGTTACGGGCAACCACCCATGACGGTGAGGGCGAGCACGCGGCATCCCTTCCCCAGGGGACCCGCGAACAGAATTGACTGGGGCGGGGGTGACAGGGGGTCAAACGCCGGTGCAGGTGAGGGCGGGCAGGTCGGAGTCCAGGATCGTGGAGATTGGGGAGGGAGGGGGGAGCTGGCCGCAGGGGGGGTAGCGCATTGAGGAAGGAGAGGGGCTGGGGAGGGCGAGCTGTCCAGCACGGAGGGGGCGGGGGACCGGCCTGGCACGGAGGTGATGGTTGTGAAGGCCACTCCGGTGTGCATCCCAGTGTCAGTATCAAGAGACACTGATTACACGCGTACGTGCTGTGGACAGCAACCGTGGTTGACTTTGCGGCTTGACTACTAGGAAGTATCTCCTCCGCACGGCCGAGGTATTCCGTAAGCAATGCTCTAACGTATCCGTGCCTGCCTCGAAGAGGAGCCAATGACGAGGACGTAGCCATGCACGATGCTACATGTCGCAGTCCGGACAGGTGTATCCCTGACCGCATGTGTCCCTGAGGGTTCTTATGTTTAAACCTGGTACGTTGTAGCGCGATGGTAAATGTCATTGCACCAGCAATTCGGGGCTGCTTGCAAGAGCTCGGCTGCGCCGTGGCCGTTTTTGAACAGGCTGGGGGTGTTCAGCACGTCGCGACGGCATTGTTGACTCATGTTTTATAACGTAAAATTCCATACATCATCTGCATTTCGTGTACTAGGCCCTTGCCGAGGGAGACTGTGTCGGCCGACCACCGCGTACGCAAGCCACACTGCGAACACAGTTAAATCGGTTCAGCAGGGACGGGTGTGATTTTACGATGAAACACGACAGTAAATTTCTTTGCCTTAACATGCGTTCTAATTTCACATTTCATACCGTGTAGGACCGCCAGGAGTCACAGCTCCCCAGGTTCCACGTGAGTGAGCAGGCTCTGAAGGCTCATGGCATATACCACTTGGATCCAGAAGACAGTAAACATCTGATGAAGGTACTACGGCTCAGTATTGGAGACTCAGTCGAGCTCGTGGACGGGACAGGCAAGCTGCAGAAAGCTCAAGTTGCCACGGTGAACAAGTCCTGTGCAACGGTATGGACTCTGCCAAGGTCGATCAAAATCGACATCGATCCCCGTTTGTGATCATCCGTGGAGCCTCAGAACACGAGTGAATCTACGATTTGAACCATGGAGCACCGATGCAGGTGTCCAGCAACGAGCCCGTTCAGCACATTCCATGGTCGGGACCGAAACTGGAGCTGGTTGCCGCCTGTGGCAGCCTCAAGGGCGGCCGCTCTGACTGGCTCGTCGAGAAGGCGACTGAGCTCGGGGCTTTCTCAGTCATCCCTCTCCTGACTGCCAATTCCTCACAACTGGGTGGCAGCGCTGCAGCTCAGAAGAGCAAGTCCAGAGCGAAAGGTGACAGTCAGCAGTCTGGGCGCCTCGCCAGGTGGCACCGTGTTGCGACCGCCGGAATGAAGCAGAGCCTGCGCACTCATGAGCTGCGGATTGCAGAGCCTTGGCACACCGAGGACCTGGTCGAGTGCATCGACCGGGGAGCACACGCTCTGATAGGTGCTGAAGGAGGATGTGACGTCCTTGAGGCATTGCAGACCATCCTGCCACTTCGCCAAGTGCGCTCTTACACGTTCTCCTGTCATATGTGTCGATTGCACAGGCCGGCTTCTTCAGCCGCGCTGTTCAGCAGAAGCATCCGCAGCAACTTGCACTCAACCATGTCACCAACCAACGTATTCCCCCGATCACCAGTCAAGTTGCTCTCAATCAAACTGCGATCCAACAAACAGCCCCGGTCTGTGCCCCTGATTGTGCATGATGCATCGCCCCTTCTCCAATGCACTACCCCCAATGCAAACCAGCAGCGTATGGCTCACGTGCGACCTCAGCCAGTCTGTGCAACTCTGTCATCATGGCATTTGCCACTGCACCCTTCGGACAACATGCTATACCCTCCCTGGAAACCGGCCGCTCTGCCAGTTGGGTTGCACATGCTGCCGGAGTTGCCCGAAGGCATGTGCGTTTCGTTTCCCCCTGTCCTTCAGGCAGACAAGCAGTCTGTAACAACGAACCGCAGCTTGGAAACCGCACCAACTCCAGTGGACACCAGCCTCAACGCTCCCACTGGTAGGGGGGATAGACACAAAGCGGGGGACAGACACAAAGTAGGGGCAGCCGCAGACTGGACAGGACGGTACACCTGCCTGCGGACAGTGCCTCCAACCCTATCCTGCCTCACGCAGGGCGCCTGCACACCTGCACGATGGCCGGGCACGCCACATGTAAATTCAAAGCGCAGTTCACGCGGCGTCCCCATGTGTAGTCACAGTTCACAGGCACTCTGAGCTGCAGGAGTGGGGCTGTGGGAGCGCGGCTCAAGGAGCAGAAGCGCCACCCCGCACGCTGCTCGTGATAGGTCCAGAGGGCGACTTCACAGAGGGCGAGCAGAGTGCGCTAGTTGCAGCCGGAGGCCGCCTCGTCGGCCTCGGTCCGCTGCGGCTGCGCTCCGAGACAGCGGCCGTTGCTCTGCTCTCGGCTGCCATGCTTCACTCGAGCCGCCTCACACCCGAGGAGAACCCATGATTGCGGAATAGCCACGTCCTGCAACGACAACTGATCCAGATTCTCGGACTGTCTTGAGCACGTGGATGACCTGTGGGAGGCTTGGGTCTAAGATCAGGGTCTCAGCATGTTCTCAGGTACGGTCGCGGGCTCTACATTGCACGCAGACTTGAGAAGGTGAAAGTAGACTGCGAGTTGGAAGCTTGTTGGTTTTGGCCGATGCTGCGGTCGTTGCTGTACCTGGCGCGGTTGCTTTGTTCCGATGTCATCTTGCTCCTCCATCGATTCGAGTGTTGCAGTGACCATCCGTCACATGACTCCCATGCCGCTCTGTGATTCAGGTCAAGGACGCTGGAGGGGAGCAAACGTAGTTCTGGCGCTTGGGTGTTGAGATGGCAGTGCTCGCCTCTCGGTTGAGCCACGGTGCAGCTTGCAGCGCGTAGACGCCATCAGTGTGCTGCGATCGCACAGCTGGACTGTGAAGATCCTATCGTTGCCGTATGCAACGGCAGCGCAGCCATCACGCAGCCAAGCCGGTGCCACCGCCGAGGCCTACCTTGATTGAGAAGTAGGTGTCTGGAGGGCGCAACCACACCTGCGTCGTGCGAGGCCTTTCCTGCGGGTGAGCACTCACTGAAGCTGTTGCGCATCACCGGGAGCAATCCGCATGGCGTGAAGCAGAGGACGTGAGCGGCCCTGCATGGCAGAGCGCTGGCTTGCTCAGTGGGCTGGTGAAACTTTGATTTTCGCATGTGCTGATGCCAAGGTATGTCGCCTGTGTAAGTGTGTGAGCGCAGGGGGCGTAGGACGTAGGATGGCAGCACAGACACGGAGGAGGGCCCAAGCTGTTGACCGGGGCTGCTGTCTGTCGTGCCTCACCGGCTGTGAGCCACAGTCACTAGTGATCCCCTGTAGTTGCACAATCATGGATGGCTGTGACAACTTTGACGATTCTCCTTCTTGCACACTGTCCATTATTGCCGTCGTCCTCTCAAGTGCTCGGAATGTGATTGTCCTGTGCAGTACTGCCTCTCGATAAACACAGGTCAGCTGCCCCAGGGCAGGCAGTGCATGTAGTGCAAGGCTGTTGGGCGACCCCTCTTTCATTGCTACCTTGAATGTACGGTTGTCTAACTGAACAGTGCGCACAAGCAATTGGGCTCGTCGTTTCACAGCGCCAAAACTGTACTGGCATTGTCGAGGATGGACTGTGTCATCACTTGCGCCACTCTGGTACACACTTTGCCTTGTCCAACTTGTGTGATTGAAGGTTGTTCGCGCCTTGCAGAGAATGCGGCATTACACTAATGCATTCAATCGTGCATCGCGGCAGTCATCCGCGCGATCGTGCATCGCGGCTGTTACTATGGTGCACTTGCAACGCACATCTGCAGGTGACGGATCGTTGTATTCAGGACGCAAGAAGTGGACCTGCAAGTGTCGTCCGAGCAGCTTGTCAGTAGCAAGGGTATAGGCCAGACAGGGATCAAAATGAACAGTTTGGATGCGAAAGGTACCTGCTTTGACGAAGCAGGCACCCTGACGTGTTCTTGTGTTTGATCCGGTGCATGGAAACATCGAGTGAGAGCGGCACGTGAAAGCCAATAGAAGCTGTGTTTATGTATGCTTTCTCAGGAATCAGTTTTGTGATGGCGACTTGCAATACCAGTTCTTACCAGCTGAGAAACAATGTCACGGCTAGAGCGATCCCGCGATCCTCAACGCCACGCACAGTTCTGGCCGGAGTCTTGGTCGTTGTAGTGGTGTGTCAATATCGGTGTCACCAGGTGACAGTCCAGGTCTGACAGAAACACTTGGTCGGAGCACCTAATCAGCAGTCAGGGTGTAGGCAAAACAGGGATAAATTCGAAAAGTTTGGATATGAAAATCCACCTTCGAGAGTAGTCACTATGATGGAGTGGCAAATCAATCAAAGTTACGCAGGAGTGCAGGCATCAACCCCACCACAAGCCACCCAGAAACTATTGCACATCGAGCAGAAACCAAACATGTACTGAGAAGCACTTGGATGGTTCAGGGAGGGAGTGATCTCGGCACTCGTGACATCAGACCAGGATCTCGCTTGGAACGTATGGCAGCACCTCATGCAGCCTGTCTGTGTGATTTGTGCAAGAGGGTTTGTGGATTAGAATGTCTTTCAAACTGTTACAGGTATACCCAGTCCAAAAGAACAACCTTGGACCATCACATATAAAGCATCGGTTTCTCTGGTACACCTTATTCATGGGCCAATGTCACAAATCAATAGTATGACACCCTCAAGGCAGGACTCAACTGCATTCCATAACAGTTTGCTTTACGGTTCAGGATTACAAGTTACAAGGATGCTGCAGGTCAGAGTGATATGCAAAATGCTTGAAATAGAACCTCCACGTTCGGCACACCTATCAGATCTGTTCACCATGCCATCCATTTCGGGGTGTGTTGTGCTGGCTGGTCCTGCCACACCAAAGTAGAGCACCGCATGGGACCGAATCGCGTGCAGCCGTCAAAGAGGACAAAGTCCTTGTTTACATGCGTAATCCACGCGGAGCCAGCGACTGGACAGCAAATACAAAGTCTTGACCAGGTGCTCTATCTGTACATCCTGCCCAGCGAACATGCTCAACCGAGAGTGTAACACGATATATGGTCGGGCAATGTGAGGTCCGTAGATTCGCTGGAGACGATTTAAGGCATTGGTAACAGAGCTGTAGCAATGGCATGCTACAACACAGCAAGGCAGAGCTGTGACAACGGCATCCTGAACACCAACAACACAATACACTGCCTGGATACGGTTACTGGAACAAGAGAGATGTGTCGATGTGGATGGCACAGTCGCTGAGAGAATTCAGCGCGGCGGGCTGCAAAGGGAATAGCTTGCTGATCAGAAATACCATGTCGCACGTTGCACAGATTGCAGGGACTAGTTTCGAACCGGCGGAGTGTCCAGGAGGGACGTATGCTGTTGTAGTAGCCTAGTCAGTCCTCGGCATAACGAGGTACCTGGCCTGAAGTGAATAAGAGAGAAAGAGACAGTGCAGTACGAATTGGGAGACTGATCATAGCTGAACAAAGCATATATATTGTGAGGTACTGGTTGGGTACTTCGGACTTTTACTGGGACCTTTTCGGGAATCATTCAGCTGTAACTGCACTGCTCAACGGGACTGGGATCACCTTCGCATTTCTCTAAAGTGTTTCGCCAATCTATATCATATGCAGAGGTTGTGTGATAGGGTGGTCTGATTCGAGACCTGTACGCTGTTGCGTGATGCACCTGTGACCGTGCCCCTCTTAGATGTAAATACACTGCCTGGATCCCGGAGTGTACAAGACACCGCCTGCTGGATCACTGCGCCAGACGGATGTGGAAATGCAATTGTCCACAATTTCCGCATTACATGCATGTATCTCCATCAGGACTTGGAAGGAAAGTTTCATAAGCCACGGCTTTCCCAACTGTTGACATGTAATGGACAATCAATATCAACCCACTGATGTGCCGACACATCCCACATAGCAAGAGTTGAGACTTATTGCATAGCTCCGAAGCCATCCTCGAACACCATTTCATCATCCTGGTTGATTGGTGCACCATATTCATCTTGCGCTGCGTATAGATCAGGCTGCACGAACTTGCTGGCCGGATCAAAGTCCAGCGATGGATCAGCAGAGCAGTGATCTTGCACAAGCTGCTTGAAGTTTTCTTTTATCGCTTCTAATTGGTCGCTGAGCCGACTAACAGCCTCGTTGTATGCTGTCACGGGTGTGTATGACATGTGATGGGTCTTGATTTTGATCAGAAGTCTGTACTCAAGTGGATGCGGCACCTTACATGCCGCAAAGTGAACTTTTTCATTGTCATGAAGCTTGGTCACGAGAGGTTCTCCCACCGTCTGGTCCTCTCGCTGCAGCTCAAACGTCCCTGAAGCCTCTGTTTTAGTGTCACGTTCGTAGCTCACCCTGCATGAACGACAAACCCCTAGCAGTCATGAGCTTGACCTCTAAAATGAGGGATGCCCCTGGGTGTGCTGCAAGTCTCGAGGATCACATGCAGGGATGCATCGCCAGTAACACTGAACGTCTTCCCTCTGCGGCACATTAGGGACATCTCTGCAATTCGCCACTTCAGCATAAATACATGACACATCGTTATTTCATATTTACGTTTTTAGATGATGCATGATTCGGGGCCCAAGGACATTCTCGATGGCAAACGCACTTGGCCAAGTGCGGTGGAACGACGAACTTATCAAAAGTCTCCGGATGATTCATGCTAGCCCCTGTTTTGGAGGTCTAGTTTAACTGCAACCGAGCTCTGGTTAAGTAAATGCGCTTGCTCTGATGCGCGATCGTAGTTCGACACATTGCGGCGAGCAAAGGCACGACTGTTAACCCGGCCAGGAACGCTAACATGTCCTGTCTCAAGCATGGTGCAGTGTGGTGTCCAAACAGGCGGCAGACTGAGTCTGCTTGAACCGCTCCACTCGAACAGGCAAGATCAGTCGACTTGTCGGGGCCAATCGCCGCATGCAGTTGTCCGGGCTTGTGTCAAACGGGTTTTTCGCAACAGCCGGATTTTTTAACCAGATCAACATTGGTATCTATTCTGAAGGTCCGGCCACAAGCCCGGAAAGTACACCTGGGTCTGAAGCATCCGCACGTGACTGGTGTTGTGGCCATGAATTGGCTACACCTCACCCGATCTTGCACCTCGTTTCTGGCTGACTTGCAGTGTTGGTGCTCATTCTGGCCAAACAATCTACTAAGGCTTAATGAATACATAGACTTACCCTTGTTGCCACAATGATATTGGGTCACGTAACATACACCAACGCATGGCTTGATGCATTCCATGAACACTGGTCAGCACCTGGTCAGAAGCGTTTGGTCTGGCATGGCGCGCAGGCCTCTTGCACACAGCAGGTTACAGCTCAAACTAATGCTTCTTCAAGAATGTAAGGATCCAGTTGCATGTTCACATGTAGGTATTTCATCAATTAATGGTGGCATCACTGGCAGATTGCTAACTTGCAGAGCACCTTAGATGTACTACAAAGACCGGTACAGTACAAGACTCCTCGGAATTGCATGCTGGAGAAGTGAAGAGAGGGAAAACCGCCTTTGTTACATCACCTCTCAAAGGTGTACGCTGTGTACTCGACGTGGCATCCGTGCCCTGAAGTGGTCCGCTGAACAGGTTGGCAGTCAAGGTATGGCGACGCGTGCGACTTGCCTCTGCGAGTATGCCAGACGTGCGTAGACACGAAAGCAGCTTGGCGACAATAGCAACGTCCGTGAATATCCAATCTCAGCACCTGGATGTATCGGTCACATAGGCGCCAATGTAGTGAAACATTCATCCTGTTAACGACCAGTGTTCAGAGAGGGCATGCCATGCGCTCCATTCATGCTGCCAGAAGCACTTTGGAATGAGCAAACCTGCACATATATAACCTGCTTGATGCTTTCATAGGCGTTCAGGTTTCCTAGCGAAGATACACATGAAGCAGTGCCACCGCAGTCGACCCGTGCAACCGTCACGAGGACATCTCGGCGTGCGAGGACGTGAGGTATGCGCTTTCCAGAGTGAAACGGGTATAACATGCGCTATTCTATAGCTTAGGGTGTGATGTATATATCCTTAATATTGCGCTAGTGATCGAGTAGGAAGTCTGCCAATTTCAAAAGATGTGGGGTCACGGGCTGGTCGCCAGTTGCGTTCTGCTAGCGCTAATGGATGTGAAGCTGCCGCAACGGTACCGCCGACCACCTACTTTCGTGCGTTGATTATACCGGCTTTGCTCCGTCTGCTCGATTACTTGGGGTGCCATTTGCACCAGCCGTATACGTACAGGGCGCGCGTCGCTCTCGAAACTGACAAGTTTGACCTGCCTCTCCTCTGCACTTCCAGTGGATTTGGAGCATGTCGCTATATTTTGGGTTGCGGAGACGCAGCTACATTGCTTATTGAACAGCACCACTGCATTGCGCTCGGATGTTTCCCGTTTTTCCGGTCACAGGACACATCCTGGTTCGGAAGGATGTCCTTTTGCGCCTCTCTACGGCCATGATACGCAATGAGGCCCTGCCCATTTGCTGTCTTATTCCTTCATGTCTGGGAGTCATTGCAGCTGACGTCCAGTCCAAGGCAACACAGTGTCGGTCGCATCGACACCGGTGCAGTGCCACACGTCGCGCCCTCAAGAACGCACACCCCACTTCAGCAACACATGCCTGTCCTCAGCAAGCCCTGAAGTTGTTGGTCCACCTTGATCCACACTAGCCTGCCGCGGTTCACAGCGTTTCGCCCATGTGCACGACGGGTTATGCAGAGCGCGCACAGACCGTCAGTCACCAGCGTCCCGTCGGCCATGCCATGCATCGGCGACCCGTCGCGCGGCGCTGCACAACGTGCAGTGCACATTCAACTCGACTGTGCCCTGCCACGCCACTAGCAGTGCCGCATACCCAGACCCGCACTGAAATCTCACGGCAGGGGCACAGTGCCATACATAGATGTGAGTACAACCACCAACCATGAGCAGCATGCACCTGCACCTGCATCCCTCGGGATACCCCTCATTGTACTGGTCAGGAAACAAATAGCACCGGCGCCAACCCCTCTTGGCAGCGTTCTGAGGCCGTTGTTCGTCTTCCTGCTGTGATTCAGTTGTGCGAGCAGTCCGTGCGGCAGCCGCCTGTGAGCGCATCGGTTGGATATATCTTCAAAAACAAGGTGAGAATATGCAAGTAGATGTTGCTGTTACAGACTGAGCGGGCAAAACACGACCAGTTCGATGCCCACGCCTCATGCGGCAGTGTTGCATTTGAGGCATGCATGCGTCCCGGACGCGAAGCACGGTCGCAGCCCACTCTGGCCCGCAACCCCCTCCACAACCGAGCAAGCATGATGCGGACCGTCAAGTGACCCCACCATCACACCCTTACCCTTGTTTTCGAAGACGCACGAGTGATTTGAATCAGATTTGCGGCACCCAACCTCCCTCCCGTGGCTGCCGTCCACGTGCATGTGACCGCACGCCTGTGGGCTTCATACACTTGTGACAGCACCTGCATGCGCATGTTTCAGCACCCTCAGCGCCTGGTGCCACCCCGCCCACTTGCTGCAGCCGGGCGGCCCCGTGCCGCTGCCCACCCTGAAAGGCCACACCCGCGTCGCACCGGCAGTACCCCATGCCGACGGCCGCCGCGGCGTGGCGAACCCGATGTTCGGCCACCTCGCGCACCGCACCGCCACCATCGCCGAGCACTTCCCCGCCGCGCTCTCGGCCGGGGACTTCCTCAGCCGAGCTGAGATCGCCCTCGCACACTACGGCTTCCGGGGCGACAACTCCATCGCGGTGACAAACCTGTGCCGGGACGAGGCGACCGCGATCCTCAAGGACAAGATCGACACTGTCTTTGGCGCCAACTTCAATATCAACGGCCTCGGCGCCGGCCTCACGTGCGGCTGCCTAGGCATGCCCCCCCCCACGCTGCCCGGTCGCAGCAGATCCATAGTCGCCGTCAGGGTAAAATGCATGCATGATATGCATTCATCGGTTCGTGTCTGTGCCTGGGCATGTGGTTTGGTAGAGCTGGTGGCTGAGAGCAGGGGCATGCAGAGGAACTGCATGCGCGCCTCGAGTTCATGCAATGCGCAGAAGCACTCGCCCGCGTCGACTCGGGGTATATTTGTTGTGGTCCACGTCGGTGCCCCTTTGTGGCTGCTGCTGCGATCGGATGCATGGACACTGCACCACCAGTTCCGCTGTGGCCGTGGCGGAGGACACCCATGGTACTGCGTACCTGCACTGCGGTGCGGCGGTACCCGATCATCGTGGCAGTCGCGCCGCCAGTCCACGGCAGCGAGACAACCCCTCGAGAGCAGATCACCTGGCCCATAGCCAGCCATGCATGTGTGCCCGCACCCTGACGGGCCTGCGAGGTGGTCCGGAGGTTTGATTCGCATGCACCAATGCATGGAACGGTGGCATGCAGGCCTGAGTGCGGGCTTCTCGCACTCGCCCGTCGTGGACGGCCGGGAGCGCTACATCTTTTTCAGCATGCCGCACATCGCGATCGACTCCGAGGGGCACATCGGCTCGCTGTACCGGCCGGGCCGGGCCGGCGGCCCATCGACGGCGTGCGGCGCGCTGGTCGCGCTGCTCTCGCAGTTCAAGGGCGACCCCCGCGCTGTGCCACGCTACGCCGCGGCGTCCCCATCCAGCCACAGCATGACCGACCCGGAGCTCTCGATCCTACGCAACCGCCTCGCACGGCACCTCGTGCGAACGGGCGCCGACGTGGCCAGCATGTACCTTGCGGAATTCACGCAGCAGGCGGAGCGTGCGATCACAGCGGACCTTGAAGATCTGATCCATGAAACCGTCAACATCAACGTGGCAGACTACGCGGTGGTTACAGGGGTGCAGGTGCACAGCTGGCCGGCCCCGGAGTCGGGTGAGCCGCTGCTCGAGTTTGTAGCGCCGAGGCTGGCGTACGTTTTGCGCGACGGTGTCCGGACCCCTCTCGAGTTGCAGGTGTGCTATGCACCTCCTCATGTTCCTGATTCTGTCTGCCCTTCTAATGTTATGAGCTAGGGTACCAGCTGCGTCTGTCCAATGATGTGAGCTCTTATGTGTTACAGAGAAACATGGGGCAACGTGCCGTCGGTACATATCTGCAGTTAAACGGCATGCGGTGTGTTGATTGGGCCGGCGTATGCATCGGTGCTGGGTAAGATGCAAGTGCAAAGCAGGTTGCAGGAGACGTGCTTGCAAGTGATTCAAAGAGAGATGCAAGGGCAGCCGCAGGCAGCACCGGCGTTCACTTCCTGAATCCGATCAACACCACACTTGTCTATCCGCCGGATATGACCCACTCGCGCACTCTCGCGGTTCAACCAAATTCCCTGTTACTATCGACAGCGTTGTGTTGTAAATGTGTATGTGCCTGTAATTACAGTGGTGTTGTGTGGTGCAGAGCATGCCGGCGCTGACGCCGAGGCAACTGGCCGTGCTGCGGCGGACGCCGCCGGAGTGGCTCGCCGCCGAACCAGCCGGCACGACCATCGCCGTGGAGTCCAAGCTCCGCGGTCGGAGCCGGCCATGACGCCCGCCGCCGCCGCCGCCGCCGCGGCAGCGGACACCAGGCCGCCGGGAGCCACCCTGCTCAGGCATGCACGCCCTGGCTGCCGGTGATCGATAGATTGCACCCCTTTAGCCACCCGGAGGCGCCAGAGACCACCCGGCGCTCCGTGGCCGTGCCGTAGCATCTGCGTTCCTGCGGTGGGGGGAGGGGGACTAGAGACCGTTGGAAGCAGGCACCCATTAGCCCGTCTGGCTGTGAGGGTGCGCTGCGTGGAGCACACGGGACCGCCGGTGCTGTTGCCGGATGGGCCGAGGGGTGTTGGGGATCAGGGAGTCCGACGTGTGTGCGGGGGGCAGCACGGCACGCTGTGCTGAGCTGCAGCTGCGGCTTGCACGAGGTCCCGGGGTGATGGTGTGCAGGAAGAGCTGCATGGGATGGTACTCCTGGACTGCGTGGCGAGGCAGGGGGTGATGCTCACGCTGCTCACGCTGGGGCCTGTGGTATTCAAGCCTTTTCAGCGCTGCTAGCAATCTATGTCCCCATGCCCCCCAGCTTGGGATCGTGGCTGTAGCTGTGCCCGCTTGCTGAGGGTTGCACCACACAGTTGTCGCTCAGTGGTCATGGTTGCTTTGAACTGTCTCGTCTTGCATGTATGCGACATGGA
This sequence comes from Ulva armoricana, assembly GCA_032360965.1. Taxonomy (NCBI): domain Eukaryota; kingdom Viridiplantae; phylum Chlorophyta; class Ulvophyceae; order Ulvales; family Ulvaceae; genus Ulva; species Ulva armoricana. The sequence continues at coordinate 1,793,110 of JAUMHO010000002.1, forward strand.
CAGCAGATGCCAGCCCAGTAGGATTTCCATCCACCATTTCGCCGCGGCCTCTGTTGTAACATGTGACGAATTCGCTAACATGCATTAGGACTATCCCGTTAAGTCGTGTCTAGCTGCAGTGCTGGGTGTGACACTGCATATCCACGGTTGGCAAGTGCTAGAGTCACGAGAAGACTTCGGGGATCATCGTGGTGTAACTCACAACATCAGCACGATCCGTTTCAGAACATCAACATCCCAAGACTAAAGGTTCCACATCAATCAAGCTTATCAAATCCTCCAACACCGTATATGAGTTTAAACAGTGGTACTTGCACTACTGCAGCTGAGCAATGCTGTAGCCAGCTTTGCCATGTAGGCGCAGGAGGCAGACACCTGTTGCTGCAGTAACCTCGGCCAGCAGCAGCCGCAGTGAAGGTGAATGCTCCAGCCATCTATGGCGTCATTGGTCACTCACTCTCACTCACATGAATGGTCCGAGTCCCTCCCATGTATGCGCTTTGTGGCATACGGTTATGGTCTGGTGCAATCGCTTTGAGACCGACTGCAACACTGGCACATCCAGAATGTCGTCATTGCATTCTCATCCGGTGCCTACACTACACAGTCCGGCCTGCGCTAATCGCATGCGGTGGCATGGCAAAAGCACCGGCACGCGTTCTAAACGGACACAAATCTACCGCTCCTTCACTGGACCTACTGTGTCCGGACGTGAAACAGTCACGCCCGCGTCGCCGGTGCACGGCCCGACAGTCCACACAACACATGGGCGCCTGCACAGTGCCCTTCCCTTCCGGTTTTTTTTTCACACACAATGTGTCCCCATTGTGTCCCCGCATCCTCAGCACCTTTGCAAACGCAAAAAATCCGCCATCGGAGCCGGTGCACACTGCATGTCACGCAATCACTCGCCGCAGTTCTCACCTTCTGCTCCTCATCTCCGGAGCCCAAACGGCGGCCGCTCCACCCGCACCACCGGCTCCGGTGATCGCGTTGGTCCACGACTTGCCCCCCCTCTGTCACCTCGAGGTTGCGCCTACGTCGTCGCCTCCGGCATCCGCGTCCACATTCGTCGGATCTATAAACTGTGCTCCACCCCCCGCAGGTGTCCCACCGGAATCATCGCCAGGATCATCGTCATAGACGTCCCCGCCATCCTCACCTGGCGCAGGAATAGGCCCGAATATCCCGACAATCGGCTGGAAATTGCCAGGCGAAGGCTCCGCCGCTCCATTCCCAAACCCCCCGGTGTCACCCCCACCCCCTCCAACACTCCTTGGGGGAGGTGGCCTTGGCGGCGCCTGCGGCGGCCCGCCGGCACCGCATCGCTCATCGCACTCCGCATCGACGTCCAGGAGCGCGAAGTTCCCGTTCACGGCTTCGATCTCGATCTCCTCCCGGGACGGGCACACGAGCACAGCAGAGCTGTCCGGGAAGACTCGGATCTCGCAGAAACCCTGGCGGTTCGCAGCGGCGCTGCAGCGCCAGCCAAGGAAGGACCGACACGTCACTTTGTCGCAGAGGTCGCACTTGTAGCCGGTCCTCGGCATGCTGAGCACGCTCGCGAGCACCGACACGGCGGCCGCGATGAGTAGCGCGCTCAGCGTGACCTGCCACGCGATCACCAGGCGCTCCGCGCTTCGGCTCCTGTGCTGCATGCATGCATGCGTGGTCAGAGGCGCATCTAGCACGCGCTGCGGAACGCGTGGCTGCAACACGGTACTGGTGACGGCCACTCACCGGCTGAGCAGACAATACGAGTCATGGCGACGGAGGCATGCCGGATTGCAAGGGAGCCCTTCTCGAGCGGTGGCAAGGTGCTGCTGCAAGGGGCCCCTGAGCGCCCCGCCCGGGCAGCCCCCTGCGGAGAGCAGTAGCGAGGGTGTGCACGGTTGCGCCCTGGCCACCGCGTGGACGAAGGGCGTCATTGCCGGATCAACGCGACACACACTGGGCGTTGGCTTGCGGAAGCCAAATGACACAGCGCCACAGCGCACACGTGCTGCGCGCTACGGCCTCAGGACTGCTTCAATTCATGTCTGTTCGTGCGCTAGGGGCTGACGTGTGATGCTGTCTCCATTTGAATGCGGCTGGCATGCGGCACTGCATGCGACGCGTGCTCTGCCGGCCACGCTGTGACGTGAACAGCCACGGGCTGATGTGAGGGATGCCGGGTGTAGCGTTCGGAGTGAGGCATGTACGGCAGAGGAGTCGGGCGGACCTTGGACGCATACGGCGCCATGAACGCCCCCGCGCAAAGGCCCCCCGCGAGCCCCCCGGCGAGCGAGGCCCATGTGTCCACAAACGGCGCCAGGCAGCTAACGAGCATCGTGGCGAGCCATACCGTTGCAAGGATGAGCGGCATGGCGTAGCTGACGACGTGGCGCCGCACGGACAGCAGCGCAGCGACGGCCGCCGACACAGCCGCCGCCGCGAGCGCGCCGGACGCAGAGTGGATGGTGTGCGGCGCAGCGACAGCGCTCGTCATGCTGCCGATGACGCCGCCGATGAGCATGCATGTGACAAACTCGCCGGGGGGGAGGCCGGCGCGCGCGCACACCGAGGAGGAGGCGCTGATGAGGAAGGACACCGAGATGAGGTGTATGATGCCGGCGGGGATGAGGAGCGACGTGAGGATGCGCCACCACTCACCGGTGATGACGCATGAGGAGCATGCGGCGCCGCTCGCGCGCATCGCGTCGCTGTCGATCCCGAGCCATGGGTTCGTCGACGACCCCACGAGCGCCCACTCGTTCTTGGACAGGCTGAATATGAAGCCTGCACAAGCAGGAGGTGCCGCAACCAGCATTGCCACGGCACTGCAGCTGCATGCATGGGTGCACCTCTGATACCAGACGAGATCACAGCAGCGACACGTGCACAGTGTGGCAAACAGGATGACAACTTCGATAATGCTCCAGCAGAGCGCTGACTGGGCACGCACCAGCGAGCAATGTAAGAAAGAAGATTGGGGAGACGTAGGGGTACGAGCTGCTGCCGCGCCTGCGTGCGCGCTCGAGGCGTTCCGCCATGACGAGGGTGTGCGGCGGAGCTGTCGCGACAAGGGACGGTGCAAAGTCGGCAGACGACTCGTGCGCAATCTTCATCGCGAGTTCGCGATCGCTGCGCAGCTGCTCCGCGTTGCCACCGCTGTACAGCGGCGTGGCACCGGACGGGAGGCTGTGCCCCTGGGAGAGGCCGGCGGCGCCGTTCGTGCCGTTTCCAGGGTAGTGTGGCGGAATGGGAGCTGACGGGGCCGACGGGCCGGCGGCGGACGCGGTCTGATGACAGGTGATAGCCTGGTCTACGCCTTGCGGGAACGGCGCGGGGCGGAGGGTGCCGAGGTGGGAGTCGTCCTGCAAACATGTGTCGTGGGGTTATGTAATACGACTCGAGCGTGCGGTGCAGTGAGGCATGGCGTTGCAAGCGATGCCGGGAGCTGGTGCTGGGTATGTGAACCTGCCTGATATTCGACTGGAGGCACCTTGTTTGTTGTTTGTTGGGGTGATCGTGTGGCAGATGCAGCTGTGGTGCGTGTGCTGGAGGTAGGGGACCACACAGTGGGCGAGGCTGCGAGAGCACGCTTGCAGTCTGCTTGGACCATGGCAGGAAGATGATTCCTGACCCAAAGAGCGCATCTCCTGTGGCCCACCTGTGTCGTGAGACTCATGGCGTGCGGGCCTGGTGTGGTGCTGTCGTGTGGAGGTGCAGCTGGGCAGATGCCCGCATGGTGCCTGTGTCAGCGGCAGGGTGTCACTCGAGCCAGGCCAGAGAAAGAATATGAGGCTGTGGGTCTCACCATGAGGTGTGGAGCGTGTCGAGCAGCCCAGGTTGCAATGGCTGCCCTCAGCTCATCATCTGGGGAAAGGGATACATCTTCTTCTACTGGCCGCCCCGTGACAGGGCAGCGGCCTGGATATGCGTGTAACCACCATGTGATGGCCTCCCGCTCATATGATATGAGCGTCGCGTCGAGCACTACGGGGTCTCGCATGATGATGCCTGTGAGAGGGCACAGGAAGCCTGGGCTGGGATTGGACTGCGAGCTCTGTGGCGCTGCACGAGTGGCGTTGCCATTAGCTGGTGTAACCTCCTGCATAATGCTGACTGTGCTGAATCCAGGCGAAGGCCAAGATGTGGCGCGATGGTGGTATGAGGGCTACACTGTCTTGGTAGGGCAACATGCGTGCTCCGGCCAAACATGTGATTCGTGGGCATGCGCAGCAAGCAGGAAACTGCACCTGATGATCAGGACGATGACTTGACAGCGCCCCAGTGTCTAGACGGGGTGCGTGTGCAGGAAGAGGCAATCCCAGCTCCTGAAAGGCGTGCTGGGCTTTCCGATGATCCCCGTGGTGCTTGCGCAACACATCTGCGTATATACCTACAGGAAGCACACCTGTATGATCAGAATAGAGACAAAAGACTCATCTGCCGTTTTGCTGCCCCAGTGACGGTGTGGATCCCAGACTAGCAGGCGATGTGCTCGTCGATGACAAAACTGAGCTTAGCTCTGCACACCTTCAGGCGAGTCGCCCATGCCAGAAAAGGCCCCCAGAAGCTACAACAATCGAATATCATTCATCTGAATGTCGCCGCGCTCCATATCAATGAACCGTCGCCGAGCGCATCTACAAGCGTCACCCATCGATTGGCATACGTACACTCAGCAAACACAGGCAAGCATCAAATGACAGAAAGATTGGATGCCACAATATGAATAAGAGATCTAGCTAGCAACCTTGTTGCTTGAATCTCGAATTAACGAGCCATCGGTTTCGGAGCAGGTATGGTGCTTGTGTGCTGCGCTGTCGAGGTAAGCAAAGTTTCAAGCCGTACGTAATGGCGCGAATGTATGTGTGAATAAATGTGCTGTTTAGAACTTCTCGTGCTCACGGTGTTCTGTGTCCGCGACTATCATGAACGCACTTTGAACGGTCGAGATGCCCATGCATGCGCATGCCCGCAGCAACAAATTCTCTTGTGTGTGCAACACTTTGTTGGGACCTCATGGCGTCGCGCAGTTTAAAAAATTTGGGATCCCACAAACTTTGTTCAGCGTTACCCTTTGGCACCTTTCGGCAGCATTGTTGACGCCTTTTCGCAAGATCAGGGGCCAGCTGCTCGTACTATTTGTTGCCTCAGAACGTGTGGCGAGGTTCCGATTGGACCTCAGCTGATCGACGCATCAGTGCTATTCGAGTGTATTGACACCCGCCTGCAATACATGGGGCAGGCGAGAGTCCTTTCGTTCCATCCCAGAGCATCACCACTCGTCTGGTCCCGCCTTTGACCATTGGTCGTACTTATGCAGGCTGCAAGCGTCGGACTAACACAACATGATGTAGAAGGCGTTTGTTCAGCTGTGGACAATGTCTGTACGCATTCGTCTTCCCTCCCCCCCAGCGTCTTCAATGCCACGTGTCGTCTTGCTCTGAACTGGCCAATTTTATCAGGTTGGGTGAAGGGTAACACTGTCACATGCCACATGAGGTACCATCGTAGTGGGACATGCTTTCGTGATATGGAGCCCTTATTTTGCCTGGACTTGCTGTCGATGAGTGTCGACTCAGATTCAATGGGTGCAGTTGATCAGAAGGAAATTGAAACCTTGTACTGGCGTTTCCGATCACTTGATCGGGGTAGAAAGGGCTTTGTTACAGAGGACGAGTTGCTCGCTATTCCAGGTAACGGATCCTCGATGTACGCAGGCATGTACACGTTCGAATAAGTTTTCCTACCTCTCAAGGTGTTGGTGGTTTTGTTTCACTGCACTGTTGCCAACAAGTGCTGCAAACCCAGTCATGGAGAGGTTCACGATATCCAAGTAAGACTTTGTGACAACAGCGCAACGCCAAGATGTTTCCAGCTGCCGTGACCCACATCATGTGGGTGGCATGTCATGATTTGGGTCACAAGTTACCACATCCCTCACAAGCGTATGGCTATGAAAACTAACGTGTTTGTCCGTCAATCCCTGGACAGCCCTGCCTGCGAACACCCTAGGTGATTCTGAACATCGTCCATTGTGATTCCAATCTCTGCAAATCAGATAGATGGTTTTTCCATTCAAGATCCACTTGATGAGCATTGTCCATTGTGATGGCATCCACAACTGCAAGCTGCTTTGGTGAACGTTTATGTGTTGCAGAGCTGTCGATAAACCCTCTGGCGGCAAGAATCTGCAGGATGCTCGACGGATGCAACTTCATGAGCTTCGTCAAGTTTCTTGCAGCTTTCAGCGGCCGTGCGACGGGTGATGCGAAGAGACGATTCCTCTTCCAGGTGAACTCCTGTTGCCATTCCTCCTTTCCAGCAATATGTTTCACTTTGGCAAGCTTTCTCGTTTCAGCATTCAATCATGCGTGAGCGCTGAAACCGATGGCAACACGTTAATCACCTGCCACACTCTCTGCCACCTCAGCGTCCCTGCATCAAGAGAAGAGCACAACAGACAGCACAGTTTAAAGTTATGACCTCGCTGCTGCAGGTGTATGATGTGGATGGGGACGGCCTGCTCAGCTACGACGACCTTCGGAGCATGCTTTCCCAACTCGTTGGCGGCCAGCTCAGCGATGAGCAGGTGCAGGAGCTGCTTGACCGTGCTGCTGAAGAGGCATCATCTCCCAGCGGCATTGATTATGCCACCTTCTGTAAGCACGCCGACGTGAGCAACCTCCACGTGACTGTCCCCACACACATCTGAAGCTGAACAGATCTAAAAGCATGCACAGCCTGCGCGCCTGCAGTCGCGCCCTAACCACTGCGTCGGTTGAGAGATCAGTGAGCTGGCGATGTGCTGCCCGCATCGGTTCTCATCACAGCGCTAGCCACTAGCTGCAGTTTCCAATTGTTCCTGGTTCCAGAGACGCTACAGCTGCCTGCAGCAGAATCTGCATGGCATATGCCATACTGCTGCGTACAGCATGCCAAGAGGAACAACACAGCATACCCGAGGAGCGCAGCACGCAGAGTGAGGGTTATTACCTTGGCGGTTGTGCTGCTTTTCCACTGGTGGTTGACACGGGATGCTGGAGTGGTGCAGCCACGGTAGGAGGCAGTTCCGCCCTGGACTCGACAAATCAGACATTGCTGTGTATGAGTTTTCGTGAGGTTTTGCCGTTCAGCCTGGTCAGCCTGTACCTGGGCCCGCAGACACTCTTCAGGACCTGGTTGCACTGTGACAGTGGCAGAGGTTGCTGTGCTATCGAAACGGCGCTGTGGGAAAGTTCAGTGTGTGCTGACATGGAGTATTCATTTCACAGCTTCAGCTGTGCACATGTGTGGGGTATGCGGAAAGTATTGCGGGAAATTCGCTGAATGATGGTGCATTAGTTTGCTGTACATATTTAAATGAGGCTTCATCCACATCACCTGCGATGCACACTGCGTGATTCCTCGTTCGACCCCTCTCCAAAGGAGGACTGTGGATCATGCCCGCTTGTGTCTGTTATACCCGGTCTCGCTCTGTCTCCCTAGGTGATGTGAGAACCTTTTCCTGTGCTGCCCGTCACGTTATCTCCAGCATGCATGAGTGTGCAATGTGAGACAGCTGCGTTGCTGTTCAGGTGTCGAACGACCTTTTGGCAATAAGAAAATTGATGGCAGCAAGTCTTCGGACTTCTGTCTGTCCGGTTGCTACCCACATATGCAATCGCCTCATGCTGTATCGTTCATCAGCTGTTAAGGCGATGTGGATATGTCTGCATGTACGCATAACAGAAGCATTTTAAGAGTTCAGTGATCCTAATGAACTCTGCATCTGTAAGCTAGGCAAGGAGGGTACGAGGCAGTGCATGTAAAGGGCGATGCATGCGGCATGATGCTGCACATAGCAGAATCATAATGCACTTCAACTATTCTTGCTTCTGAAAGTTGCAGGGGCAGTGTCAGCAGAAAGTACTGCTACAAGGAGCCACGGCATCGAAGTGATACCTCCTGCACTCCTACCCAGCACAGCTCCCAACAGTCCTGCTACATGGCATGGGCACAGTCAATTGGCTGCCTCGGTCCACGACACAATGAGTCTCAAGTGTCAAAAATTTTGACAGGGAGCGTTGTGACTATGGTTGTGCTTGCATCAGTGCATGTGCTGCTGTCACACATCGCTTGTGGGTGCCCACCACATGACAGGTCTCTGCATTTACACTATGGAGATGTAACATGCGGTGAGGAGGCATTATCATTCCAAAACATCGGAAGGTGATTCATTTATACAGTGCTGTGTTCGTGCAAGCAGTTATGGCAGCAACATCGACCGATCTGTGCTGTGATGGATGATGCCAAATAGCGCAGTCACAGTACGCGGCAGCTACAGCACCCAAGCTACCACATTGAGATACCCCATGTATTGGCATGCAAGCCTGGGCTTGTTTGCGTGTACGTCAGAGGTGTTGGTCGATACGTTCTTGCAAGATCATGCACTTGGGATTCACGTGTTCCCCACATAGACACCAACCATGCTTTCAGCTAGATGTTCAAGGCAAGCTGTATTCAGGTATGCTGTATTCAAGACATAGTTTACAACATCAGCATTCACAAGGTTGTGCCTGAAAGGTTGTTCCAAAAGAATGCAAATTTCTTGCAGTTGCTGTGGCAGTGCACACTTGGGGGAGCGAAACGCCTTATCTGAGGCAGCATACGCACGAAGGTAGAAACGATTAACAAAACGGGCTCACCACCGCAAGCTTCGCAAAAATATCGCGTAAATAATTGCTCAGCCTGGAGGCTTCTGTGGAGGTCGAACCAGCAGGGCTTCCGACTCTAACGCAGCCAGCCTCGCACGCTGCTTGCTGATCGTTACGATATTCTCCTGCATACCAGTTACCTGACTCAGGGCAACTGTCCGAATCATCTATGCTTGTCTTCAGTCAGGTGATCAGCAGTATGACCTGTATCGCTTCTTTGTATACTGGATCAGGATCTGTCAACTGAGCTTCCCGCAGTTCCTTGATCGAACTTTCAAGATGAGAGATTGAATTTCTAAGAGTTTTGATGTCTTCAGCCACCAAAAGGGCTTGGTCCTGTGTAGCTGGACCGGTCATGGCAAGTCCAGGAGGTTGACGTCAGCGTGCTAATAAACGCATATTTACCTGGAGAATGTAAGTCGAACCGCAATCGATCGGTTACACCATAACACCAGTGGCAGATCTTTAATTCAGATGGAGCTGAACTCTGTTCGACTGATCGGCAGCTGATCCTGGGAACCTGACGTGTTGTTCACTATCCGAGGCTATACTGGCTGATCCGCTGTCATCCCGTTCCTGCTCATGTTGCGCTGCGGGAAGGTCAAAATGTGCCCTCGTATTCGATTCAGTGAATGTTGGTACCCTGCCAGCCGCACCATGACGGAACGGCTGAGACATGGCTTCCACGCCAATGCATGCACTGGTGCCTGTGCTGCAATCGGGTGTACAGGCGCAGCTGCACGAGAACACCCGGATGGACTTGGTATCCAATGCACGGTGCATCACGGAGCGCTACGGAGCCAAACACAACGCCGGCTGAACTTCACGACCGGGCATTTTGGTGTTGGCGATGCAACGTTTGAGCCATGCTATTCGTAAAGCCGTTGCACGGCAGCGACGTTACCGTGCTGTTGGTATAGGTTCACAATATGATTGCGCCTGCATTGCTGGAGAAACGGATCAAGGCCGAGCTTGCATCTTTACAACGACTGAATAAATCATGCTTCAACTGCGGAGGGCTGGTGTGCTGCCTTGTCTGTGTGAAGAGTCGCTCCCGATCGTTGGGATACATGCGCGCAGCCTGTAGTACTATGCATCTGTATGATGGTCTGGGTGGACTGAGTGTTTCGGGAAGTCGCTTCATCCAGAAATCATAGCGTTGTGAACTGGACATCTCCGACCACAGCTGAGAACAACCAAATGAAACGCGCAGAAGCACGCCCGAAGCTGTATTATCCATTTGTCTGTCCCCTCAACAAAGCATTTCCAGTGTGCACGTGCTGCGCAAGTCGTATTGCGTGAAAGGCGCGGAGGCCAGCTGGTTGGGCAAACGCCCTGGTCCTACATCAGCCTAGGTTCATACTACCTTCTCCAAAGACGTGCGTCGCTATCACATTGATTACTCATAAATATGAAATGTCTGTAAAGCTCGCATGGTTGCAGGTCACGTACGCGATTTTCCCCATTGGAGTCACCGTCTGCGCTACATGCTCCAACCTGCAGTGCGCTTCTAGGTCCACCTGCAATAAGAAGCCCAGACTGTCTCTTGAACTCACACAGCTCGTCTCTCTGCTCACCCTCCTGGTTCGGCCAGTCGCTTGCTTTTCCGCCCTTGTATCAGCCGTTCCTGGGAATCGGCACGTCTACACTGAGCCGTGCGCTCGATCGACAATGCCATGGTGACGTCACGCACGGTGTTGTCAGCATTAGGCTATATCGGTCGAATGTGCCATTTGTAAATGCTCCGACCGAACAGAAGAGGGTTATGCTCAGATCACACCACAGGATGACAACGAATCGCGTTTGCAGTCGCCAAGTCGGCCACTTGGCGAAAGGGTTTGGCACCTCAACATTTACCAAGCAAGACATTGCTAAGCTCAAACAGGTTGGAAACGAGGTGCGACCTCCTTAACCCTGTGTCCTGGCAGACAGAGCTGTATAACAGTTCAGTCGCAGATGATAGGCACAGATGAGCACTGTTGTACGTCTCGTGCTCCTCAAGCAACATGGTCTCATGTTGATCACAAGGCCTGGCTCAGAATCGTTGTTGTGCTCTGCAGAATGCAAGACTTGTCTGGCTGTCAAAGATGCCACGCAGCGAGGCCCCACCAGTTTCTGGGTGCGTCTGTCACTTTGTGCCACATCATCACATGCACGATGCCTTGATACCTGGCCACATCAGGCCGTCCTCCATCGTCTGTCATCATGGTTGCGACCTTCAAGCTGACAGCGTCTGCTGCAGGGATGTCGCAGCCTGTCGTGAATGGATTCAGGCAGTTTTCATCTCTCAGAAGTACTATGATGCTGCAAAGGCGGCAGAGCTAGCGGATCGCAGCCCTTTAACCAACAACTTTGCTACCACGTGCGTCGCCCCCTTCTTCGACAATGTCCGTGCTTGTCCTCCACCCCAACCTGCCTGTCGCCTGCCCACCAGGCCACCGCCAGCACACCTCAGCACCTGCATGCGTCAGGTCTTTCCCGCCGCCCCTTTCTCCACAGCCAATGCCAGACTCTCCTGGAGTGTTATGTCCCTGTACTATCGCTTTGTCTGTCCCTCACAACAGGCCCCCTCTGCTCGTGTGGCCAGGACGGTTGTGCACTAGACCCGATCACCAGTCGATGTCAACAGCGCTCAACATGGAGCAAATGGGTGGGCCCTGCGCACAGAAGCACAGCGAAGCAGCAGACATCCGCGGTGCGCAGGTTGGCAACGGACTCGGCCAGCGGCGGTGGATCCATTGTGAGGCTGGCGCCCCCGCCGCCGCCTGCTCGCACCATCTCCACCGGCAGCGCCGCCCCCCGCCGCACAACAAGCAACGCCTCCTCTAGCGCCGCGCTGCACGCGGTCGGCTCCGCGAGCTCTGATTATCGGCTCGCTCCCTCGGCGCTCCCGGTCGGCGCCGGCCGCGCTGTGTCTGATGCCGCAAGCCCGCCGGCGACTGGTGGGCCGTCGCCGCTGCGCGCAAGCGTGGACCGGGCACAGGCTTCCCCCCTCCCCTCACACCCCACCACGCCCATCGCCGCCGCCTCTCCCAGTGGCGCCTCGAACGACGACCGCTGCGGGGCAACGGGAACGCCCACACAGCCTCCTGCCTCCCCTGCCGCTCCCAATAGGGCGCCAGATGCTCCGGCTCCTGCTCCCGCAGATCTCCTGGGGGGCCCTGCGGCCGCAGTGCCAGTACGTGATCCATTCGCTGTGGCAGCCCCCGAGCCGCTGGGCACTGCACAAACAGTTGAGGTGTTTGATCCCTTTGGCGACGAGGCTGCAACGGCAGCCGCGGGTGTGCCCGCTGCGCCACCACAGCTATTCGTAGCGGACGCGCCAGGTTACGGCAACACGGTCGGTAGCACAAACAGCACCGCTGCTGCGCCTGTCAAGTTGGCTGCAGTGGACGCGAGGCAAGAGCCGAGCGGCCCGCTCGCGTACAAAGCACCTGCAATGACGTCTCCGATGTCCACGCCGATTGCCGCCATGGGAGGTGCAGGAGGGGTCAGCATGGACATGCCCAGCCAGCCTGCCCGGCTCGGGCCCGCCCCGGCTGGAATGGCCGCGGCCGCGGCCGCGTCGCAGCCGCCGCCGCCAGTCGTAGCGCATGCTGCGCTGTCCGCCGGCCCCACCGGCACCTCTTCGGCCGACGGGCTGACTCCAGGCGCCTCCCCGGTCGGTAGCCGGCCGGGCGGATGGGGCCACCCCGGAGCCCGTGCCCCCCTTGCGGCGGGGTTGTTTTCAGCGCCGCAGATGCCGGGGGGCGGCGCGCCACTGCTGCAAGCTGCGCCAGTGTGGCAGGGCGCACAGTGGGGTGGCCATTCCGGCGGGGCGGCACCTGAAATGCGGCCGTACGCACAGCCGCCGCCATTTGGTGGAGGCTACACTGGCGGGTACCCTGGAGGGGGTCATGGGGGCGGTTATGCTGCAGGTTACACCGGTGGTTACACTGGTGGCTACACTGGCGGTTACGCTGCTGGTTATACCGGCGGGTACCCGCAAGCGTATGGTGGATTTAATGGCGCGCCGCAGCCTGCGCCAGGCGCGGGCTACGCTCCTCGCGGCATGCATGGTGCTGGTGCATGGGGCGCGCAGCCAATGTACAGTGGCGGCATGTCGGGTCTGCAGCCAGGCCAGCAGGCTCCAGTGGCGCCTGCTGCGTATGCTGGTGCGGCTCATGCACCGCCGGCGCCGCAGCAGGCGCCTGCAGGGGCAGGCCCAGGTGCCGCTGTAATGCAGGGCGGTGGCTTTGGTGGCAACCCTTTCGCCGGTGCGATGGCCCCATCGGGGCAGACGGCAGATGGCCTTGTCGCTGCGATGTGCGCTGTTCGATTGCAGCCTGGCGCTGCAGACGGCACTGCACGCTAGCCGTGTGGACAGGCAGAACCGTGCACTGTGAATCGTGCATGGCATGACATGTTGCGCTCTGGCGGTGGGTCGCGCCGCTGATCCGAACGCACGCCTGGCCTCGATTACTCGGACATCAAATCGGGCGCTGCGCAGCTACTGGCCGGGCGAGCCGGTCGTGACCCGTGCTGAAGCTATGGTTGCGGCCACTGAGAAGGGACTGGCCTGGTGCTGCACTTGTTGAGCTTGCTGCAAGGTGGTTTCATTTTGCGGCAGCACCTGTGCGCATGTGCGCCAGTAGCCCGGGACGCAGCCTGTCGACCTGTGGAGGGCAGTGCTGACCATGCTTGCCACCTGCAACGACATGCATGGCTGCGTGGGTGGGGAGGGGTGTGGAGCGCAAGCACATGTGGGCGGGTGCCATCAAGTGCTCATGGCGATGGGGCCTCGTCCGCAGAGACACTGGTATGTGGAGGGTTGTTGTTGAGGAATCGGCCCAGAAAGTTCACCTCAGTGGCCCAACACCGCTGTAGCACGGGCTTGTGAGTGGAAGGTGTCGTGTGGCGGGGCCGTGCTGGGGGTCAGTCGGTAGAAGAAGGCGCATGTCTGGGATGGCTGCGATCGAAAAACGTAGCTGCAGCGGTGTCATGTGTTTGTGAATGTGCAGCGACGGGACCGCTGGTGTCCTGAGCCCAATAAATGACACAGTGTGAGGATGCGGGTGTGAGTTGAGCACTGCGGTTTCGCTAGATTACAGAAACATGGTACTGGTTACAATGATGGCATGGAGTGAGCTGGTGCACTGCTGTAACAGAGGGCCACTGCTGTGGTGAGTGCGATTACAAAAAGCCCATGTTTCCACCTCGGTGTACCGAAGGACGGGCGGATACTGACGAGCACGGTGGTTGAGGTAAGTAGGCATGTTGACTGCTTTGATTCAATCCACTTCGATCTGTAACAGCTTCTGCTGTCTAACCTCGTGGCATACCTGCACACACAATACAGGCGTGACTGACCATGGTGGTAGGGTTGCCTTGGTTCATGGGCATGCTAGAGGCTGCGCACAGTGCTCAGACTGGATGTTACTCATTGCTGCACATCCTCCAGCAGGCTGCAACAAGAGTGCCTTGCCATGCACTAGGGACACACAGCTCATGTATCAGTTCTGTCATCATCGCACGGTGGGGATACAGGTGATGTTACGCCCAAGTTGGGTGCGTGTGCATAGCTGCGGTGAGCATCTCGCCCACGCGTCTCCATGACTCGATTCGTGCGACAACAGTCCGGACAACATTTTGCTCTTGCCACATTACTCTGGAATATCCCACACGGGCCACACACGAGCGACATGCCCTTCCTGGCCGCGCTTGTGATCGCAAATGTGAATGTGGCACGTACTCGCCATATGATTGTGCTCCCTGTAATTGTTGCCAAGGCAGGAGGCGCACCAGTGCCGATGCGCTGCGCTCCATCGGCATCCACGAGGACCTGCTGCAGATGATGCTGTCGAGGCGTTGAGCTTTGTCAGATAACGGGTCCGGCTACGCCAGACATGTGACAGCATGCGATCTGCTTGTATCGCCTGGCCTTCTCTCCTGTTCATACTCCATTTCCAGGCGTGAAACTCCAACAGCACGTCCAGGCATGCACTCTGCCACTGAATTTCTCAGCGATCGAATGGTTGGTTGTGAGGCAAACCCACCCCGGCATCGCACGGCTGCCGTTGTGCTGCCGAGAGATGACGCAGGCTGACCTTGATCGGGTGATTGCTGGGTGTACCATCGGATGACTCCTGCAGGGAGTGCACCGTACTTCAACGTACTTGCCACATTGCACGGCAACTGACTGTAGCATGGAACACACATATTGCCTGTGCCACCTTCACCATCCATCCGGTTGTGCTCGGCATGGCCTCGCAGCGGAGTTATACCATTGTGTTCAGCACATCATACAACCATCAAGGAGTGTCGGGACTCCTCGAGGGACGGATGTGACAGCAGGGCGGAGGTGGAATTCCTGCTCTGGTCCCTGGCGGCGCCACAGAGTTGTTGAAGTGGGCGCTGTGCTGGTCCCCAGAGAGGAGCGTGCTGCGCGGCCTGGGGAAGGAGGATGAGCACAGCATGGAGTACAGGCTGGAACGTGGCGGCCGCTGCTTTGCCTTCTCGATCGCTGTGATGCCGGCGCCATCACAGGAACACAGACGACAGATGCAGGATGTGCTTTGCTGCGGTTTCCAGCCAGTGTTCCAGCAGGTGGGCACTGTCACGCTGGGGTCTTACATGCGACTCCGCAGTTGCTACCAGTCGGGCTGCATCGTGGGAAGGGCGGGCGCTCTCATTTGATCCTTCTGCGGGTGTGGCCTTGCGAACTGAGCCGTGTAGGCCAGCAGATGCGATCTGACATGTAGGTGTGTGCCCTCTATGTACCGGAGATACGGCCCTGGTGGCAACACCCCGCATGCAGAATTCGTGGCGCACGGTGCCGTGCAACACTCTCATGCTCGGCCGAACAGGAATCATATCGCATTTTTACACGGACCTACATATAACCAGCTGATCCTTTTTTTGTGTCTGCCCTGTGATCCTGTGACTGTAACCTCCCTCGACGAGCTAGCCACATACACACAACGCACTGTTTCATCTGCCGCCCTGTCTCAGACGCACAATTCTCACCGCAAACAGGCACGTAGACTATCAAACTCATGAAGTAAAGTACAAGATTGAATCTGATTGCGAATGCTGTGGTTTCAAAAGTCTGGTTGTGCTTCGTCGCCACGCTGAATTCCTTGGACACGTGGCCAACTGAAGCCGTGAACAACCTGCAGGGATGGCTTGCCGCGCAGCGCTCGCATCTGTCAGAACAGTTTTAACGCCCTCAACCTTCCGCAAGTGCGCATTCATGCCCTCTATCCGGTGATCGCTGTGTTTTATTTGTATCGGCTTGCGATTGATGAGCTTGGTACGCACGCTCGTGTCGACATACGTTGTCGCCTGAAGCTGGTGTGATAAACACGTTGGCTTGTTCGAGCCTGGAGTCTACCATTGTTCCGCGAGATTGGTGTTCAGCACTCATCTAACGGGGAGTGTGTGGTCAAACTAACAGTCCTTGTGCCAGTTGCAGCGTTTGCGTTTCAAGCCTAACAGGATGTGTAAAGCACTCATTGTAATAGAATTGCTGCGCATTGTTACTGCTGATGCAAGGCTGTGTGCGACACATATTGTGTGCCGTGTAGAGTTCATAAAGCCCCATACCGGATCTGCCGTCGACAAATCTTCGCTGCGCCGGGCCCAGAGTTCAAAACAGCTTCCCAAGGTGCAGCCCGGCAGGTCGTGACGATGGCAAGCCGCGTGGACATCACCAAGGTCTGGCACCTGTTGTTCACGAGAGCTCGTCTGACCTGCGAACAAAATTTTCCGATCAATGCGTTTTAGGTCCCCTTTGTCCCACAATGGCATTATTCTCACACATTTGCAGGCGCCATACGAGCCGGAAAGCTCTCCCCAGATTCTCGACTTGGATGTGACAGCGGAATGGCAGGGGGGCATGCGTGCGATCGGCGTGTTTGAAGACTCGTTCAAGATTGAAGGTTAGTGTATGACATGTGTCCGTGACTTGTTGGCACGAGCTGTGCTTCGCGATACACCGTGGAAGCACCGTGTGATGTGCACTGGGCTGTAGGTGAGACTGCAACTCTGGGAGAGGAACTGGCCGCTATGACTGAGGGCAAATCCGACGCATTAGTGGATTTGTTAACCCAAGGCGATTTTAAGGGCGCAAAGGTTCGCATTCTCATGGCCTGTGGCACCTGTGACCGTCCTCGTTCCAGGCTTCACGCATCCCAACTGCTGCAGGGCACCACTGCCACCATTTACGTTGGCGGCCCAGCCAAATTCCTCACTCTCGTCGGCCTGGGTAAGGGAGATGCTCTGAGCAAGCCCGCCCGCGGTGTGTCACCCTTCCAGGCTGCTGGGAAGGCCCTTGCTGGAGCATGCAAGACATACAAGTGCAAGACAGCTGCACTGTCCTTTGTCAAGTTCCCGGACGAGGCAGATGTAAACCAGGGTAAGGTCGTTCAGGTACGCTCCCCATCTACTGCGATCTGCCACCGCCCCCACCACCCATTCCAGCCAACAAACCCTCCCTTGCCAGAATCCATTCTGCAGCTGCTGCAGCTTTCTCCCGCTGAGCTGAAGGAAACAGCGCCGTCACACTGTTACACGCACACGCAGTTTCTGTAACTGATGGCTTGCTTCCGCGCCCCTGAGCCATGAGCCCACATACCGCACAAGTCAGGTGCAGAAGCACCGCATCGCATGCATGCCAAACCACAGCAACAGGCCGATCGTGCGCGTCCACGAGCCGAGAGCGAGACAGCCCCTGCCGCTGCAGGATGTCACGTACGGAGTCATCGCAGGCGCTGCCGAGGACACGCGCTTCAAATCCGAGCCCCCCCCGCCGGAGGGTTCCGATGCTCCGCCGCCGAAGTACGCGCTCGAGTCGGTCGCGGTAGCCGGAGGCGGCGACAGCCCTGCTGTCGGCCGCGGGAACGCGCTGGCGCAGGGCAACGTGTTTGCACGCTGGCTCGTCAACGCGCCCCCCAACGTGTGCAACCCAACGTACCTGGCGGGAGCGGCGCGCGCGATCGCCGACAAGTTCCCAGAGTGCATGAGCCTCGAGGTGCTGCAGAAGGCAGAGTGTGAGGAGATGGGCATGGGCTGCTACCTGGGCGTGGCTGAGGTGCGCCCTTCTGCCTCCCCATTCAGCCACCCGATACGTTCGCACACTGATTCTTACTCTTTGATTGGCTCACTGGGCCTCAGGTTTCTGGCTAGGGGCCGTTGCCCTGTGCGCGGCTTCTCGCTGGCCCATGCATGCTCTCTTGGCATGCTCTAGAACCGTGCGGCATCGCCCAGGGCGGCACGGCTACGACTGGTCACACCGCACACGTATGAGCACCACATCCACGCGATATCCTGCGTGTCACGCATTGTAAACAGGCGTTAGTCTGTTGCGGTGTGCCTGCTCGGCTGGGACGGCTGAAGCAGCAGCCGGTTCCGATGGGTCAGTTGAGCGCACCTCAGGTACCCCGGCCAGGGTGTTCGGGATCCTCCTCTTGTGGACAGCAGCACGTGTGCTTGTGTGCAGCGTGCATTGTTTCCGCAGATCATGTGGTCGCCCCTGCTGTCTGCCACAGCCGCTGAAACCGCAGAGCCGGGGCCGCCGCGAGGTCGCGCTGGTTGCATCGTGGGGCGCGGCCAGGAGTGCTTCTTCCCAGCGTGTCATGTCTGCGTCAGTTCACAGGCGCACGCTTCTGCGGTTGTGCTCCGGCAGTGCTCCGGAAGTGCTGGCTTTGAGAGGTTTGCTGAGTAGGACTTGCCTGGTGAGAGCGCGGAGGCACCCGGCCGCGAGCAGCTTGACAGCGAGGCCGTGTCGCTCTGGTAGCCGGCACCCTGGGCGGGAGACCGTCGATTGCTCGGTCATGCTCTGAGGTGGTCATGCATCATGCAGCATGCATGGACGCGCACACGTGTGCAACGCGCTCGTGCGTGCAGTGCTCGGACCATCCCCCACAGTTCATCCACTTGACGTACAAGCCGGAGGGCGAGGTCAAGAAGAAGGTGGCCGTCGTCGGGAAGGGCCTGACGTTCGACTCGGGCGGCTACAACCTCAAGGTTGGGGGCATGATTGAGCTGATGAAGTTTGATATGGGCGGCGCGGCCGCGACGTTCGGGGCGGCCCGCGCGATCGCCGAGCTCCGGCCAGCCGGTGTTGAGGTCCACTTCATCTCCGCGTCGTGCGAGAACATGATTGACGGCAAGGGCCTGCGGCCGGGGGACGTGCTGACGAGCGCTGCGGGCAAGACGGTGGAGATCGGGAATACCGATGCGGAGGGCCGGCTGACGCTGTGCGACGCGCTGTGGTTCGCGCAGGAGAAGGTGGGTGCAGAGGTGTGCGTCGACATCGCGACGCTGACCGGCGCGCAGATCGTGGCGCTCGGGACGGGCATCGGCGCGGTGATGGCACCGGAGTCGGCGGCGGCGGAGCGGATCAAGGCGGCCGGCGACGGCATCGGGGAGCGGTGGTGGGAGCTACCCCTTGAGGATGAATACTTTGAGGCGATGTCGAGCAAGTGTGCGGACTTTAACAACATCGGCGGCAGGTTTGCCGGGACGATCACGGCTGGGCTGTTCTTGAAGCAGTTTGTTGACGGGGAGAAGATGGAGTGGGCGCATTGCGACATGGCGGGCCCAGGATGGGACTTCAGTGGCAAGGTGGCAACCGGGTTTGGCGCGACGACGTTGGCAGGCTGGGTGGAGGCCGTGGCTGCAGAGGCGAATGCATGAGCACGCGGCTGCTGCCGTGGGGGTAGCAGGTGTAGAGCGTTTGCGGTAGGCCAGGTAGGCGTGTGAGCGAAGATCACCAGGTGAGAGGCAGACAGGTAGTTGTGAATGTGTGTTACAGACAAATTTCGGTCACAGATGCCGTGGGAAGATCACGACCTCTGAATCAAGCCAGTGTGGGTCGGTGAGGCATGCCTGGACAGTTGTTGATATGGTGTGACGAGTAGAACACCGCGTGTGACCAGCACGACCCTGGTTCAATTGCAGGATAGGCCCGACCATGTGACCACACGTTGTTTACGTTTATGTGATGTTTCAAACTATCCCGGGACAAGCTTTGCCGATGCCTCGTGGGCAGGCCCGACAAGGTGCCTTTCGCCACTCTGAATTCTACGAGTTCTCCATTCCTCAGCGCGTTGCACTGTTCCTGGATACCGAGAAGTGCTCAAACATCAGCATACCTGTTTATTTGGCCTGGTGTTATCACGGTGGACGCGATTGCATGCATATTCCGAGCTCGGGGACTCGGTGGTGTGCCCGTGTCACGAACAGCTTGTGCTTGCATGATCTACGGCATATACAACGGGATTATACGGCAGTTAGCCATATTTGACTCTTCTGGAGCTTGAGAAGTGCACGCACAGTCTCTCGGGTAGCGACGTCGTCTCCGCTCTGACCTCGCGAGCGTTGACATACATAGCTGTCACAGCTGTTAGGGCCACGGAACGCCAGCAATTGTCTATCATGCATAATCTTCACAATTTTTTGGGCCTCGCTGCGGTGGTGATCGGGCCAATGGCAGCAGCGGCGAACGACATCGTGGTCATGGAGCTCTCACGGGAGGTAATTCCCATTAGCCATGCACCTATTTGCGATCTAAAGCGTACCTGCTGTAAATAAAAAGCGATTATGCCCCGTTACCGTTGTCTCTGAGCCGGCATGGCGTTTTCACACCGCGAGTGCCAGTCTCCATCTGGCAGGGACGGCCAGAGACGAGCGAGTGCAACACAATTGCTGCATTCCGGTGGAAGTTCCGGTGGAAGACAGACGCGTGAAGACCAACAGTTTATGGCCGTGCGCTCTGCCTGTGCAGGTCAACCTGAAGCAGTATGTCGCAAGGATGACAGACCAGTACACCTTTGCAGCGCCTGTGTCGTCCGCCAACGTCTGCTTCCAATCTGCCCACCTCGGCAACGCGTCATACCTAGACATCAGGACTGACCAAGATGGCGACCGGCTTGACTACAAGCCTGTGGATCTCCCAGGCCAGCCTCACACAGTGTCCTGCGTGGCAGTAACACTTCCAACCGAGTACGTGCTGCATACACTCTGGCGCCCTAGCAGTACCTATTCACTCAGGTAGACAGCATCGCCCGTCCTCTTCTCGATGCACATGGCACCAGGTCACCCGCAGCTATCCTGATTTCCCAGGGCTCTTGAGCACCTTCCCCAGGCCTGCCACACTTCGCCATCTGCATGTCGCCACGCAACATGACACATGCGACCCCCGCGTGATGACTGCATCTGCTTCACCTACACTCACTCCCCTGCTGCCTGCCATGACACAAGCCCCTGCCGTGCTCCCGCAGAGCCCGTGCCAGCCTTCACGCCTCCTCCTTGGCCACACCCACCACCCGGGACCAACACCATCTGTCCACCTGGCAGCCCGCCCACCTAAATCCGCCGCCTCATCAATCCCCTACCAGGCAAACTTCCAGCCTGCTCCACCCATATCCACAATCACTGGCCTCATGCACCACCCACACCACAGCTTCCCACCAGTTCCCTAACCCCTAACCCCTAACCCCTAACCCCCCACAGATCCCCACGGCACCACGCAAACCAGCAACCGCCACCGCCTGCAGATCCAAGACCCTCGTCACGAGCATGGCCGCCGTCGACCAGCAGACGCCATACCCCGCCACGATCCAACAGATGGACCGCCAGTACGTCGAGTACGTCAGCACCGTCGAGGCGCCATCCCCATACCTGGTCAACTCCCAGGAGCTGCTCGTGCTGACGGCCTCCGGCGACGTGGAGTCGTTCACGCGCCCGAGGGTCGGCCAGGCGGAGGCAAAGGGCCTCCGGGTGACGTACACCGGCCTACGCGACACGCGCCCCTGGGCCATGCAGGAGCTCCGCATCCATTTCAAGAACCACCGTCCCTTCCTGCACCTCCTCAGCGTCGACCGGACCATCACCGTACGCTCCCGGCACCGCTGCCGGCCTGCCGAGGTCGCGCGGTGCACAGGCGCGGCGTGGCTGCGCTGCGCTGCCGCCCCGTGACAACCGACTCGTGTTTGCACTTTGTGCGCCGAAGCGACCGTTACAGAGGGCAGCGCCGAGATAGCCACAGAAGCGGTTGCTTGCACATAGGAGGCACATGCAGTACTGGCGGTAGGTCTGTCGTGTCAGCACTGCCAGGTCTCTTTTGATGCTGCGGCATCTACGCTTCCCCGGTGGCCACGTTATCCCGCGACCGTGCATGGCCTTCCCGGTACCCCCCCACTCAGGCACGCTGGGAGCGACTGGCCTGACGATTGCTGGAGGCACGTCACGAATGCATGCTGGGTGTTCTTCCGTTCGAATCCAGCCATACCAAAGTCCGCGAGCCCCGTGGCTCCCTGCCGGGACTGGCTCAGCGATCTCCTACACCGCGACGTCGAGTGCAACGCGTTACCCCCCCCCCGCCCGCCAGGTCGTATCTCGCTGGGGATGGTCGCTAACCGCACCACGGGTGGCTGCAGGTGTCCCACTGGGGCCGCATCTACGTCACGGAGGAGTACCACGCGCACCACGCTGGCGCAGCGGTGACGGGTCGCTTCTCGAGGTGGAACGCGACGACGCAGGACTTCGGAAACGTCCGGTACGTGGAGGACAACCCCCACATCCAGTCTCTGCAGGCCAACCTGCCGGGGGGGGCGCAGCACGTCATCTTCAAGGACGGCATCGGCCAGATCCTGACGATGACGGCGACGGCGACGGCGACGGTCACGCGTGTGCGCATGGAGCCACGCTACCCCCTCTTTGGCGGCTGGCAGACGCGGTTCACCCTCGAGTACAGCACGCCGCTGGCGTCGCTGATGCGGGGCTCCGGCTCTCGCCGGGAGCTGTCGTTCGTGCAGGCGCCCCTGCTGCAGGAGGTCCGCCGCCACTCACGCCGCACCTTGCAACGCTCCACCGCCGCCGCATGCCGCCAGCGTCTCATGTTCCGCGGCCAGTGCCACGACACGTGGATGCAGTCGGGACCGTTCCGCGCTTTTCGGAACTCTGCCTCCAGCAGCACGGCTGTGATGGCACCGTCCGGGCACTGGTCCTGCGCGGCCTGTCCACATGCATGGTTCAGGTGGTTCGCCGCACATGCATGAGCAGCATGGCCACGGGACGTGTGCACCTCCCCCATCCCCTGTGGTCGACCAGCCGAGCGCACCCCATTTCTACAGCCGCACAGTACTGCGTGGGTGCCTTATGTCATCTCAACTGAGGAACACACATCAGGATGATGGACCCCCCAATGCATGGGTCACATGCATGCAGGACTTCCAAGCGGACGCCGTCACGACGCGCGTCATCGTGCCGGAGGGCTCCTCCGGGGTCCGCGTGAACGCGGGCCGGCTGCACGCCGAGGTGTCCGAGGACCGCACGTTCACGTACCTCGACACACACGTCGGGCGGCCGACGGCGGTGGTGACGACGCGGCGCATGACCGGCGACGACGTGCAGGCGTACGTACACGTGTCCTACCACTTCTCCCCTCTCTTTGCCCTGCTCGAGCCCGCCATGCTCGTCGCCGTCTTTGCCACTCTCTTCGCCGTCATCCTCGGGGTCTCTCGCCTCGACCTCACCATCGTCCGTGGCGCTGCATGGCGCGCCCAACAGGTGGGGGGGGGGGGGGGGGGGGGGGGGGGGGGGGGGGGGGGGGGGGGGGGGGGGGGGGGGGGGGGGG
>JAUMHO010000002.1:1829746-1894900 GCA_032360965.1 Ulva armoricana
CCCCCCCCCCCCCCCCCCCCCCCCCCCCCCCCCCCCCCCCCCCCCCCCCCCCCCCGCCCCCCCCCCCCCCCCCCCCCAAGTGCTGGGTGTGGGCTATATTCTTCTGTTATGATTCATAGTGTATTGAGCCAATGAGCGTAGCTGACGCAGAAACGGCCACCGATATGTGATTCCGAAACGATGTAGGTTTACCTGAATGCCGGCCCCGGCAGGGGTGCCCGGGCGATCGCGGCCTGTTGCGTGCGGTCGCGGCTTGCGGTTTGACGAGATCATGCGCCCGCATGTGTGCACTTGCGGGGTGCCCGCTACAGTGGTACGGAGCATGGTCTGTCGCCCACAGGGGTAAGGTGCTGTGTGCGATGCAGGCTTGTGTCCAACGCGGCGCAGCTCGGCTGAGCGGGTGCCTGGCAGCGTTGCTGGCGGCACCGGCGAGGACCTCCGCAGCTGCGCAGCGACATGGCGCAGTTCCACACTTGTGACTGGGTATTTGTGAAGAAAGACATGTGTAGTGGCAGCTTGTCGTGGCACGATGTGTGGACGGTTGGTAGATGGCGAGACCTGTTGCAAGCAGTTGGACTGGACGAGGCACCCATGGAATTGCAGCGCTGCATGAGAGTGTGCGGCCGTTTGTGCTGAACACTTCGCAGGTTGCTGGTAGTACGGCACCATAGTCAAGTAAAGTGCTATGCAGTTGTGTTGGTCCTATGTCTTGGTGATATCACAACATGCCCGGGATGCATCAATCCGGATTTGCTGACCTTGTGCGTGACACCACGATGAATGCCAGAGTCTTCTCGTGGCTCTAGCACGTGCTAACGGTGCACATGCAATATGAGATACCCAGCGCTGCAGCTGGACACGACTGGCCGGGTAAATCATAAATGCATGGTAGTTTTTTTTTTAGCGAATGGGCCCCACTGCAGCGTACTTGACCCGCCCGCAGTGACACAGGCTGATCCTCGAGCCGCCCGCATGCATCCAAAAAAGCCGCAAAGGCTACTATACCAATGGCACCGTTAGATACGTGGGACTGGTATACCTTCTGCTCTCATGCAACAGCGTGTCCGTGGTGTCACGGCACAGCGCGGCATTACACGTGGGCGTGCGTAAATGCAACGCAAACACCCGTGGCAACTCGGGTGTGCGGACAGTGCTGATTCTGCATGGACACGTCACGCATGGACGGCCCGGCGCTGCTGCAACACCAGCAAGCCCCCGGCAGCAAGCCCGCAGAGGCCCACCACAGCGCCCCCAATCAGCAGCGCGTCCTGCCCGCTTACGCCACAATCCGCCACTTCCGACCACCAGCCATGCCCCTCGCGACGGGCCTTGCGCCGCTTGCCGCTCTCACCGCCGCCCGATCTTCTGTGTCCGTCCGGCCAGGCGAGCAACCTGCCCACGGTCTCTTGCGCTGCGTTCCATGCCCCCCAGCCTCTCACAGCGCCCGAGTCGCGGCCGTCGGCAGCTCCATCCTGCCACCCCTGCGGCTCCGAACCGGCCACCGCAGCCGCCGGCGCGACGCCGTGCCGCGCACCCGCATCGGAGTCCGCATGACCGCGCACAGCAGCGGCGGCGGCGCGCCGCGGCGGTGGCTGCGGGGTGGCTTTCGCGGAGGCGCGGGCGGCCACGACCCGTGCGCGCGCGCGCAGCAGCCCGGCGGGGCCTGCCGGCTCCGGCGGCGGGGGGCACCGGTACACCCACTCGCGGATGGCCCCGAACGTGCACCAGCGAGAGCACCCCGTAATCTCCACATCTACGATGCTGCCCAGCAGCCCGGGCTCCTCGTCTACCAGCACCTGCAGCACGCGGCCATGCCATGCATGCGAGTCTGGCCATGCGGGCACTCGCGGCCGACCAAACATCTGGCGCAACGATCACACGTAACCTGTTTGCACCAAGCCGCATGTCTGTCTCAGCCCGACGCACAGCCACGGCTGGGGCCAGTCTCGTCGCGTGGTGGTGGTGGAGCGGACTCTTGCAGGCCGCATGCAGACGAGAGCCTGCATGCTATGCTCTTCGCGGTGTGTCGTCTGCGACCGGCAGTTCATTCGGCAGAGGCCTCCGGGTGCACGAACGCAAGCCACAGCGGTTCACGCAGGTACAGCCGCTCCCGCGGACAGGTGCCAGCAGGCCGCTGCAGCAGCAACGCCTGACCGGTGTGCCTGCCGCATCACTCTATGCAGTCAGCAGCACTCCCTGTGGGAGTATCCTCCCGACACGGACACGCCGGCAACACACCCGGCTGCACAGGTCCGCAGATGCCAGTGACAGCAGCTGTGCAGATGATAGGGTGCGTGCAGCTGGGGGGATGATACAGATCAGGGGGTGTGTGTAGTGCTTGTGATTTGCGTGGTGATCCGGCGGGACGCCCACCTGCGTGTACCGCTTGTTGTGCGCGACGAGCTTGCCGTTCTTCGCCGCGCGGTCGACGACGCACACGCGCTGCACCTGCCCGACTTCCGCAGCGTACGCGTCGCCGAAAGAGTCCACCAGCGCGGACAGCCTGCGGCTGCGGGCCTTCACATCCTGCATGCATGCCCTGCATCAGGCACACTGCACAGAGGATGGCAGCACACTCTCGAGGCTGTTGCGGCGTGGAACGCATGCGTGTGCTGTGAAAGAGGCAGAGAGCCGCGCTTCTGGACGGCTCTGTCTCGGCGTGAAAAAGAGTCCCTTGGGCCGAGGGGCGTCTGTCCGCTCAGGCTAGCTGGGGTGCTGAGGCCGATGCTCGATTGGGCATGACGCCACTGCAGCTGACTGCCGCATGCTCTGTTCGACCGAGATGACTCCGCAGCACGCGCCGCAGTGTAGTACCAAACATGCTTCTGCGTGTCGAGATGCAGCAGGCAGTCGCATTGCGGGAGGTCGGATGTGGGGGGGAAGGGGGCGCGCCTGCGATCGGACTTTCTTCATCCGAGCGGCGGGGGTGCCTGGCCGCGGGTAGAACTGCGAGATGTGCGTGTGAGAAAACCGGTACTGCTCGATCAGGTCCATCGTCTCCTGGAATTCGGCGTCCGTCTCCCCTGGAAACCCGCAGATGATATCCGTCGCGAGCTGCACCTCCGGCACAAGCTGCAGCAGCGTGTCCGCACACCTACGGAACTCCGCCGCAGAGTACTCGCGATTCATCGCGGTGAGGACGGCGTCGGAGGCGGACTGCACCGGCAGGTGCAGGTACGCGAAGACGGAGGGGTGCTGTAGCGCCCGCGCGATCGCGGCCAGGTGCTCGAGGATAAACGGCGGGTTTGTCATGCCCACGCGGAGTCGCACGCTGCCGTCCACCGGCAGCTCCGCGATGAGCGCGTCCAGCAGCGTCGGCAGGTCTGCATGCACGCGGCCGTGGCTACACGGGGCAACGACGTCGCACGAAATTGGGGTGAAAACAGGTCCAGGCAGCGGCAGCCGAATGCTGTGTGGACAGCCGGCAGCCACCGCACATGCATGCGGCCTCGGATTCGCAGCGCGCAGCTGCACGGGTGACTGCGACTGATCCTTGTGGCACGGACATGCATGCGGCCTGCACGCGCCCGACTCGTTTGGCGGCTCTTCTTGTGCGCCAGCCGTATCTCGTAGTCTACGGCGAAGAACACTCTGCTTCGGGCACCCGGCGCCGGCCTCCTATCGCATACATCCAGGCTCGGTCCCACACACGCCACAACTCCTGCCGACACCGCATCTGGTCCACACACCACAACTCCTGCCGATACCGCATCTGGTCCACACACCACAACTCCTGCCGACGCCGCATCTGGTCCACACACCACAACTCCTGCCGATACCGCATCTGGTCCACACACCACCACTCCTGCCGATACCGCATCTGGTCCACACACCACCACTCCTGATCACACCTCCAGACGGGGCACTGCTCTCCCCGGGGCGAGGAGGCGAAGCCAGGTAGCGACGGTGCGCGATGCGCACCGGTGCCGATGTCCCGCCCGTACGCGCCTGTGTCTTCGGAGGAGAGCCACACTTCTCGGATGGCGGGATCGGCGACAGCGACGCGCAGCTGAGCGACGAGCGCCTCCGCAGCGTAGCTGCCAAGGTGCCCGCGGGCATGCTTCGTCTTGCAGTACGTGCACGCCCCGAGGCAGCCTGTCGACAGGGGCAGCACCTCGATGTGGCGGTTCCTGCGGACCTTCGGCAGGTCGAGGGCCGGAAGCTCCTTCTTCGCGAGCAGCGACACCGCGTTGCCTGCGAGAGTCTGCTCGACGACGTCCACAATGCGGTCGATCTGGGTGACGCCGATAACTGATATGCCCTACACGGCATGCGTGCGGCTGTGGATGCAGCGGGTGGCAGTGGAGAGGATGGGCCGTGCGGCTAGGGGGCCGGCGGTAGCTCGAGTGGTAGCACTGATGATTGCGCTGGGACACTGTGCTGTCTGGAATCAGTCACGTTTGTCTTGCTGCATGTGGGGAGGCGGGGGCCTGTGCACTGCCTGCGGGTGTTCGTGTTTTTCAGAGCCATGCATGTGTTGCAAACTGCAGTGGGTTGACCACTTTGACCAGATCACTGTCATGTGAGTGCGGAGACTCGCCAATGGGTTGGCAGATCGTGGCGTGGAGGGTCAGAAAAGGGTGTGTCCGGCTAGTGACAAGAGCCCAGTGGCTGAAAGAGCATTTGCGGTGCGAATTGGTGGTCACCTCCAGGTCTTTGGACTTTTTGTCGCCCTGAGGAACGCAGCCTGCGACAACTAGCGGAATGCCGTGGGTTTTTGCCTCTCCAATGGCAGTGGCCATCTGGGACTGGCTGGGACTCTTGACAGTGCAGCTATTGATCACCCATAGGTCGGCTGACAGCCTGTTCTCTGCTTCTTCCTCTGTTATGAGCCTTCAGGCAATTGGTCGTGTCAGAGCAACACCGGTGATGCCGCGGCTAGCGGTGGTTTCGGGTGGCAAGTCTCGATGCCATACCTGTACCCGTATGCTTGCAGAATTCCCATCATGTACTCTGAATCACTTTGGTTGTGGGAGCAGCCAAACGTCTTTACGTATATGGACTGCGCCCCTGGCACGCGACGCCGTGTCTCTTCGTCGACATCTACAGCAGCTTGATCGGCTGAGGAGGTGGAGAGAGGCTGCACCTCTAGCCGTGCTGGCCTCTGCTGGACAGGAAAGGGCGGAATGTCTTCAATGTCGTCAACACTCGTGTCGCAGACAGCGGTTGAGGGAGGGCGAGACAACTCCATGGCAAAATATGGTCCCGACTTGAGGCAAGTTCAGATGCACATTATGTCAACATCCAACCGCGGAAGGCATCTATATGCGACCCTATCAGTTCACGTTAAACGCGCAGTGCGGGATGAAGAAATGATCGCTGTGCTCAGGGCGCACCTGACGTTCTTCAAGGCACTACGTGCACGATCTATCGCGGCAAGCGGAGTTGCGCCAGCGCACACCTGGGGCAGCATGCAAAACTGCTTTGGCAGTCCCAAGCGACTGAGGATGTCAAGGGAAACACTTGCGCATATCACATGTGGTGAATCGACAAAGATCAGCTCTCGACTAAGCGCCAAACACCCTGCGCACGATCGCCACTCGCCACGCCAGCACGTCGTGCACTCCACTTTGACGTGAAGGCTATTCATGTAATCCTGGCATTTCAACCTATTGATCCATTTACAAGCAATAAAGTGGCGCTTTGAGCCGTTTACCTGGATCCCAATCGCTTTTGTGGCAGGTAGTACTGCAGACCAAGTTTAAGCATAGGATCTGGCGTTTACGCTCGCCGCATTGCTGTGTGACTCAACTTGAGATGATTTCGTGGCCTCTACTCAGATGAAGAGGTAATTTTCCAAGGTTTGCGACGCTGGTGCCATGGCCTGGACTTCCACCTTCTCGTCGTACTGCACCCGGTGGAATGACTTGTTGCTATCATGCAGGCAACAAAACAACTAGTTAACATCTATAATAGTTTTAAAGGCGCTGCATATCCATGTGTGGCAAAAGCCTGACACGCTTGAGCTTATGTCAGCGTGGACGTCGCTTCGGCGAATCACAGGGCGTGTTCGTGAGCGCATTTGCAGTCAAACGACGCCATTATGGAGCTAAGGCGCGGGTCTCTTCGATGGAGACCATATTTCACACAGCGATGCACGTTCGGGAGCGCTATTTCGCCCTCTCTGCAAGACCTCGACCTGACGACTCTGCGAAGCTGGAGACACTGAAGCACGTCGCGAGCGGCAAAGAGCATCCAGCGGTTGTAGCATTCCGTAATGAAAGGTGTGATTTCTGAGTCCAGTTCACACGTTATTGCCCCTCGGCGAGGCGTTCATGTCTGCTTCGTGGATGTCACAGTAGCTCGCACTGCTTGGAGGTGGTCCGACTGACAAATGTCGCCTGTTCAAGGGATATAATATCCATGTTTGCATATTTAAGTTAAGCGCATGAAAGAGGCTCGTAAAACTTCGTTCCGACATTAGATGGTGATAAAGGTCAACATTGCCAAGAAAGTACACCTGAGCCCCGAGACGTTTGCAGTTTGGCCTTCGGCTTCTCGGCCGGGGGCTTAATGTTTCCATATTACATTGGAATCATCTCTAGCCTCTCTGATCTGGGCATCATCCACCAGTCCAAGACACCACTGGCGGGAGCTTCAGCGGGCTCCCTCATTGCGGCATGCTTTCATGCCGGCATCTCTGCCCAGACGTTGATGGATGCAACACTAGACCTAGCATCATCTCTGCGTGCATCCGGCACGTACCGACATCTGGGCCCTTGCCTAGAGACCTTCCTAGTCAAACACTTACCAGAAGATGCTCACCAGGCCTGCAACGATGCTGCGCACGTAGCCATAACGAATGTATCGTCAAGTACGCCCCTTGCCCTCGTGTACAGTCTCCATCTTCATCTTCTCCTCTGTGTGTTGTCGTTCTTGATGCTTGTGCATGATGTGGGGCTGTTGGATCGCCTGTCTCCGGACTCTCCATCACGAAGCGACTGTCCCCCGACACAAGCTGCACGGCCTAAAAGCATGCATGTGCAGACACTCGCAAGGCAAGAGCAACACCCGTATTGCCCTTGAACACCGAGCATCCAAGCAGCTGACGGCTGCCAGGTTCCATTGAGAACACATACCCACACCACTGCATCCAAGCCATGCATGTCTCCCCTCATGCAGACTCACTCACTGCTGGCCCTAACTCACCAGTGCCACTCTCTGCCTCCGTCATCTCATACATCTGTCAGCAGCCTTACATTGCGAGCACCAGCTAGGTGTGCATACTCACAGTGTGTGCTTCGGTGGACTGGGCCTCGGCCAGCGTGCACCACAGCAGGCAACATGCAGCCAGGCTCTTCATAGCATGCTGCACCAAAGCATGTTCACATCCACCATCACATCCGCCTGGCAGGCACCGCGGCCTGCGTGCTCATTGCTCCCACGAAGCCCACATCGGCGTCAAGGAAACTAATCACTTCCTTGAGTAGTGAGCCCCGCTCCCGCGGAATCCCAGGCCGCCGCTGGATGCCACACCTCCACATCCCCTCCGCCTTCTCACACATTAATCAATGCCACACACATGCCACACGCTCCTGTTCATCGTACCACGCCTACTCGTGCCGACGCATGCCATGCACATGCCTGCCACATGCCACCTGGGACGTGCCGCCGCCGGGTTTGCCTCCCGCAGCCGAGTCCCCCTTCCTCAATCGCCGCCCATCATCCCTCCCTCCTCCCTACTACCCCCATACAAGCCCTGACTGTGCCGTGTGCAGGATCCCTGAGGTCGACGCTGGTATCCCGCTTCGACTCCAAGCGCGACCTCATTGATGCGCTGCTCACGTCATGCCACATCCCGCTCTACTTCGACGGCAGCCTCACGTGCACCTTCCGTGGTGGCATGGCCATGGACGGCGGCATCATCAACTTCCTCCCGGTGCCCCCAGGCGCTGAGTACGCTGCCCGTGTCTGCTGCTTCCCCTCCCAAAATTTCACACTGGTGAGCCCCCCTTTGCCCCCCTTCCCCCCCCGCCGCCCATCGCCACAGATCGGTGCAAGAAGGGGCGCCCCGCATGCTGCTGCTGCTCACAGTGTGGCGGCTACTGCTGCACAAGACTCATCGTGCAGGCAAATTCCACGCGCTCCAAACTCTTTGCAAACGGCTGCATGCATGCTTGCGCATCTGCCCCTTCCTGTGGCTGTCAGCATCACAGCATGCGCACTCATGCAACACCACCAAATTGACAGTCTCCGCGCACGCCTGCATGATGCGATTGGGTCGCACCAGAACAGTACGAAGGGTGACTTCATCGTGGCACACTTCCGCACGCCGTGCAGCTTGTGCGCGCAGTACTGTGGTGGGGTGTGGTACCATGCATCACTGCCGCAGCATGCGTGAGGCTTGTGCATGTGCGTCCTTTCAGTCCGGATGGCGTCTGAGCGTGGCACTGCTGCCGACCGCTCTCTCCGGTGTAGGCTCAGCAGTGGCCACAGCCCCTCTGACGCTGGTTCTGCGAGCATGGCGAGGTTTTGCCTTGAATGCCGCTCAGCTGCGCACAGAGGGGCGCCCGCTCGCTTGTGCCGCCTGCCGCTCACCCACCGTGCGGCCCTCCTGCATGGCCTGTGACTCAGTTGCACGAATATCACTCGAGTCATCATTCCTAGGCCTCTGATCTGGCAAGAGCACGCTGTGGTATCAGTTCATCTGCAGATGTGGCCTGCCCGTCGATCAACATCGCCAAGCTGCTCAGTTATGAGGGGCGCAGCTGTGTCAGAGTGCGTGCGTGCACGACCATTTGTTGCGGTACACAACAGAACCATCATCCATAGAAATCAGATGAGCTGGTTTTGGAATGTCAAGGAAGGGACCTCCCAGTGTGGACCCTGTGTGTGGCGACGGCCCCGGCGCATGCATGGTGCCGGTGGGCGGTGAGGGCAGGGCGCGCGCGTGCAGGCGGGCAGCGTGCACATCTCCCCCGACTGCTTCGACGGCACATGGTCGGGCATCCCGCTGCGGACGCTGCTGCAGTGGGCGCTCACACCCGCGAGCGACGACGTGATGTGGCAGCTGCACGCCAAGGGCCGCGCCGACGCCGCCGCGTGGGCACGCCTGACGGGTGTCGGCGACGCCGCCGCCCCCGACGTTGACGACTGGTACCGGTGTGCCTGCCCCCCCCCCCCCCCCAGCGGCCCCCCTATTCGGGCACCCGCCTACACCTGAGCTGCGATGGTGTGGTATCGAGGCAACCGGAGCCCTCTTGCCCCCCCCCCCCTACCTCTTCCGCCACTGCATGCGTGCGTAGTATGTGTACGTGTGAATTTGATTGATTTTGTCGACTCGAGAACCGCCGTAGCTATGGAGCTATTGGCATCTCGCCCATGGCATGAGAGTGTGCGGGCTGAGCAGCAGTATGGCATGGCTGCGGTGCCGGCAAACGTTGAGTTTGTGGGCGTGCGGGTAGC
This sequence comes from Ulva armoricana, assembly GCA_032360965.1. Classification (NCBI taxonomy): domain Eukaryota; kingdom Viridiplantae; phylum Chlorophyta; class Ulvophyceae; order Ulvales; family Ulvaceae; genus Ulva; species Ulva armoricana. The sequence continues at coordinate 1,839,152 of JAUMHO010000002.1, forward strand.
TGCGACGGCATGCATGCGGGGACGGTGTTCGGGGTGGGGCTGATCGTGGGGCTGCTTGCAGGTACAATCATCTACATGAAGCCGTGCATGTCAGCCCGCCGGTCATGTCCGTCGGGGATAAGAAACCGTGACGTGATAGAGTGAGCAGTGCACAGGCAGCGGGTAGGTGATTCTGAGCGCTCTGCTTCGATGTGAAGATGGCAGCCATCACCTGTCTACATTGCTGGTCTGTTCATGCTAGCTGAGCTGCCACGGTAGACTAGGACAAAAACTATGATTCCAACATTCAGGTGTACCCCTGTAAGTCTGCTGATGGATGCGCTCGCGTGATATGTACAGGCTGGATCGCACGACATGCTGGTTGACGGTGTAACCGCTCAAGCCACTTCGGTGGACTCGTTCTCCCATGGTATTGAAGTGCATCATCGCGCGAGGATATCAGCCGGGATGGTTTTCGTACCAGTAAAGTTGTGCCCTGTGAATTCTGCCGCTGTTTGGCAGGCGCTACTTGCGTGAGATGTCCTCGTCACAGCAACCATGTATCGCACTTGCACCGTTCCCATTTAGCGAGGTGGCTTTGATTTGACAGAATAATGAATTCTGCAAGATATCTATCATTTTTATTGTGGGTCTCGTTGCTTCGACCGTTGCAAGCGGCTAACTGGGGTGCGTGGATGTGACACAGACAATGCGCTCAGCAACAACGTGTCGCCTGACATGGTTCGTTGCGACCATGTCACATCGAATTGCTGAACCGTTCTTGCATGAGTACTCGGCGTTTACATTCTCCAACATGTGGCGATCGTATGAACTGAACAGGCGCGCTGCATGAACGTCTCCACGCTGGCGGATCTCGTGCATCTCCAGATGTGCCTGAGCGCAGCAGGATTATACAAAACATAAAATTTCAGATGAATCACAAATTGTGGATTGTCGCAGATGTTGATGGTACGGCACAGGATGACCGTCCTGGCATGCAAGTTGCCGTACGTCAGTCCCTTTTCGATTACGGCATTACCGTGGGATCTGAAGCACTCTCCAGCCATATACAAAACATAAGCATCCCAAAGGTCGCGACCACGCTCAGCGTGCCCTTAATCGGCGATGTGGACCTCACCATCACTGATATCAAGTGCCTTGACTTCATTGAGCCGCGTGAGCTCGCCAAAGTGGAGATTGAGAATACTACCTTTTCCGCATCCTCCAACGCTATTTCTGCAAAGTTCCAATTCCATTGGGCTTGGAAGTCTCATAGGTTACCTCTAGATGGCGATGGTGGTGTGATTCCTGTCGCCTGTCCATGCCCTGTGCATTGGAAGCCATGCATGGTGTGGCCTTTTGCACGGGCAACCAAGCTGATTCACCAAGCAGGACGTGGGAGGTACTCCAAACTCTGTCACCTTCTCCTTTTGGGACCTTTGATAACTGTATCATGTACTTTCCCCCGTGAAGGAGCATAATGACAGCCCGAACTTGTCTGGCATGCCGACCTACCTTCAGGTGCGTCTCAAGGGAGGCTCTTGCATCCAACAGGATATTCGTAGCCTTTCATCTCATAACTAGTCATCTTTCTTCTGATCTGGTGCATGATCGCCAGCTGGTCCGCCACAGCATTCAGAGCGTGCATAGCAACCTTGCAGCACGTGCTGCAAGAGCAACAATTCACACACATGTCCCGCTGCCTGCACATCTCAGAAGCGCTGTCGTGAATGCCTTCACGGGGCGTTCAGCTGGAAGGTCTCATGCTGCATCGCTACATGCTGCACGCTTCATGTGCCCCTCCTTTTCTCCTTTGCTCCTTTGCTCCATTGCTCCTTTGCCCCTTTGCTCCTTTGCCCACCCATATGCTCCATCTGCGGGCTCAAGGCCACCAACTCCGCCTCTGCACACTGCCAAACCACTATGTATGTGTGTCTGTGTAGCGCAATTACAGCCTCAGCACACAATGGCACCAGCTGATCACATCAGGTGGCCCTGTGTCTATGAATTCTCCCTGCGGTCCACTTGCCACCATATCCTGCCTGAGCCCACATGGCAAGCATGCAGACGGCTCGATCGAGTTTGACTCAGGCGATGTGGCAATGAACTTCAGCGTTGTGGATGATGGCGGACCTCAACTCCGGATCCACGACGCCAACATCCACTTTGAGGACATCCAGATCGAGGCCCACGGCTCCCTCAGCTGGCTGTACAATGCGATGCTCGTGCTCTTCCATAACCAGATCGTCAACAGGATCGAGGACCGCATGAACCAGGCACTCGTGGAGGATGTCCCTCACACGCTGAACTCATACCTGGCGGGCTTGCCCTCCACGGTACGCAAACCCTCCCTTCACAAGCCTGGCTTTCATCTGCTCTTCCTACTTCTATGTTGTGAGGGGTGTTTCTGCCTGAATGGTCTGCCCACAAGTCATGGCGCCCCTACCTGATGCCGCCGTTGTGGTGGTGCCCCCTTCTGCTCCTGTCTTGCACTTGTCCGCCCGTACCAGTAGGGGTGATTTAGCCGATGCCCGTTTGGGTTTGGTGTGATGCCCGATTCTTCTGCCTTTGTTGACTGGTGGCTCCATGATGACAAGGAAGAGCCCAGTGCCCAATCACATGCCAATACCAGTGCAATCGTACACCCATCCTGTAGCACCACACGTCTATAGCAGTCCCCGTTCTCTGTGACCATGTCTACATCCCCCAGTGCGTCCCGCGTTTTTAAATGCCATTGCATCGGAAACACTACACAGCGAACTTTTGGTCATGCGACAGTGCCCTGAACCAGCAAGACTCTCCCATTCTGCAACAGAATGCACGCGAGCATGACCGAAACTATCAGAGATCCAGCTGGTACACGGTACACGCAGCTCGCGTTTATTTTCGTTGCCACAACGCCTTTTGTGGGCTTGACAACCTGTGACATGTGTCGAGCTGGATGCACACAACACACTATTGAGTTCCCTAAAACTTGGCAGATTCAGGTGGTTATTCAAGGCCTACCAATCTCTGCAGCGTTCCGGTATGCCATCTACACCCATGGCTTCCTCATGGTCCGTGCCTTTCCTACCGTCGGCGGCCCAACTTCCTCTAACTCCCTCTCACCCGCGGCACTCACCCAAACCGACGCCGCTCCTCTCTACAACATCAACGACCCACGCAGCAGCTCAGCCACAGCCGCGCAGGTTGCACAGCGAGCTGACGTGGCCTCTCGCACCAACGATGCTGCAAGCCGTGTCGACCTGCGCATGGACGCTGGTGCGTCATCTGCATGCACGGGGCCCCGCCGATGTCCGTGCGCAACCGCTGAACAGAATACCATGCTCTGTTTGCTATGCCGGCACCAGACCAACACCAGGACTGGCGCCGTACGCTTGCGGGACGGCATGATGGAACGGGCTGGGTTACTGGGGGAGGGAGCTCTTGTCGCATCCAACAGGGTACCTGGCGATAGATGTAGGGCACGTGGCCAATGCTAGGAATAGCATGGCGTGATACCCGATTGCGATAACAGCCTGGTGTAGTCCGTGGTGCAGGTGTTGGGAATGAGGGTATCAGTGTAGCAGGGGGCGCCGAAGCGGAGTCGATTCGCCGCGTTGGCAGCGCCCTTGTGGCGCTGGTGGACTCCGCATGGCAGCAGTGGCAGCCGCAGGGGGACTCTGCCGTTGAGGCGGCCCTGCGCGGCGTCGGGGGCCGCGCGTGGGCGCTGGAGGAGGGTGGCCAGAGGTGCCCCAGCAGCTCGGCGCCGCTCCAGGTGAGCGATGCAGAGATCGCCGCGGACTCGCACATGGCGACGCTGTTTGTGAACGACGCCGTTCCACAGTGCTTGCTGTGGGCGCTGCACCGCCGGCGGCTGCTGCACTACACTGTCAAGGACGGCGAACTTCCCGGCGTGCGCTACCCATCGTCCCACCTGCACCCCCCTGCCTCGCACTCAGTAACCCCAACTGCACAGTCACCCCAACTACACAGCTGTGCTGCCGCAAGTGACGGAACACCCCCACCGAGTCATCGAAGTTGGGACATGAGAGGGGGAGGTGCGAATGGATCTAGAGGTGGCATCCACTAGCCCGGAAGTCCCACAAACCGCGCTGCTCACCCGTTCCTTTCCCACGCAGAGTGGTGGTTTCCCGTCAGCGGAAGCGGCACCGCTGAGCGTCTTCTTGGTGCCGCTGTGGCTGACGGGGCGAGTGCGTAACGGAGTGTTCCGCTCAAGTGGATGCCACAGCGGCGCCCACCCACAGCGGCGCGCACCACAATCCCACCACTGCAGCATATACTCGAGGCCTCCACAAAGCACAGCCGCACCCCCGTGGCCACAGTTGCATCCCCGTGGGGTCCCGGCTGCGCTGTGATGCAGCGCAGCAGCGGCAGGGTGGCAGAGAGGTGAGCACGGCGACTGTGCAATGCAGATCCGGCTGCTGACGGACCTCTTCGCGGTGCTCGTCCCGGGTGTCCAGAAGGACTACCCGCATCGCTCCATCGCGCTGAGCATCAACGCGACGGCGGAGCCCCAACTGGAGTTCCTGCCAGAGAAGGGCGCGCGCTTCGCGGGGTCGTACGAGACGCACGTTTACGTTCTACCTGAGGGCTATGGCGTGACCGGCGCCGACGCGGCGCAGCCGGATGCGGGCACCCCCCCCGCCGGGGCCATCGAGGTTGCGGTGCTAGACGCTGACCTCTCGGGCATCGTAGACCTGCAGTTCAAGCGGTCCAAGGTCTCCGACCTGAAGGTGTGCTACTATGCCGGTGATCGACCCTGACTGGCACGGATGCATGGTATGCATCGCGCGCATGCCACTGGTGTGGGTATGACGCGCATGTCGGGCTGTACATGCGCTTGATGCGACTGGACATGTTCCCAGCTCTGTACCTCGTACATGGGATGGCTGGGATAACGGGGGGAAATCAGGCGGGCCGCCAGCGAGGTACGCGGCTTGAACGGCAAGCACAGCGGTTTTCCACTGCTCCAGATGCTGTGCCATACTGCTCGGTAGCGCGTGGGTAAGAACGCTCAGACGCTGTGTTGTAAACGCTCAGACGCTGTGTTGTGTTTGTTGTGGAACGTGCGGCCTGCACGAGCTGTCTTGTAATCTGGTCAACAGCGGGGCACAACCGCATCAAGCTGCTAACGTGGGTGGTGTGGGAGCAGATCAAGTACAACGTGAAAGAGTCCAAGTACGATATCAGCGCCTGGGCGTGGGAGGCAACGATCAGGTATGTGGTGGGGCAAGTGCAGGTGAGGGTGGGCGTCGAGGTGCTCTGGGACAAGTTTGTGGCTCACGGTGTCGTCTCAGCCCTGCATGCTCAACACGCACTGGGGAAGTACCTCCCAGGCTGGTTCCAGCTGGCCGTAGACTTCAGAGTGGACTTAGATTGAGCTCTAGGCATGGGTCTCAGTCTCGTGTTATTGTTGTGGTTGAGGTAGGCTACATGCACCGGTCTCGATCGCGAGAACCGGTTGGTGCTGCAGTAGATCTAGACATACTAGTTGAAAGCAGCACAGGTAGGATTCACAAATCTGGGCAGAGTGCAGCGTTGATTTGCAACAAATCCACGTCCAGTTACACGATTTCCAGCCTGTTCATTGCAAGCTGGGGCCGTGGTCCACAACAATAGATTCGCATGTAGTTTTGACTGGGGCACCACATGCCTGCCTGCATCTCCTCCACCACTGCCCCCCTGACTGGATGCCATCTTCGTCCAACAGCCGCCGCTCCCTTTAACGGCACAAAGGCACGCCAAGCTGCTTCTCCGGCAACAGACCACGAAGCGGTCCTAGAACTGCTGTGCCAGACAGTGGCCAACGTCCACCACTGCCGGCGCTAGCAACAACGCACGGCACACCATCGTGTGTGGCACAGTCATGCAGCAGGCATGGGTCAGTACATTTGACCGCCCATGCCGCCCATGCCGCCCATGCCACCCATGCCGCCTGCTGGTCCATGCGCCATATGTTGCTGGGGAGGGTAGCCTCCGCCGGCGGGCCCTCCCATCTGCCCTGCCATCTGCATGCCCCCCATCGGCCGCGGCGCCGGTATGCCGTGTCCCCCCATCGGCTGCTGCGGCGCGTGCGGGGGCCTCACCCCGTTGGCATGGCCACCCATCTGCTGCGCGAAGCCCCCCTGTTGTGGGGGCTGCGGTGGCTGCTGCGGCGGTTGCTGCGGCGGTTGCTGCGGTGCCGCCTGCTCCTGCGGCACCTGCGGCGCTGCTGACATCGGCATTGCTGCGGGCACAGATGCGGAGGCGGAGTTGGCGTGCGCTAGCGTGAACTGCAGCCGGGAGAGCAGCGTTGGGACACCGGAGATGACGGGCCCGTACTTTGACGCATGGTCGTACATCTCGAACAGCGGCACCGCGACGAGCTTGGAGTTTCGGGGCACCTGCACGCATCCCGCTTGAGGGCTCGCCCTGCAGTGGACTACATGCAAGGTGCAGTAGGCGACCTGGGGTGAAGTGCTGCGTGGAACACAGGAGGTTCTGCCATTGATCAGAGCCCCGGACACTTGTGGCACACCAGCAGCGCTGCATGCAGATGAACACACACGACTGCCATCCTGTGCATTCTACCCACACATCATAGAGCCTGCAACATGGGGATATGATGGCTCCAGGGGTTATGACGATGTTTGGAGGGCTGCCCACATCTTGAACGCACACAGCACAGGCATCATTGCGTGCAAAGTGTTGGTTTGAAGGATGGCTCAGGTGAGGCTCAGACTACGTTGTGTGTATGCTGTGTGGGTGGGTTGGTAGCAGACAGTTCCCTGAAGCAAAGGCGTTGCATGCAGTGCTTGAAACTTGAAACCGTACGGTGAGGAATGCCTTCTCGGGAAGGTTAACTAGGAAGAGCTTCTTGGTCTCTTTCGGGCGCTCGATGTGTGTCGGGCAGTACGGATAGATCTGAGTCTCAAAGTTTGGCCTGTAGAACGTCCCCAGGCAGTCAGCCACCTGCCACTTCATTTGCAGGTCCTCAGATTTTGCGGGCCCTAGATGCCGAGTCAGCTTACGCTGCAGCCCGGAGATCTCTGCAAGGCAACCTCGGTTTGAATTGGGAATATGGGCTTGAAAGATCTGGCTTCTGTGTCTGTGAGCGCAATAAATTACTGAGCTGTACCGTCTTCACCCGGCTTTAACTTGCCACCTGGGAGCCGAAAGAATGATGGGTTTGGTTGAAGTAGAAGGGCGTGGATTGTGTTGTGTTGGTGCACCAGGAGGACGCCCTCAACTGTTCTGCGCATGCCTTCCTCCGCATACCTGTATGGCGCTCTCTGTGAATATGCATCGGTCTCCGCTGAACCAAAGCGATGGGCAGGCTCACTCACAAAACATCATGTTGCAAGCAAACAGATATCTTACTTGTCCTTCAGGTGTTTGAAACGTGCTTCCAAGTTCCGCTGCTTCTCTACTTTGGGGGCCTTGTTTCCGAACGTGTAATTCTCGAGAGGAAAGACCGTATACTTATTCTGACCAGCACCAACATAAGCCATGGTGATTGCAGTGGCCTATGATCGTATATTCAAGATCCTGGCGGGAGAAGGCGGATGTGAAGTGCTAGCGCTAGGCAACTCTAAGACCTTCGTAGCCATTGGGGGAAAGCTGGCCTCCACCGCAACGCCATGCGTTTAATAACTGAAGAAACTGCGATTTTATCCAGTCTTTTTACTATGATCGGCCCAGCTTTGGGCAGTAGCGGTTCTCCCGCAAATCGATTGCTGCGGGCACTCAGGAGGCTCACGTATTTGAACTCAGGAAAGTTGCACCGCTCTCCACCGAACGGAATAATATGGGCCATGCACTGTAACCAGTATCTTTGTTTGCCCATGCGGCTGCTTTGGCCGCGGTGTTGCCGTGTAGAGTTTGTGGCTTAGGTGAGACAACGGGTCAGAATTTCACTGTACCCATTCGAAGCTGCGTGAACGCGTCCACACTGCAAGCGAAGGGCATTGGTAGCAATTTTCAAGTCATGCAGGTGCCCATGCTGCGAGACAGCTGATAATATCATTCCATGTTTCAGCCCAAGCTTCTCCTGGCTGACTGAATGTGTTAGCTGGCTCTGGGATCTCGCCTAGTGCTGCTAAACAATAAAGCCCTCACGAGCTGAGATATCGCAGTCGATTCAAGTGCCTGTGCACAGAACTTCATCTTGTTCGCTGGTTCACACAAGACGTGGATGCAGTCGGATAGCGCACTACGCTAAGCGGCCGTGGATGATTGATGTCACATTACACCGTGCCCGTGCTGCATGTGTAGCCTTAAGGTAATTTAGTGGCGTCTTCGGGTTGAGTTGCGCGGGAAAGACCCGCCCTCGCTAAGATGAAGCCACTCCAAGACACGACAGGCCAGCTCTCGAAGCCAAACAAGTATGGGCAACTGTTATCCACGAAGTCGTTAAAAAACACTTGTACTCTGTCTGTTCTTTCTGATGCTCGTAATGCGGTTCGATACACTGCGTGCCTCTACTGGTTGTTCCTTTACCGTGCATCATTAATGTGTGCATGATGCAGGCCCCCAGCCAACCCTTTCAAGGTGCCATCTGATGGAGCCATTTTTCATGTGCGGGAGAAAGAGAAAGAAGCGCGTAAGGCCTATGCACAGGAGATGCGCATGAAGCCAGTTGCAGAGAAGTCCACATTTGCATCCCGCATGGCTGCCACTGTCCAACCCGACGCTGAGACTAGACGCAAGGCAGCACCCCGCAGCCACGGACCATCCTCCACATCCGCTGCTGTGACAAGCATCCCTGCAGATGCCGAACGTACATTAGCTGAAGCTGCGTCTCCAGATGCCAGGCGCAACCGCCCCCCACGTGAGCGCATCGCTGACTTCATTGCCAAGAAGCGGGAAATCTTCCTTGTTCAGATGTCGCTGGATGTGAAACGAGCAGAAATCCGGAAGTTGGAAGAACGAATTCTGCAGAGGCATGCACTTCTAGTCATGAGCTGACCCCAGCAGTCAGGGTTGTTGCCAGTCATCTACACACAAAAGAACCTCCCAAACTGGCTATCATCCGCTGCATGTCCTGCTTGCTTGCGAGGCCATATCACCGGAATCCAAATGCCCCAGACAGCAGACAGGGGTCTGCTGTCTGTAACCCTTTCCGCCCTTTGTAACACTTCAAGAGCAGCAAAGCAGCTGCCTGCAACACGGTGTTTGTGCTGTTCTGTCACATCTGCAATGCTCCACGGGCTTGTGCCACGTGTGCAGGGAAGATGCTCTGAAGCGCAGCGAAGAGATGCTCGAGAGCGATGCCATCAAGTTTGACCAGTTCCTGCGAGACAATGAGGCACAGGTCAATGCTGCCATCCGAGATGCTGACATGGAGGCGAAGAAACGCCAGGACCGCCAGGTCGGCCCTTGCTGATCCCAGCGAAGCAGTGCTGCAGCCTGCAGGTAACCTATAGTAGTGTACACATGGGCACAGTGGCCATGTCCTCCAAAAGCCATCGCGCTTTCTAGCAAGGCTCCGGTGCAGTTGGGCACCAACTTTGCCATCACTATGCCATTGACCACTTCAAAGCAAGGTATAGCAACGGGGTCTGGAATGAATGGCGCCTGCTGCAAGGCTAGCGCCTTACAACGCTCCACGGCGCAAGCCCACCTGTCACGGGTTCATCCGGACTGCGTAGAGCTCCAACCTCGTGTTTGATCCAGCAGCCAGCGAAATGTGTCGTGCACTTGGTCATGCCCCTCTGCTGGGTCTGGTGCTTGCGCTCGGCGATCTCTCATGGTGTGGCGCTCGGCGCAGATGGAGATCAAGCGGCTGAACAGCCGAATCGCCGCGGCCCGCAGTGAGCTGAACAAGGCCGAGGAGCACCTCGCGGACTGCGAGCGGTACAAGCAGTTCCTCGATGCGATCACCCCGGCCGCGCACTTTGAGGCGGAGCGCGCTGGCCGCGAGCAGGCACGTGCATCTGCGGAGGCGGCATGGCTTGCAGAGTGTGCCGCCGTCGAGACGTCCAAGGTGGACGCCGCCAACGCGAAGCAGCAGGCCGAGCACGACTACGCGCACGCCCGCACCCAGCAGGTGCCCCCCCTGAGCGCGTTCCAGCCTCCTGAAATCAGGGGAGGCGTATTTGCTACTGGCTGACACATCTTAGGCTGTTGTGGTATTTTATGGCACGCCTGGGGCGGTGCTGGTGCGGCCGGATGACCGTCATGGTGTGTTGCATGTCGGTGCTGACTGGACAGTGGTTCTGTTGAACTTGGCTGTCGCTGTTGCGGTTTGCTCCTGTAAGTGGTTCGGAAGATGCGACGCGGTGTGGAACGAAGATGTGAGAGGAGTGTGGTGCAACCTGGCTTGAGGGGTACGGGCGTGTTGAGCGCAGAGCGCCTCCTCCGCCTCCTGCAGACAGCCGGTGGCCGCGCTCAACTCATGGAGGAGCAGTCCGTGCTCGAGCCAGCAGGAAGCTGGGAGGCAGCGTTGCAGGAGGCGGATCGGGCGACCGCGGCAACGAAGCAGGCGATAGCCAACCTGGCGGAGGCGCGGCTGCGGCAGGCGCCGCCCAAGCCTGCAGCCGCATGCGAGGATGCGGCTGCCGCCGCAGCGGCGCAGTCGGCCGCGGCGATGTTCTTCCAGCGCCCCGAGCAGCTGCTGGCCATCCTCGCGGACCTCGAGGAGCAGAACCTGTTTCTCATCCAGAACACGCAGGAGGCGGAGGAGGCGCTGGACGCCGTCGAGGCGACGTACAAGTGCGGCTCTGCACCGCACGCCTGCGCTGGCTGCCTTTGACGGGCTCCACGGGCCGGCTGCTAGACTGGGTGCTGCAGATGCTGATGCCGGCGCGATGATGGGACCAGGTTTTGGTTAATGAGGCCGCTTCTGGATTATGGGCTGAGCTTGAACTCTCTCATAAAGGATCTTGGCTGATATCGAAACAAACGGGGCGACTGACAATGGTGGGTGACGGTGGCTGCCCGTGCGTGTGTAGCTGTGAGGGTTGATGGCTGGCGCTCTCAGCCGGCACACGGCGGGCACCGCGAGAGGGTCACTGCTGCGCCATGGAGGAGTACACGCCGGCAGCTGTCGGTGGAGGGAGACGGTGGTGGGTGGCTGCAGGCGGACGCAGGAGGCGATGAACGGCGAGGTGGAACACCTGCAGGTGGCGCAGGAGGACCTCGAGGCGTCGATCCGCAATGAGGAGGAGACCGTCGAGCTGCTGCGCGCACGCGCCGGCAGCGCTGGAGGCGGGCAGCTCATATTTGAGCACTCGGTGTCCTTGGACGACCTGACCGGGAAGGTGGCGCTCCCCCCGCGCCTCACCCCTCACCTCTCGGTGCACGCACTGCCTCGCCGTTCAGCAGGCCGCCGCTGCGCCTCCCGGCGACCACTGTGTGAGGTGGCTGTGGTCTGGAGTTTTCCTAGTGTATGGAAACAGAGCAAGCACGCATGTGCATAGCATGCTGGTGCTTCACCACAGTGGATGGATAGACGGAGCATGCACTGCCGAGTGGCTGCGTGGGGGGTTGGGTGGGTGAGCAGCCGGCGTGTGGGACTGTTCCATGCAGCCGCTGACCCTACTTGACGCCCAAGCTTGTGCCCTGGATGGCCCGCAGCATGCACGCGGCCCTCGAGGCCTCTCTTGATGCTGGGGTCTGCTGGGGTCCACCAAACCAGGTGTCAAGATGCCGAGGTCGCCTGCCCCTGCGCCGTGGCTCTCTGTCCTCCGATGCACTGTACCTCGGCATGTTGTGTGTTATCGCAGTTCCTCCAGCTGCGCCTGTCGCTCCTGTCCGTGTGGCCGCCGGGATACGGCCCAGGCATCGCCGAGAGTGCGAGCGGCTTGACCGAGTGGCGGCGAGGTGCGGACGGCCGGGGGTGGGGTGCAGGTGGAGGAGATGTACCGCCGGTGCGGCTTTGACGTCGACCCCTCGGCGTCGACGCTGCAGATGCTGACCAATATCGAGATGAGGCTCGAGGACTACCTGCGCCATATGGCGGGCATGCCGGAGGACTTCTGGGAGACGCACGAGAAGGCCCGCGAGAAGGAGCGGCGCCACCAGGCCCGCGACGCCAAGGTCCAGGCCACCAAAGAGGTGCGCCACCCCGCTCCTGCGTCTGCTTTTCTGGACCTGGTGCTGGAGTGTGTGGTGGGGGGTTGGAAAAGGTGACACAGCAGACGTCATGTTGGGTGCGACGATCGTGTATCAGTGGTAAAACTCAAGATCAGCCGCATGCACGACGGAGGAGTACAGAGGAATGGCGCTGGGACACCCTTGGGTTGACGAAATTCGTCAGACGAATGGATGTGCACGCAGTGCGGTCTGAGGAAGATTTTGGGTGTGGGAGACGAATGCAAGAATGACCCAGGCTGCCGGGGGGTGGAGTAGACGTTCAACGACTCGCCTCACTTGATGTGGGATCTCACAACAAGGACGTCGGCCATGAGGCACGCCATTTTGGTCAATTGTTTTGGTATTGTTATACCGGCAGTGGCTGCATGACCTGGTTTGAGGCAAGCAGCGGTGCCTGGACTGGTGTCCTGGGACAAGCAGCAGATAAGAGTGTTTGGGAGGATTTTGCTCTGGGGACTTGGCCCCACAAATGATCGCGGGAATGGGCCTCTGCTGAGCAGTCAGGGCGGCTGGCTCGAGGGCACGGAAGCAGAGGGCGCCGGTGTGAGTGCAAGCGTGGGAGTGTGAGTGCAGGAGCAGGAGCGGCGGCTACGCAAGGCGCTGGAGCGCGCGGCGGCGCCGGTGTTCCGGAAGGTCGGGCGGCCGGTGATGTTCCGCAGCCGCCCGGCGCGCAAGGCGAAGCGCGTCCTGGTGGAGCGGCGCGACGACGACGCCGTGGAACTCGAGACGTTCCTCGCCCGTGACATGCTCTAGCGCCGCCGCTGATGCTAAACGCTGCGCTGCACGCCAGTGCGCGCGCGGCACCGCTGGTGGCCACATTTTGACACCTTGGCCTCCCGGTGGCAGAGCCGCTGGTCTTACTATGTAAGCAATGGAGTTTGATGAGGTCAGATTTGTGAGGCTGGTGTGCGCCTGGCTGCACGTGCGGGCGCCATCGTGCATGAGCCGCAAATCGTGAATGGGTCGCGAATGGAGCGAATGAAGAGAATTGAGCACCGTTTGTGCATTGACACACTCGCTGGGGCGGCCTGCGGAGACTTTGGTACAATGGACCGGGTTGGCTGCGTGGATCATGCCTGTACCATAAAGGAGCTGGCATGGTGGCTTGTTGGAATGCTGGTGATGACTCTTTCAGGTGCATGCGTGCCATAGCCCGCATTGGCTGTGGCATTGAAGGGCGATTGCTGACAGGCAGCGCCGGAATTCGTTGGCTTGTTTGATGAATCATGGTACATAAACGATCTACCATGATTCATCACATATTGCCTCTACGTCGGGTAGGATTGCGTTGGCAAGCACAATATCAGCTGAGATATCCTGCACTGCTGCGTGAACGGATTGCATAGATCCATGTTTCAATCTCTCATATTAGCTCAAAGAGTTTCATATCTATGCAATTTTGCCATGTGCCGTGCCTAGCCTGAGAGCTACATCGTAAAGGCTTGCCACATGTGTCTGGGGCCCATTCGCCAGTGCCTTGGCCGCCTTAATGGATTGGTGGTCATGAGCATGCTGCATTTCTTGCTACATGATAGAAAATGTGCGAGCACCGCTTCATACGAAGCAGGTGTGCTTGCCAACTTGTCAAGATACGCGTGGGTCTATAGCTAGCTGATGGAGCACCGTCGACGGCCGTCTCGGCTCCTGTCACGGGGTAGTGCTCATTGTTTGGCATAATATGTACGCTCCATGAATCTATCGTCGTTTGTGGTAGATTACAGTCTATGAAATGCAAGGTGGTGACGTGTTGGCCACGGAATGTGGAATTTGTGGCCCGTCCGCCCACACCACAGACGAAGGCTTCACGAGCGTGAACGCGATTATTTGTGGCCCATCCAAGCACCGAATTGAATTTGTTGAAGCTATGCGCCTATAAATCACCGCATATGGCAGACGTTCCGAATCATATGTAGTGTCAGATCAGGACGTTTTCCACTCCCACTAGTACTTCCACTCATACGCCGCTTTTTTACGTTCGCATTCTACAAAACCGTTCAATCCTTCCAAGTTAATCATTAGTCAGCATGAGTCGCATTTCTCTTCTCAGGGCGTTCGCAAACACGCTGGCCGAAAGCCGCGCTGTAGATGCCTTCAAGGTGTGTCTAGATCCGCGTGCAACGTTTGAATATGTCCTCGAGCTCGTAACAGTGCGCTGAGCGAGTCTTTAACTACCATGACCATCGCGACAAGGCAACTCATATCTGTCAGTCAGTAGCGAGACTTGATGAACGGTGTTTCGAGAGCTGCTTAAGGTGGTTACACACGCTGCTCTACGGACCTAGTTCTGGAGACGAACAGAACATTGCTCGTAGTGCCTGGCTAATGTTCCGCACACAGGGAGCATCACCTATGCACGCAAAATGGATTATGTTTGTGGATATCAGACGTAAACATGACGTGCAGTTGTCCAGCCGATCAATGTCGTCAAAAGCAGAGGCAGCCCGCGGTAACTACGACCAAGACTTGCAGAAGGACGATAATCAGCAAGGTGCGGGCTGTGTGCTTTCAGAAGAGCTGACCTTTGTGCATCATTGTTGCCGCGCCGTCGCAGGTGAATGAGCCTGGTTTAATGAAACGTGGCTACCGGGTTTCTCTATGAACGTTGTGAAGCGTTGGCGCAATGTTCAGCTATTTGACGATCTAGTCACCCCCGCGTGTGGCACGACAGTTTAGCTGTGAATGGTTGAGTTTTACTGAATTTCCACTATGATAGAACACTCAAGCCACGACACCTGGTCTCAGGTCCGCGGGGGCATGCTCACTCCCTCGCTGCTGCAGCTTGCCCCGCACATTCCATACCGTGTAGTGTGATTTCCTGATCTGGTATGTTTTAGCTATGAGAAGTCCGAGCTGATTTGAGCACTAATGCACGAATTTGATATACTGACGTGGGAAGCAAGTCATATGTGCCCGTGCAGCCATCAACAGACTGGCAGAGGAAACGTCCCGAGTCGCAAAAGAAGTCAAAGATCGTGTCACGGGAACCTATGATTCATCTGAGTACAACACCGGTTCATCTGGAGATCTCAGGCCAGATGCAGCCGATGCAACACAAGAAGCTCAGGAGGCTGTGCACAATGCCGAGAATACCGCCGCAGACGCCATGCAAGCCACAAAAGAGAAGGTCCAACAAGCAGCACAGTCAGCTGAGAGCCATATGAAAGACGCAATGCACACATCCCAGAAGACGGTCAAGCAGGCGGCTGATGCAGCAAACCTGGACAAAATGCCAGATGCAGCCAATGCAACACAAGCAGCCCAGGACGCTATGCATAATGCTAAGAATACCACTTCAGATGCTATGCAAGCAACAAAAGAGAAGGTCCAACAAGTAGCACAGTCAGCTGAGAGCCACATGAAAGACGCAATGCACACATCCAACGAGAGTGTCAAGCAGGCGGCTGATGCAGTAAACCTGAACCCAAGCGACACGTTGAATGAGGCTCACAAGACAGTGTCAACCACGATGGATATGGCCAAAGAGAAAGTTTCAGGGATGTCGAGTGTCGCCGCCAACATGGTAAAGGACACATACACACAGGCAAAATTTACAGCTGAGAAGGTGTTGTCGGTGTGAGACCAATTCTTGAAGTATATCTGCCGTCCAACCTGGCTTTACATGATTCTGTCACCAACTGTTGTTGTCTCTATTTAGTTGTGTTTCAACCATATCCTCACATGCATTCAGAATATACTGCACATCTACGTCGTGTAATTCAGGTAGTGTTGCAAAAGGTATTGATTGCGTGCTGGGTGTCTCAACTGTCGCCGATTTTCCTGCTGGTAAAACTTCTGGTGGGTAAATAGCTGGTAGTATGTTGTCAGGAGCATAGGTCACACTGTCTGATAAGAGACCTGATAGTAGGGATAGATCACGCGTTCACTGGCATATGTTGTGCAGGGCAAATGAACAAGACCCAGGATGAGCGGCCCGTGGCATGAGCCATAGTAATAATCTAGTTGAGATGTTTGCCCAGTCAGCCTTTAAATTTATGCTGCATAAATCGTTAGGCTCTATGCCAAGCTTGTAGATGAGTTGGTCATCAGACTGTGTGACAGGTGATTGTGGTGTAAGATTAATGCATTCTCCTTACAACTTTGTACCAACATACAGTGACCTGTTTTAAATACAACAATAAAAGGCCGTTATCGAAGAACAATGGTGATATATATATATTTCGAACACACCTCCTGGTGAAGAAGCATACAGCAAAAAATGTAAGTAGGGCAGCATGTGTGGAGTATTAACCTATAGCCTCGCAGGGCACATTGTCAGACTGCGTATGTATGCAGACCTGATCACTGGGGGGTGAAACATGTCTGACAAACTCCTGTGATATGGGCACATTCCATGTGTATATTGAATTATTATGAATACTGGACGAACCAGTCTGATTCGTGATGTGTTTAGATTCCTTACAGCCAAACCCCATTCACAACCGAATATGTGACACTTACTCGCTATATCCTACAAGGACCTTGACATCTCCGGGAAACCGGAACCGGGGCTCAAGGTGCATAGGTTACAGCAAGGTGCTATACCTGTTGTTACAGGTGGTAAGTACATGGCAGACTGTTTGCAGTGTAGCTACACCACATGTTTGACAGATACAGGTCACTATGCCAAACCACGTGGCTTCAGTTGTAGTACAGATAAATGTAGCTTGAACTGTCACATCATATTAAATTCGCATTGTGAAAATTTCATGATGCAGTGCTCTGAGACGATTGCAAAATCAATATTGCTGTCAGCACGATGCCTGTGGCGGGTCCATGTATGATAGAGGCATCCATGACTACTCTGAAAGAGATGACAGCATACACACTCCTCGTAGGATCCAGTGGTGCTGCGGCCGAGATGATGGCATCTTCATAAACATCAGAAAATTGGTCGAATGTCCGGTAGTCGCCAGCACCCCTGCATGTCAACCCGCGTTTGCCCGCAAGCCAGTGGTAAGAAGCATTGCGGCTGCAATGCTGGCCGGGCCCAACTTTCGGGTCTGCCAACCCAAAGCAGCCCTAGCCCCAAACCACCTTTGTAGCATCAGCAACATCACTGATGTATCATCGCGACTGCTACCTTGCCAAACACATCCTGCCCAAAGCAAGCCGGCAACGACTCGCACCGATTGGAGAGTAGACCCAAAAGTATCCCACGGCAATGCGCACAGCCACGTGTCCGCACAGCCACATGCCCAACTCACACCGAACAGCCCACGCCCACGCCCGGGCAGACATTGGCAGAGGCGAGAGGCACACCCTTGCGCTCAGCAGTGCGGTAGACAGGGCAGCTGTAGTGCGGGTACTCCGACACAGAGTCGACGGTCACGGGCTTGAGCCACACGGCGGGCGCCTCGGCGGTGAGGACCTTTGGCTGCGACTCGGTGAGCTCCCGCGCCGCCGCGTCCCACGCGCAGCCCTCCAGGAACATGCCGTACACGTACACGCCCTCCGCCGGCGGCTCTGCGGCCGTGGCGGCGCTCGCGGGCAGCATCTCAAAGTCGAACTGCACCGAGTCGATGGGCATGTTGCGGGCGCGCACGTAGTTCTGCAGCGCCGCCGTGGTGAAGGACGGCGTGAAGAAGAACCCCGGCAGCCAGAAGGACGAGGGCGCGCCGCTCTTGTACCTGCAGCGCAGCGCCAAGATGACCGCTGGCACGTGACAGGACTCCACAACACCTGTGGCACGGACTGCGCGGCGTGCAGCAGCAGAGTGGCAGGCTGTGAGACACGCATGCTGCAAGTGGGATGCGGACGCTGCTGCTTCCGGTCACTCGGTGGCGAGGTGGTAACCCCACAGGGCTTGTGGCTGGCATAAGTGTGGCTGGCATACAGCATCCGGTCATCCACGCAGTGCAGTCTAACGCGACTCCGGCCTTTGCTCGGGGACATCTGCGGCGAGACCGGCTGCAACACGGGGGAGCGCGGGCGTGAGGCAGACGCACGAGCGCGCCTGAGCAGCGGGAGGCCGCACCAGGACGCAAACATGTCCAGCCGGCGGAGGAGGTCATCCACGTACGAGGCCAGAGGCTTGAGGGAGGGGAAGGACTTGCCCTTCCACAGCCCCGGCACCGCGCCGATGGCCATCGCCTGGAAGACCTCGTCCAGCTCCGCATTCATCACCTGCACCGCGACCGCCGCCTCACTACGGCCGCCCTCCGCCGCACGGCCCCGGTCCTCTCTCTCCTTGTCCCGCTTCCTCTCAGATGCTGTGCACTGCCACAGGTCACGGCCCCTTTCAGGAAAACATCGACCCTGCGCGCCTTGTCGCACCTCGCCCATGTTCTCCAGCACACAATCATCCGAGCAGACAACGCCAACAGCAACAGCCGCGTCTGTCACTGTTAACCCACTATCTGAGTGGGACCATCTGATGAATGCTAATGCTGTGCTTCATTGGAGAATCATGCGACCTGTGCGCATTTATGATGGCGCATGGTCGCCTCTATTTGACACTGGACTAGTGATACCAACTAGATATCAAGTGGTCAGTGACACGTGGGGTAGATCTATATGCGGAGATCCTGAAACCAGTGGTTTAGCCTTACAGCAGCTGGGGCCGCATGAACCACGTTGTGCAGGGCCTGTGCAGGTGGCAGCGGCGCTGCAGCAGGCGACGATGGCGCACCTGCAGGCCCTTGACGGCCTTGTCGAGGTTGACGAGCGACGCGCGGATGATCGCGGTGAGGCGGTTGTACCGCAGCATCTCCTGGCACAGCACCTGGTTCATGCTCTCCTCGTACTTGACCGGGTATCGCGCCTGCGCCTTCTCGATGTCAAACTGCGGCGGCAGCCGCGCCGAGATGTCGGTGACCATCGCCGCGACGCGGGCCTCCGCGCCGCCGCCGCCGCCGCCGCCGCCGCTGCCGCCGCACAGCAGCAGCGCCGCAGTGATCGCGTCCGTCTGCGCGAGGTCCTTCGTGATGTCCGCGTTCTCGTGCAGCCCAAACGCCTCCGGCTGCACGCACAACCCACACACCTCGCACCGCGCTCCTTGCACATCTTGCCCCGTGCTACATCCCGATGCACTGCACTGTGCCATGCATGCCTGCATACTCCAAAGCGAGCGGTGCACAGTGGGCCCCGTGCGCTGCGGTCATTGCAGGCCGGCCTGCCCCGGGACAAGTTGCCGGGGTCCCCCGCAAATTGCCTCCCCGTCGCGCGGTGCCCGGGCCAGGCTTCATGAACAGCTGCCCAGACCTACGTGCCAGCAGAAACGGCCTACCAAAGCGTGCAGCACCACCAAGTGTCTCTGTGCATCCCCAACAGACGCAGACCGGGGTCCATGCCACGTGCATGAAGCCATGTTATTGGAAGTCCACTGGTGCACAGCTCCAGCAATCATCGAACCACCAAGCCACACGCGGGTCGGTTGAAAGCGTCCCAAGCCGCCAGTCTCTGAGGCCCGGGGGGCACAGCCACCTCGTCTCTTCGTCAACCACAGCCCACCACCGCAGCTTTCGAAAGCAATGCTTGAACCAGTGCCAATCAGGATAGCCAGCAGAGCAACGTTCACATCCAATTGCAGGTCAACCGTAGGGCCTTGGCCCCGGAAACTCGTGTGACTCGGCGCGAGGCCCCGGAAGCTCATCGGAGTGGCGATGCTCCACACTGCAACGTCACCAGGCTGCAACGCTATGCAACCAGACCTCCTTCCCCCAAAGTATCGTGCAGTGGCGGTGTGGCGATGGGACTCCACAGCGAGCCAGGCCCGCCCCTCCCGGCCGCACGGCACGCACCTGAGGCATCGGCGGCAGCTTCCCAATCTCCGCAAAGTAATGCTGCCGGTCTCCAGCCGCCGAGGGCACCGCGTACGTGCCGCTCGCGCTGAGCGCGTACGCGCCGCCGGTCAGGATCTCCGGCCGGTACACGCACTCGAGGATCGTCGTGAGCAGGCGGCGGTCCTTGTCGTCGGTCACGCGGCCGCCGTAGTTGCACTCGCCGATCGCGTACTTGATGGCCGCAAATGGCACCGCCGGCACGCCGCCGCCGCCGTCGCCGGGGGCCGCCTCGAGGGGCGCGTCGGCGATGTACATGTGCAGCTGCCGCGCCGAGATGCGCAGGTCGCCATCGTCAAAGCCGTACGGAATGTTCCACCTGCACTCCGCTGCCGCCGCCTCATGCGGTGCGAGCTCTCCCCCTCTGTGAGGCCGATCCCTCCGGCCTCATCAGTCACCAAAAAGCCATCGCGTCGGGATGGTTGCAGCTGCTGCTGCAACGGTGCGTCCACGGGAACCATGATCGGACGTCCATCGCCCCGCTGGAGCAGGCACTCTCCACCAACTCGGGCCGAGCCAATCTCATGTCACCAATCTCATGTCACCATCTCATGTCACCAATCTCATGTCACCATCTCATGTCACCATCGTCCCCTTTTGCCTCCTGCCGTACGCAAACCCAACAGCCACGAAGCCATCCAACACGACATGCAGCGCGCCACGCGAATCTAAGGGTCATGGCATGTGCTGCGGCAAGCTCCGGCACAGATGGAAATGGGAAACAGTGCGGCCGTTCGTGCCCAGGGCGCACCCGATGGGGCCAAACTTGCGGCGTTCCTGCACAAACGCGTGCACAAACGCGAGGCCGAACATCATCCGCTTGAACGGCTCCGGGTGCGCGCACGCCTCGAAGAAGCCCTCGTCGTCAGCGATCGGCTCGAGGGTGTACGTGCGGGCGAGGTTCGCGCGCAGGCCGGCGGGGGGCTCGTTCGTCATCTTGACGGCGTTCTGCAGCACGGTCACCGGGAAGGCCGGGGACGGCATCGACGTCATCCACAGCCGGTAGTCCGCGTCCGTGTTGTCCGCCCGCGTCGACTCGCAGATCTTCTCGAGGGCCGGCATCCAGCTCGCAGCCAGGTGGCAGTTCTGCACGCACACCCTCTCCCTTCCCGGGCAGCGCACACCACCGAGCAGCTGGCCAACGCAACAGCTGGGGCCTCCCCGCGGCGCCAGCAGTGTGCTTTCAACCCTTGACATGCACAGTCAAGCGAGCCCGTGCATATCCGCTGGCCCAGTCAAGTCACTGCCTGCCACAACCAGCTGCAGACTCGGCACGCCAGGTCGGCATGGCGGCACCGGTTCAGGGAAAACATTCAGCACTGAACAGGGGCAGTGGGGCAGGGGGGGAGGGTGCCTGTAGGAGGACCCAGGCGCCGGTGCAGCGGGCCTCCGCGATGAGCTTTGCAGCCTTGGGCCCCTGGCCCTGGCCCATGGAGATGATGGAGATGCGGGAGCCGTTGCCGGTCTCGTCGGCGTACTTGAGCAGCGCGGCCGTGGGGTCGGAGCCGGGGGACAGCACGAAGAGCAGCGGGGCCGCCGCGCTCGCCTCGCGGAAGCTGCCGGGCAGGTCGAACGGCGGCGGGTCGGTGAAGCGAGCGCCGAGAGTGTCCGTCACGAAGCGCGCCATCTGCACAACGCGGAGGGCTGGGGTGGGCCGCTGGGCGGCCCAGGAACGGCTCAGAGCAGGCTGCGCGTAGCGTGTCTCTTTCGGGAGGACCCGCGGCCTCCAGGGAAGAGGCCAGCGGCACTGCGAGGAGCAACGCGGTGCACAGGGCCGCGTTGCGTGTGCGGAGGATATGCATGCCAGGCACGCATGCAGACGGTCGCTGCTATCACCGTGCACAAGCACATGCGAATGTACCCCAGCGGCGGGGAACCACGGCGTGTCACGCCGTACAGGTCCCAGGAACACTCGCGTTACACCCCGTAATCGCGTGATTCACGCATGGGTACTCCAACGGGTACCGTGCCCTACGCACGTGCGGTCACCTGCTGCTCAGTGCATACATGCTCACAGGAGGGCTCATCCAGGCGCATCGGGTGGAGCGTCCGCACGCACCGCAGGCACAAGCTTGTCAGGGCGGATCATGCGGACGACCAGCAGCTTGTCAAACGCGGACAGCGCGGGGTAGCTGCCTGGCAGCTCCACACACTGCGGCTCGGTGGCGTCGAAGACCGCCTGCCAGGCCGCCACGTTGCTGCGGATGTCGGCGGGCAGCTGTGCAAACGTCTGCGTCATCGTCGCCGCCCGGCAGATCTCGCCCCACGCCTTGGCCGATATCCAGTTCCTGCAACAGCACCGCCCCACCTATCACCGCCACCGCCACGCGAGACTCCCTCGCCCTCCGTCGCTGCGCGCGCCGCTCAGCCCCTGGTGCAGACCCCCCCCCGCGTGTCCCCCGCGACAACCAGGCTCACGCTCGAACGCCCCCCCAGTCGCACTGCGGGAGGATAGACACAGCAGCTTCGTGCGCCATGATGTGACAGGTACAACGCAGAGGAGCAGCGGGGATCAGGGGCACACGGGGCGGGGTTCTCGGCCTTGGCTTCCGCGATGCCGACGCCGCCGGTGAGGAGGAAGGAGATGCGGTCCTCCGAGAGGAGCGCTTGGCTGGCGAGGATGCGCACGGCGAGCAGCACAGCAAAGAGGAGCTTGTCCTTCTCGAAGAGCGAGCGGCAGATGTTGACGTAGAGCATGTAGGCAAAGTGGTCGTTGATGTTGCGCAGCCGCGCCGGGATGTCCTGCTGCGGTTCCGCCTCCTGCACACCACCGCCCTCACTGCTCGTGACGTGCTGCCAGCCACCCATCAGCCCTAGTGGCAGTACACCAACCTTCTAGGGCTGCGGCATGCCTGCCCTGGATCACTGGTAGTCATCCGGCTGGCATCTCGAGACGCAGATTGGTCTCGGGGAACCCCGGGCATGGCGTGCGGACCGGAAACCGTGTGTGGCAGCAGCACCCAGACCCGAAGAGCATCGAGGTTGTCCAGAGCTGTGGTGGCTGCCCTTGAGGTAAGGGAGTAGTTTGGTACACCATGCATGGGTGAGGCCGACTCCCCGCTCGCTCCCTGGACGCCCCGGACCAGCGTAGTCCGCCGGACGCATGGCGGGCAAGAACAGGGCGGGAGGCGGGCGCACCGAGATCGAGCGGATGAAGAGTTTGATGAACCAGGCGAGGGAGTACTGGTACATCGGGTCGACGGTGGCGAGGTCGCGCACGGCGAAGAACAGCACGGCGTTTGCGGCGCCGGCGCGGGCGTACGCTGTGCGCGCGTCGTCAATCTCACGCCGCGTCTCGTCCGCCACCGCCTGCTTCTCCTCCACCTCGTTCGCCACGTTCTTCGCCTCTGAGAGGATGCCGACGGCCGTCGCGTCCTCGAGAATGTTGCCCTGAGACTCGCTCAGCACCTGCACGCACGCACGCGTGCACTGCCACAGAGGGAGCCGCGGTGCACCGCCGGCGCACACAGCCCCAGGTGACAGCATGGATGGGATGTCAGGCATCTCCGTGCGGCAGGCCCATGTTCCCTGGCAGCCACCACCGTTCCAGGGCTCGGTGCTATGGATGATGAGGTGTTGTGCAGCTTCTGCGCCGAAAAGCCCATGGCTCAGTGCCTCGGGAGGAAGGGGTCAAGTGACGGCAGCGGCCCCACGAGGGGAGGGCCGCTGGCCGTGCGGCCTGCTGTCCTGACTCCCCCCCACGCTGCCTGAGGAGGTGGGCGTGGGGAGTGTGAGGCAGCGCACGGCACTAGCAGCGGCGCACCTGGAGGATGCGGGTCTCGATGGCGGCGAGTTTGGCCTTGTTGGCCGCGGACTCAACAACGAGGCGCTGCCGCTGCGCCTCGAGGTCGGGCCTCTCCTCGGCGACAGCGACGCTGAGCAGCTGGTCGCTCAGGCCCTCCTGGGTGATCATGAAGTTGAGCAGCGTGACCTGCAGCACTGCGGCACTCACCGGCCGCTCTCCCGGCAACCGCGGCAGCGCCGTGGCTCCCTGGACTGGTGCTGGAGCTGCCGTCGTGGCCTGGACTGCGACGAGGCAGCAGCGCTCGATTTCGCAGACCTCTCGAAGTCAGCAATGGCGAATTTGGTGGAACGCTTTCCGGTCTGAGCCCCAACAAAGAATTGCTATGTTTGACACTGCGAGGCGGGTGGCGGAGACGAAGCACAGGATTCAACCGCAAGGCACGGTGGACGTGCTGTGTTGCGGGATGGTGAGCACTATCAATACAGGCTTGCCGCTGATGCCTCCAACATGTCTCTCAGGGGCATACTGATATTGAGGCAGTGGAGGCACAGGTCATGCAGATGCCGCATGTGGGTGGCTTGCAGGCAGCTGCATCCAGCACGGGCAGGCATGGGAGTGGACGGTGAAGGGGGCATTGCGCGGAGCACACCTTCACGGCGGTCTCGGGGAGGTAGTGTGGGTTGCGCAGGGCTGTTGTGATGTAGAAACGGAACTGTGATGAGAACTCGACCTGTGAGTCTCCGAGGCGGATGTACTCGACGCCACCCTGCTTGAACACCTGCAGGCTCCAAACACGCCTCACAGTACACACAGCCCAACAGCCTGGCACACGAGTGGGCAGATGCACGGGGTCAGAGAGGCAAACATCGTGCCAGGTCGATGGGCACAGATGAGGAATGGCAGGAGGGCCTGCTGCCTGTAGGCGGCTGAAGACAGCATCGATGGCAAACCGGTGACTCCGGCAGCGACGGCAAGAGGTGGAGATTGTGGCACCATGGCAACATGGCGGGGCAGGGATGGGCACCTCCTTCAGGAGAAGAGGCTCCAGTGAAGGGTCGAGCTCTTCGCCGACGTTCTCCAGGAGCACCGGCAATCCGAACTGCACAGCAGACTCGAGCGTGCGCATGTAGTCGCCGTCGGTGAGCTTGATCACCCGCAGCTCTGCGCCGGCTTCCATCGCCTTGATCCACTTGTTCGCCTGGCTCTGTGGGTCAATCATCAGCGGCCATCTCCTGCCCGTGTCTACCTGCACCACACAGCCGTGTCCCCCGGCCGTTCGCCATGACCGGCAGGCACCTCGGCCACAGCATGTGATGCGGGATGCGCCAGCGCTCAACCAATGCTTGATTCATGCGAGGTGCAGGCCCGTGCCGCTGCGGAGGTCACACTGCAGTCATGACTGGTGCACCAGTGCACACCTAGCCTGGGCGTGTCGACAGAGCGGGAGGCACTGCGGCCAGCCCATGGTGCCCACTGGGATGACTGTCGGCACACAGAGCACAGGACCGCACCATGATTCCATTGTCGATGGAGAAGGCATCGTTCGGGAGGCCATGGATGGTCCACTCGCGGATTTTGACAGGGTCACCCAGTGCGTTTGTGAGGCTCCAGTCACTAGAGACCACGAAGCCAGCCTCACGAAGGGCATCGGCCCACGCAGACAGTGCAGAGTCGCGGAACGGCATGGTGAAGGCCCCGAGGTAGGCGATCGCAGCAGCTGCAAGCAGCGTGTCGCCCGTGAGGGTCTGGTGCTCCTCTTGCAGCGTCGCTGCTGACTCTGTCCATCGCAACTGCACACACGTGCCATGTCACCGTGCATCCGGTGCTGTTACTGTACGCACGTTGCGAGGCACTGCAGGTGTGAGCCACTCCAGCCAAAGGTCCAGTCGACAAAACTAGCCAGACACATGAACCGAGGTACCAGCACGCGGGTGTTCCACGCCTCCAGAATCGAAGCGAAACACCAAAGACTCCCGGAGAAATGCGGTGGGCAACTGCGGTGCAATGTGGCAGCAGGTCACTGTCATGACGGCACGCTGTGTTACATGGGAGGGTGCTCGCCTTTTCTCCACCGAGGCCACCGATGAGAGTCTGAGCACGCTCCAGCTTCTGCGAGCACAACTCCACCTCACCCTCGAGACGCTGCTTCTTCTCCATGGACTCGCTCAGCGTCTGCTCCAGCTTGGCCAGGTTGTCCATCACTTCTTTCAGCTCGGCCTGCATACACAGCAGGCACTGGGCCCCCCCCCGCAGGCCTGCAACTACGACAGATGTCGCCGGCAGGTGCATCGGACTGCCACATGAGGGCAACCGGACATCACAGCCCAACCTTGTGTGCGAGCATCCTCGATGCAGCAGCTCCTCCGGTGTCGGCCACAGCGACGAGGCCATGGACATCACACCTTCTTCCCTGCTGCCCCAAAGCCTCAGCGTCGGGCGGTCGTCACACGAACACAGCAGATGCACGTGCAACCCACAACAGTACACCATCTCTGCGGGCAGAGCGCGTCCGTCTGCTGAGATGCGGGCGCGATGCCATCGGTACGCCTGCCACAATCTTGACCCACACTTCTACGCAACGCACATAGTATGTGCCGGCAGAGCCAGCCGTTCCCGTGAAACTCTCCATGCCAAACGTTGCCGCGGGGCTCAGGTGTCCCGTGATGCAGTCAGGCAAGAACACGGAGCAACGGCTGCACCTGCTTGATGATAAGGGCGGCCATGACGGTGTCGTAGGCGCCCTGAGCCTCCTTCAGCGCCGCCTGCTTCGGGGCGACCACCTTGGCCACCTCCTCGTACCGCTCCATAGCACACACCCACTTGCAGAGGCCCTCGGCGGCGCTCGACGCCTTGGCGGCGACCGCGGGCGTGAAGTCGGGGTTGCTCGTGTACACCCGCCGGATCGTCTCGATCGTCTTGGGCGAGATGTTGTCCTTGTCGTACGTCTTGAGGCTCATCACAAAGTTCGGGTCGCCGAGGGCCTTCTTCGAGGGCTCCCAGTAGTCATCGATCTTCTTGCCGCTGCCGCTCGGGTCCGGCACCTTGGCGGGCTTGAGGTCGAGCAGCACGCAGATGGCCTCCATGACGAGCTTGATCGCGCCCGGGGGGTTTTTGAAGCTCTGCACGAGCTTGATGTCCGCCGGCTTGATCGTATCGAGTGCCTTCCTGCAGCAACGCCAGAACTCAGCCCGTGTCAGCTCTGCTTCCGGCACCCCGCCGAGAGTGGCCGGACGAAGACCGCTGCTGCTCCACCGCAGCCCTGCCACAGCCACTGAACGCGAACGGCTTCATGGCAAGCGCCGTCTCCGGGTGACACCGCACGCGTCTGCAACACGTTGCCTCCTGGCTCGCAGCACAGCCGCTGACCCCTGCGCCTCGCATGCCCGACACCATGCATGCCTCTTTCGTTCCTCATCCAACAACAGACAGAACCGCGCGGCAACCCTCCAGAAGCACACAGGCGGTCTTGCGCCATGCCATGTCTGTCCCTGCAGTGGCACATCCACCACGACACATACGGCAGCGCAGGCAGCGGCCTCTCGCAGGCAGACGCAGCAGCAGGAGGCGTACAGAGCCGACTCGAGCACGGGCATGGCGACGGCGAGCGCCGCTTCGCACTCCGTCTTGATCGAGTTGGCGGCCGCGGCGGCCTCCTCGGCCTTGGCGACCTCGGCGTCCACGACGGCCTTCTTCGGCTCCACCACCTCCGCCTTCTCGCGGCTGACCTGCTCCATCAGCGCGTCCGTCTCTGCCACCGTCTGGATGAGGCTCGGCTGCAGCGCCTTCAGCTCCGTCTGCATCACCGCCACCTGCTGCTCCGTAAACTCGAGCTTCTCCAGTCCCACCTGCAACCCACAGGCGCCAGCTCCTGTGGAGGTCAGCACAACCTGGCAGAGGCTGCTGTACTGCGTGTCTTCTACAGGCACAGATGGTAGCACGTGCACAGGCAGCTGGCCCCCCAACGGGTTCGCGCCAGGAATGGTGCCGCTCACCGCACCCGGAGTGCATGATGAGAGTACACCGAGTCCACTACCACCTCTGCGCCCGGTGCTGGTGCCCGTGCCACCGGCACATTGACCTGTGCCCTGCGCATCGACGGAGCAAGTGCCTGCGTGTGGCCGACTAAGCCACACCACACAGGCGTGCATGAGCCGCGGCCTCCAGCCATCGTCACACACGTGTGAGAGATGAGTAGCAGTTGCACTGAATGGACATCTGGGATCGTCCTGTCGGGCGCTGCCGGCTCATCCTTGTCTCTCGGGCGGGCGTGTCGCACGCGGTGGGTGATGCTCAAGCGCCGAACACCCGCGTTTGTGCTGGCCTCAGAGTCAGGTTTGTAAGAGGATGAGATGGGGGCTGGCATGCAGGGCAAGGCAGGCGGATGAGATGGGGGCATGGGCGGTGCGTGGTGTCACACCGCATACCGCTTCTGCTGCTTCGCGACGGCTCCGCGGCGGCGGTCGAGCAGTGTCGCAAACATCGTCAGCAGCTCGAGGTAGCTCGTCGGCGTGACGTAGTTCACGCGGCCGGCCTCGCGGCGGAAGCGCGCCGACAGCTCCGCGGAGTCGCGGTGGATCAGCCGGCAGCAGCCGGCGAGGCCCTGCGCCATGTCGCTGACGGCCGCCGGGTCGGGGGCGGCGCCCTCGCCGCCGCCGCCGCCGACCGCAGCCTGCGCGACGGGCGTGAGGAACTTGGTGGCGACGGCGGAGAGCGCGTCCGCCGGCCACGCGGTGTACCAGTCGATCGTGCAGCAGTTGACCAGCGACGGGAACTGGCGCAGCCGCTCCCTGCATGCCACCGCTACATCACCGCGCCGCCTGTGCCGCGCGCGCGCCACAACGTGCTGTGACACATGCTGGCGACGACACAGTTCCGTGCCACTGGCGACAGCTACACTGCGGCCGTGGCAACACCTGCACCTGCGACTGTGTGCCTGTATCGATCAGTGGTGACAACGGCCGCCCGGTCTTGGCGAGTGAGATGCTCGGGTGGCCGGCCAAGCTACGGCCGATGGCGCGGTGAAGCCTGCGAGGGCGATGATCACCTCGGCCTCACGCCCGGCCGCCGCCGCATGGTCACTACGCCACGTTGCCGGTGCAGAGCAGCTGCAGGCAGCGCACCGGAAGGCATCGCCGATAGGCGAGAAGCACAGCACGATGTGCAGGTTGGCCTTGGTGCGGTCGACGAAGAAGTTCCACAGGTCGGCCGGGGACTCAGCGGGGCGGCCGGAGCGCACCGCGGCCGGCCGGACAGCCTCGCACACCGAGGCGCGCTCGTCATACGGGAACAGGTTGGGGACCTCGCCAGAGTTGAGCAGCGCGTTGATATCCTCCACGAACCCCTCCAGCTTGATCTGGCTGTCACTGAAGAGGAACATGCATGGCTTGCCCTCTGCACCAGCTCTGCATCGCCACCCGTCTCTCAGCCCCACACCCGCCGCCCGGGCATTCGGATATCAGGGGAGGTCACCGTGGGAGCATCGAGGAAGAAAGTTCAGCGCAGGGCGCAGAGCGTAGCCGTCGGTCCGAGCACGCGAGGGAACGCTGACGGCGAAGGACACTGCTCCCTGGTGTGATGACCGGCACGGGCGCGTGTAAGCAGACGACACATGCAGACGACACATGCAGACGACACATGCAGTGGCGGCATGCGTGGCCTCTGACAAACTGCAGCTGGTCAGGAGCCGCGTGTCTTGTCCGATGCACAAGTGCCGGACAGGTCGGTGTGTGAGCAAGAGGGGCATCGGCGTGAGCGCACGCGCGGGTGAACTTCTTCAGGTCTTCCTTCCACTCAACCAGGCCGTAGCTCTTGCTGACCTCAATCTGCAGGGCTGTCATGCCGCAGATGGAGGCGGCGAGGCGGGAGAGGCTCGCGCGCCCAGAGCCGCCGACGCCGACGGCGAGGAGGTGTGCGCCCGGCTGCCGCAGGATGCGGGAGGCGCGCGCGACGTGCTCGGCAGCGTACAGGAACACCGCGAGGTTCATCGGCCGCCGCGCGTTGGCGTTGTGGTCCGCCAGCAGGTCCTCCACCCGCGCGACCACCGCGGCCGCGTCCTGCAGCACCCCCGTCACACGTCACAACAGCACAGCACCCCCGTCACACGTCACAACAGCACAGCACCCCCGTCACACGTCACAACAGCACGCCGCGCACGCTCAGCGGCATGCAGCACGGAGAGGCGCAGCAGCGTAGCAGACCGGGTGGCGTCAACGCCGTGACATTGACCGGCAAAACCCCGTCACTGGAGGATGCCCGTGACACCTCGACTCCGCCTGGCTGACCAGGCTGCAACACCAGTCATGCTGAATCTGGTCGCGGTGGCGGCTTTCCTCATTAACAACCCAAGCACGCATCAAGACAGCAGATGGTGAAGTTCCAGAGCAGAACTGGGTTGCCGAAGCGCCGTAGCTCTGACCCCGGGACAGGCTTACAGAACCACCAGCAGGGCCCAGTACGGATCCGGGGAAGATCCAGGGGCGGGGTGAAGGGGGGGGGGGGGGGTCCCACCGGCGCCTCGTCGTATTTGCGCTGATGCGGTTCCTCCGCAGCTTCATCCGTGACGTCGGTAAAGAACACGCTGCGCAGCTCCTCGAGGCCGGCCTGAGCGTGCGATGTCGGCAGCAGGTGGCGGAAGGCGTCGTCAAAGTCGGAGCCAAGGCGCGTGGACGTGACGTCCTTGATGTAGTCGAGCAGCCATTGCCGGTCGCCGTCGTCGGTGAGGCGGTCGTAGAACACACGCAGCGT
Organism: Ulva armoricana; assembly: GCA_032360965.1. Lineage (NCBI taxonomy): Eukaryota > Viridiplantae > Chlorophyta > Ulvophyceae > Ulvales > Ulvaceae > Ulva > Ulva armoricana. Next base: position 1,869,476 of record JAUMHO010000002.1, read on the forward strand.
CTCGTGCACCCACAACCGCACGTACTTCGTGACGCCGGCACGGCCGGCGGGCAGCGTCGAGGGCGGCAGCATCGTGAGGCCGTAGATGACGCGGGCGACGTCCCGGAGGTTGAAGAGGTAGTGGGACTTAGTGGGCGTCGGGAGGAGGGTCTCCATGGACGTGTTGTACACATCGATCGTCGCCAGGATGATGTCCGTTTTCATTGCCACGACGTTGTCCGGGAATCCCTCCTGCACAGGCGCCGCAGCTCCAGCGACGACCGTGTCCATGGGTGTGAAGCCGTGCACTGTCTGATCAACGCGGGCAGAAGGCTGACGAGGTGTTTTGTCAGCACCCGGGGGTGGTGTGATAGCAGCATGGGATGAGCTGGCAGCGCTTGGTGGGGTACTATCGAGTCCCAGCTGTGGTATGCTCTGAAATGCAGATACTGACCGGTACGTATGTATGTGGAATGCTGAAGTAGATCTGCCAGAAGCTGGCCAGGAAAACGTCGAAAGGCATGATGTGCGAGCATCGGATGCAGCCGGTAGGGCTGTGGACCCAGGTTTGTGGCACTGAATAGAAAGACAAACATGGCATTGATTCAGGCGTGGCGTGCCTTGGTGAAGAAGTGGCCCAGGATGGTGCTGAAGATGCGGGTCATTGTGTCGCTGTCAAACTCGCAGATGCCAACATGGTGGAAGTGGCGGGCAAAGCGGGGCGTGATGAACGTGCGGCCGCCTCCTGGAAGCCCCATGGCGGCTACAAACTGGCAGTCCACCATCTTCCGGAACGTGTTGGCCCGGTCATACCTGCAAAAGGGATGGACCAGCCTCACGCCCGCAGGGCTCGGGTCACATCGACACTCGCACTTGGAGGTCATGCCAGGCAGGACTGCCACAACCCGAAGCAAAGCAAGGCACAGCAGTTGCTCACAAGCAGGTTGGAGGAAAGAGGCATCAACTCTAACTCTCTGTTGCAAGGTCCAGGCCTGCAGGTCGCACCGTTTGCCCCACAGCCCAGGGCCGCAGCATATCAACGTACCACGTCCAGGAGACGTCAAGTCACAGCAGGGAACAAGCAAACCGCACACAGAACAAACTGGCCGCGTGCCTGTCTGCGATGGGCTTGACTCGACCCATGCGACGCAGGGTCTGTCGCAGCCCCTGCCACTAAAGGAGAGGGTGGACACCCCAGCAAAGGGGCTGTGATACACGGCACGGGTGGAATCTCTGCGCACCAGCCCTCGTGGTCCATGTACTGCCGCAGGATCTCGATCGGCGGCTGCGCGCCGTACGTCTCCGGCTGCGGCATGTTCATGTCATCCACCATCACGATCACCCGCTTGCCTGCCGCCGGCCCAAACACGCCCTTGCGTCGGCGGTCGAGCTTGGCGTCCACCATGTGCTGGGTCATGTTGGCGGTCGTCCGCGCTGAGAACCCGATGACGATGGACGGGGCGAACGACGCCTGAGGCACCTCGTTGATGTACTTGAGCATGTACACAGACTTGCCCGTGCCTGTCGGCCCGACAAACAGGCAGGAGTAGCCGGTGGTGACCGCCAGGTCGAGCAGGTACGTGTACCGCACCGTGTCTGTGGTCGGGACGATGATGCTTCCGATCTACACTCACAGACACCCTCTGCAAGAGCCAGCCAGACTGTGTGCGTACGCAGCTGCCAGGCTGCTTGGGTCACAGTCATGGCGGCCAAGCTGCCGCAGCATTGGGCAATCACAACGTTTTGGCAGGCAAATTTCAGGTTGCCGGCCCTGTTTTGTGGGGGCACGACCCCTGGAAAGTCACGTCGGCCGCCCAGCACCGAGCTGCAGCAAATCAGGCTGAGTGAGAACGTCAGTGCGCATCCATACATACTGAGAGTGAATACACTGGGTCAGTGGGCTGGTGGAAGCTTGCGCCGAGCAGCACGCCTTTGCGAACGACTCATGCAACGCTGCAGCAGGAACACCACGCGGGGCGTTGGGATGGGCCATGAAGGTGGCAGCACCTCTGCCTCCTTGGGTATTGCTGTGTTGTCCATGATGGCCTCCCACGGTTTGAACTTGCCATCTTTGACGTCAAAGAAGCTGCTGTACACGGTGGCCCCCTTGTCAGAGGGCAGCATCGCGCCCTTGAGCGTCACATGGTCAGGTGGGATGTCCTCTTCGCTGTTGTACTTCTCACCCGATGGGCCCTCGTACGCTGCACACCGCCGCATCTATCACCATGCCAACGATTGACAAAGCATGACAAAGGTCGGGTGCCTGGAACGGCTAGTCGCCGGCGTCCGATCATGGATCCCATCTTCGGCGGACCGGCTGGAGCACCTCAAGGCGAAAGGCAAATGGCAGCCGATGGCAGCCGTCCGAGCGCAGCAACAGCGCTGGCAGCATTGCAATGGCAGCCGTCCGAGCGCAGCAACAGCGCTCAGGCGCACGACAGCGAACTCAGGGTGACCACAGCAGGAGCGCACAAGGGAGCTCCCCGGATGCGGCAGCCCGCAGGAAGGTGTCGAACTGGTTGCGGCCCTTCACGGTCGCCGCCGACGCGCCGATGCTCCACACGAGGGCAAACAAGAACACCCCCTCGCAGCGGCGCACGGCTTCGAGTGGTGCGAGGCCCCCCTCGACGGCGGCGGCCAGGGGCGCGGTGACGGCGGCCACGATGCGCTGCAGCGACGTGACGAGGTTGCCGTCGAGGGTCGGGGACGCCTCGGCGGTCTCGCGGCGCACCCACCGCAGGGCCACGGGCACGAGCCAGTCAAAGAGCGCCAGCAGGTGCTCCGCAGGGGCGCCCTGCAGCGCCGGTGGCAGCGTGTTGAGCCACGACAGCGTCAGCGGCCGCCAGCCTACCTGGCCGGCGTCCATGTACACCATGCCGCAGCGCGACACTGTCGCCGGAGACGCCACCGCCAGGTCCATCACCTGCACAGCCCATTCAGCATCTGGAAATGCCCTGCATCTTGCGACTCAACGCCTCGATTCTCTTCAACACTTGCAATGGAGGATCAAATCCAGGTCAGGAGTCGTTTCCATGGCAATGGTTGTTGCTTACACAGCATACAAGCGGCCAGCTGCGAACAGCACTGTACCCCGGGCCAGATACTTTCATCACTATGGATAGGTGGGTTCAGTGCGAGAAGGGTGGGTGATGCTCACCTCGAAGATCATGTTCATCTGGGGACTCATCTGGATGATCTCTCCACTGTTCAGGCAGAGCTTCTTGTTGTCATCCAGCACCTGGACATGCTCGTGGGTTGCCAATGATTCCACATGCAGCGATGCGGCCAGAACTGTCGCGTTCGGCCCCAGACTCATCCAAACAGCCTGACACCGCACCAGACTACCCATCGGATGCTTGCCTGTGCACAGGCCCACACGCAACTGCCTCACGGAGAGTTCCCGCACTCCCGGCACCTGTCCGGGGCTCCGGCGGTGCCAATGCCCCCGTGTTTACGGTAATGTAATCATACGTACACTCCTGTGGGCTCACTCGCAGATCCCCACGGCCTTCAGGAGTCGCCCGTGGCCGAGCCAAGCAGCAGCAAACAAGAGCGCAGCGCACCGTATTCATGTTCTCAATCCAGATCGCGTCCACGGGGCCGTCGAGGATGAGCCACTTCTGGTCCGGCGAGGGATTGCTGGCACAGGCACGGAAGGTCACCGCAAGAACTCCGTCTGTCCACTCATGCGAAATGGGGTCAAACTGACCATACAGCTGGCCCATGGTGATGGACTTTGGATTGATCACGTGGCACTCCACGCGCGTCGCTCCCGCCTCCCCAGCCTCTGCCATGCGAGTCAGAGCATCTGCACCCCGGAAGAGCCCGCCTCACTGCTGCTCTTGCATGCAACGAATGCCAGTGCGATCTGTCGAGACGTGCATGCGCGAGACGTGTGTGATATGGAGCGGTGGCCTGCAAAGCCAGCATCTGCCAGACACCAGGTCTGCTACAGTGTGGATCGCTGCCACAGCTGCTTAGCAGTGACACGGTGAAACTGTAGGAGCAGCAAAGCACGGTTGGCTCAGGCGTTTATGGGTCGGCTATGGTCCCCGGCTGAGCTGCTCCGCAGAAGACCGACCGCACGCCCGGGACTCACAAGCAGCTGGACACGAGAGAGGCAGAATCGCACTCGCAAGCAGGCGGTACGAGCTCGTTTTGGCGGCAAACGGGTGGCCGACGATCATGAGGCCGTGGCGCACGAGGACCATCTCATACAGCTGGATCGCCTTCATGAAGCAGTAGGGGGCCGGCTGCAGGTTGAGCTCGGAGGCCGCGGCGGTCATGGCTGCCTCCATCGTGCCGTAGTCGGCCTTGGGCAGCGTGACGCCGAGGAACAGGTCCCCGACGATGCCCCGGAAGAGGGGCACGTCGTCGGCCAGGAACTTGCAGAGGTTGACGTCGATGATCGAGCGGAGCATCAGCACAAACTCGTCTTGCGTCGGGAAGCGGCGCTTGAGGTTGCCGGCAGCGCGCAGCACCGCCATCACCGCCCGCATGCCTGCACCGCCTCACCACCATGTACACGACTGATTCAAAGAAACTCGCCTACAGATGAACAATTTCCAGCGACCGGACATCGCCAGCCCGGGCTGACATCGGCCTACATGTGCTTGATTCAGAGCATAGCGACGCCTCAGCCATGCGGCGTTTGAATTTTCACGCCTTGTGGTGCGTGCATCTTCCGTGTGACAGGAGGACCGCCGTGCCTAGTGCATGGCCACCCGTGGCCACGGCACGGGGCCCGGCAGTAGGCAGCCTCCAGCATGGCAGGCAGAGAGTAGCCGATGTGAACAGGATGCTGCATCGCTGCAATCAGCGCTGCTGCCATGATGACAGAGACTCCAGACTGACCGTCCAACCACCAGGCCATCAGTGATCAGAATAAAGCAGCACAAGCAGCGGTTCTGACGGACACACTGCCATGGTAAAATTGCAGGGGCTGAAGGGGGCAAGATGAGGTGCTTGAGGGCAACAATGCCCCCTGCGGGTCGGTACATCTGGATGGAGCAGCACCGTAGTCGTAGTGGTCCTGGCTTGAGAGCTGCTCGGAGCAGAGCTTGTAGCACTGCACGATCTTCTTGGCGCACTCCCGCGCCTGCAGGTAGCCGAACGAGAACAGAATGATCTCCGAGATCATGGCGTAGTCAGGCACCATCATCGCGACGGTTCGGAAGAGCGCCTTGAGGTTGTCAGGCAGCTCCGAGCGGCCGGCGTACCCCGGGTTCATCGTGATGGAGCACCACGCCGACCACTTGAGCTGCATCTCGGTGCCCTCAAACGTGAACCTCCGCAGCTTTGCACCAACAGCACGCTGGATGTCCAGGACCTGCTGGGCAACCACTGACAACACCTGCAGGCACAGCCACGATGCCACGGCGAGGTGCACCTCCATGCTGCGGGGCACACGACGATACTGCATGTGCCACATGCACGGGTCACAGAACTCGTTGGTCACACACGCCGGACGAGACGCCTGCAGTTATGGGATTCCCCTAGGCTATATAGACTGATGTTTGGGGCACAAGTACAATCCATTTCTGGCTTGCAGGTGTGGGAGATTGTCTGTGCAGGAGCACGGCATGCAGAAGGCGCATCGGAGTTGTGAGATGGCTCGGGAGAGTGGGGGCCTCACCTCGAGGTCAATCCGGTTGAACTCGTCGAAGCACGCCCAGGCACCACTCGCAGCCAGGCCTTTGAAGAACTTGCCCATCGCGATGTAGTCGAGCGAGTCGGAGCAGTTGAACACGACGCACTGCCGAGCGAGCGCCTTTGCGAGGTCCTTCGTCGTCTCAGTCTTGCCCGTGCCGGCGGGGCCTTCGGGGGCACCGCCGAGGGTCAGGTGGATGGCACCGGTGAGGGTGCGGTAGCAGCGATCCGTCAGCGGCGTGATCACCAGGCGGCTACTGTTGCCGAGGTACTCGTACCTGCACACGGCGCCCGCCTCGCAACGGTCAGCCGACCGCACAGTGCTCGCCACCGCTCCTCCAGCATGCCCCCCCGGTGACGCCCTGTTTCCCTCCAACCGCATGCAGCGACGCTAGTCCAAGTGACATGAGCGATGCGCGCTGCCGGTGCATGCCACGCTTCCACTCCTGTACCGAGCTGTGGGAGGCATGGGGTGAAATTCGGTGGGGTTGAGCAGGCGAAACGAATGCAAGTGCACACCCAAACTCGAGCTCGGCGGACATCATGTGCATCATGATCGTGTTGCCCTTCTCGCCCGCGGGGTCCTCCACCCAGTAGCTACGCAGTTGCGCCTGCCAGTCAAAGTCGCTCTGCGAGGACACCGCCCCGGCGGCGAGTGCGGCGACGACGTCGCGGGCATGCACGTCCATCACCACCAGCGCTCCGAGCGTCGCCCGCTGCAGGTTTGTCAGCTCGCCGCGCACAAGGTCCACAATCTTCAGCAGATCCTTCCTGCATACCAGAGCAGTGATGGGCTCAACCTCCCTGTCCCACCTCCCTGCTACAACGTGGCAGATCAATTCTGGTTCCACGAGACGTCGGCGGCCCAGCGCTGAATCACATCCCGCGTACAGTCACTCCAGTGACACTAACGAGGGCCACCATATGCTGCATGTGCAGCATGAGCCTTGCACACCATTCCCGTGCGCTTCGTGCATCCAAATCGACTGCCAAACCACACGAACCACGCACACATGCCGCAGAACAGCGCATTTGCGGGAAGAGCTGCAGGTGGCTCCTTGTCCGTTTGCAACACTGCGCTAGCATCCTGGCATGAGAACGTGTCCATGCATCCGGGTCACCCATGGACGGGGTGCACGTGCTGGCGCAGCCGCAGGGTCCCCGACGGTGTATGGAATCATGCATACACCCCCGATGACGCGCGCCGCGAATCCGGCGACTGAACCAGGAGCAAATCCAGTGGCAGGGGCGCACGTGCAGCTGTCCTCAAAGCCCTTGACGGCGGCGCCGTCGCCGCCGCTCGCTGCGCACAGCGCCGCCGTCGCCCCCTCGGTCCAGAACACCGACGCCACCGCCAGCACGACCATGCCGGGCCAGCGCAGCACCCACTCGTCCCGGGGCCGCACAGCGTAGTCCTCCACGCCCGCCGCCGTCGCTGCATGCACGGCCGCAAACATGGCGGCCTCCGCCTCCAGAAGCCACCGCTCGACGGCGCCGCGCGCGCGAGCGGTGTCCACCGGTGTCGCGAGCGGCACGCTCTCGCCCTCCACGGACGTGAGATGCGTGATGGCGAGCGCGTCGGTGAACGTGAGGCTGTCGACGCCCTCGAAGCACTTCTTGAGGTGTGGCTGCACCCGTGTCGGGTCCTTCGTCTCACTGAGGATCTCCAGCATCTCGTCGTTCGACAGGAAGAAGAATCTGCACCGCAGCTGCTCATCCCCAACGCCACACCGGCTGATACACACGAGGCGGCGCTCACTTTTTGACTGCTGTCACGATCGCCGAGGGTCGCCGAACCGGCTCCAATGCCGCTCTCGCGCTTGATCATTATCAATAAAAATAACGCGTGTCCACGGCTTACAGCGAATGCAGTGGCACGCAAACAGCTCCGTCAACGGGGCCGATGGCAACCCGGGAAACGTATCGCTGGCAGCATCACCACACCTACAACGCAGTAAGCATGAGGAGTCACGGGTGAGAGTTCCCCACACCTGGGGAAGAAGAGGCGCTTCTTCTCGAGGTACGCAGCCAAGCCCTTCTGTATCTCATCCAGGAGCCCATTGCACTCGCGCAGCGAGGTCAGCGCTTCATCGTCCCTGCCGAGCGGCAGGGCTGCCGGAGCCGCCGCCGCTCGCGCCATGACATCCCGCCACGAGGCGTCGACAGACGCAAACTTCTCGCCCTCCTCCGGCATCTGCTTCACGATGTCTGCCGAAGAAAAGATGGGCTCTAGATACAGCCACGTCGCCTGGCACGCCAGCCAGGCGTCCAGGAGGTCCTGCACCACAGCACGGAGCCTCCTCAGCCAACAGCGAACGACTGGACGCTGCATCACCTGCGCTGACCCTGGCCTACGAGCAGGAAAACAACCGCCTGCGCAGCCCTGTTGAAGCACTGCGCCATGCACCAATGGCTACAGCCACCATAGCTCAGCCAATACGAGGTTTGGCACCGATCCATGGCTGCCAGCAGTGCAGTTTACATGTCCTGCAGTGCCTGACGGACGCTGTACTGGGTCTACGGGTGGTTGACTGGCACCTGTAGGGTTTGCAACGTGGCTTCATGACTAGAGGCACGCTCACGGAAGGGTGCCACGAAGGGCGAGGCGCTGATGGCCTGTATCTTGACAATCTGGTCATCAAGGATGGCTTGCACGTCATCGACTCCGCCGACGATGCACGTACCCGAGTCCTTGTAAGGCGTTGTCTTGAGCTCTACACCCTCCCATTCCTGCACCTCACCACAACAGTCACTGAGCATCACAGTCGCCATAGGCCAGATCCAGCAACCTCCTGGGTGAACGTCCCCGCAGTACTAAGGTACAGCATATACATGAGTAATGTGCAGCAACGTTCACCACAGACGGGTTCTGTACGCTCCTTCATAGGCTGACCTGACCTTCAAGGCAGTCATGTCAGCGGTGATGCCACACGCATCACAAACGGGCGCATGCTTGATGCTTGCCCAAGCGGAACATCCTTGCAATTGCTTTCCAAGCTCTGACAGCACCTCCAGGACCTGCAAGCAGGGTGGATATGCGTGGCAGATGCACCAGGTAGTGGGCAGCGGCGCACTGTTTCCATCTTCTCAAGCATTTTCAGCATTGAGTACTCCTTCGAGGCGGTCGCCGCCACGGTCTGGACTTCCTCCAGCTTCGCAAGCACACCACATTCGAGCAGCTGCCGGATACAAACAGGAGTGCCTGCCTCATATTCTTGGTCCACGATGCAGAAGATCTTCTCCCAGTGCCGCTCCTTAAGTGCCGGATTGGCAAGCTGCACATCAAACGGCCTGAAGCTGCAGCTTCGTACTGGCTTGCAGCAGTAAAGGTCTTTTGAGCACCAGACTTGTCAACTTGTGCCATGCAAACGGTGAGATGCAGATCAAGCAGTGGTTTTTCCCATGTATTGACTATGCCACCAGCAGCAGTGCAAGGAGAGGTGTGCGTTCGTGTAAGGAAGGCCGACCTCCTGGAGCAAGGGTAGCTGCTCCTTGAAGTCGTCAAGATCTGACTTCAGCGCCTGCACGACCTCGTCACTTGGCCGTGACTTCAGCATCTTGTAGTTGTGTCGGTGTGCATCATCCACTGCTGCCTGGATGTCATTGGGGTCAAGGTCGCTCACCTGCACAGCAGCACCGTCATGCCCCAAGACAACGACCACTTGAAGCTGCATGTCATCCAGGTTCTCGCCTCTGCCGCAGAGCGAGCCATGCTGGATCGTGGCTGTACATGAACGACGTGCGGGTGGACTGCGTGCTGGGTAGTATCGCTGGGGAGAACCTGCCCAAGGTCTGCCAGACAGGACACTGCACAGGACACCAGCACCGGAACCGACATGTGTTTGGCCCAGGAGGTCATCGACATTTCTGTGTGCAGAAGCTGTGCGATGAAGGTTCTCACAGCAGGAACGGCCACAGACTTCTGTCGGGCATATTGCACCAGGACCCCAAGGCAGGCAGGCATACAGACACGGGCGCTGCGCACGGGGCACGTCATCCAGGCCTCACGGTTCTTCTGGAACGTTGCAAGCAGATCCCACTTGCTCTTGTGCATGGCGAGGTCCTTCCCGGCCACGTCGAGGCTCGAAAAGTCGGGGCCTGGAACCTCCAGGAGCTTGGCACACTCCAGGAGCTCCTCCCGCTTGCGGGTCACCTCCGACAACTGCACCGACAACATCATCGGCAGTCGCCGGCACATCGACAGCAGGCCCGCACCCCGGGCTGCACGAACGCTACCTCAACAGGTTACAACAGGCGCTGCACCGGCATGCTCTGCTACTCCCACAAACCGGGTGGCGCCACGTGCTCCAGCGCAGGGAACACATGCAGCGTGTCCTGTTGACGTGCCGCGCCGGGATGCGCTCACAGCAGGATGGCACCCGAATCTACAGCACACTGTACGCGGACCGTCTACCCGAGGGCAGCATGGGCACCGTATCGTCTGCATCGAGCGTGGCAGAAACACTGGCATGGACGATGCCATGGGCACAGCAGAGGAAGCATGCAGGCAGACCTGCTGCTCGAGATCCTGCAGCTGCGCCTGCATGGCAGAGGGGTCTGCCGACGCGTCATCATAGCGGCCGGCGGCGCAGTCGACGGAGATGTTCTGCGCAGAATCCAGCAGCGCAGCCGCGGCGGCAGACAGGCCGTCGACGTGGCCCTCCCGGTGCGCCGCCGCAAACTCCTGCGCCTCCGCGAGAGCGGTGCCGTACGCCTTCACGCCCTCCTGCATGTCGCTGAAGAGCACCTCGTCATCGGGCCGCATCTTGCCGCCGTACTCGTTCAGCATCGCATACATCTCCTGCATGCATGCCCATCGTTCCAGCCCCTGCATGCCGTGGTCCCTGTGCAGTTATGAGGTTTCATGCACAGCCACGTCAGGCTTGTGGTTATCCAGAGATGTCAAGTTCCTCGTAGGTTATGGCGAGTCAGAGTCACATTTACGCTCCTATTTACACCACTGCCTGCGTGCCACACAACATCCCTCTCTGTCTGACACGTGCGCCTGTGAATCACACTGCGGGCCTTTCCTTTGACACGCTGCCCACAGGACCCATGTTTTCGCTGAACTCAAAGCGGTCCAAAGTACCTGCGGCCAAGTGGAGATCCGCGGGTCGATCCCAACTAGGTCAGGCACCCGTGAGGATTTACTGCTGTAATCTGCCGTCTACGTGCAGGGATGGCTGCATGAGAGCGCGGGGCGACCTCGCCAATTTGACATTGAAAGCTGCGGTCCGAGGCTGCCTTTGGCATGCCAGATCAGCATCGGCCAGACACATGTCGCCGGACCGAGCAGAGCAGCATATCACGAGCACCAGGCAGCAGCATCCAAAGACGCTACAGCTGTACCTTCCGCCGTGAGGGGCACCACCTATGCCTGCGAGCCCACGGTGATGGAAACAGCCGCAAGCGCAGCATGGCCGCGCAGGCAGGACAGGCTCCCATCTGTGATTCTGTGCACGAGGGCCCGAGCCAGAGCCGCACGTAGAAGGGGGGTCAATGTGGTTGTCAGCAGGTGCAGCCACACCTGAATGGTCTCGACCTCTGACGTGGCGCCGCCCCCACCCTCCTGCACGTCGCTGAGCCTGCGCAGGAACGCCGAGAACTCCGGCAGCGACACCGGCTGCGAGCACAGGCTCCGCACGAGGTCCTGCAGTGAGGCCAGGGCGCCGACGAGGCGCTCGTGCGCTGCAACCTCGAGCACCATGCACAGCACGGCCAGCGCGCGCTGCAGCGTGCCCCGCAGCAGTTCCTGCAGGCCCGTCGTGTCCATCCACAGCAGCCCGGTGCGCTTGCCCGTGGTCATGCTGTCCACCACACTCACCCACTCCCTGCAGCAGCGTTCGTCAGTGTTTCTCTTTGCCAGGCGCCCGCCGGTGCTCGTGGGCCCAGCCGTGTCACACCTCAGAACGCCGGCTTGGCTCCATTTCATATCTGCGGAGGGGAGATGTGCCCACAGGCACAGGGACTGGTTGCGACACCATGGTTGCGATTGTAACAATCGCCACAAAGGCACAACCAAACTACACCCACCAACGGCAAAAACGCTCGTACAGCACCAGCGATAGAGCCGCTGCCACAAAAACTGTCTGTGTTTCGGCGAATGGCGTGAGCGGAAAACTAGCACCCCGGCGCTTAACGATGTGGGTACGGGTTTCACAGGGACAGCAATCTTCAATCAAACAGTCCCGAGAGCCAGCTGCAGTGATATTCAAACCAGGCCAGATCGCCGCGTGGGTCAGGCGAGAGGGCAGATAGTTCGATAGGGACGTCTGGCCATCGACCACATGCATGTGCCGCAGGCGCACCGCAAGAGCATCATGTCGGCGCGGAACTGAGCGACGTCGCGGCTGCCGTCCTTATACTGCTGCGGCGCCCACGACTGCGCAAACGTGAAGATCGGCCACAGCGGGTCCAGCTCCGAGCTGCAGGCGAACAGCGACCGGAACGACGACGACACCGCGACGTCGCACGCGGCGCGGCTCTGGCCGATCGTCCTGGTTGCGATGATCACCGAGTTGATGCTCACGTGCGCCGACGTCGCCGCCACCGGCGCGACCGCCGCTGCCGTGGCCGTCGCGGTCGGAGCGCCGGGGGGCGGCGGGATCGTTGCCGGGGGGGTCGACACAGCGGCCGCGCCCGGCTGGCCGCTCTTGGCTGCCGCTGCGATGGTGCGTGGGCAGGCGCGGACGCCCGACGCCGCTGGCATCGGCAGCCGCTCCAAGCTCTTGATTGGCAAGAAGAAGCCCTCTGAGACCTGCGCACACGAGAAAGGGCATCAGCCTGGTGGAATCCGGAAGCTGGTTGACTGCCACGACAGCGGCCGATGGACGCATGGCTGTGCACTGCGCCACAAACACTACCATTGTAGCGCGGGCTGGCCAGCACAAATCTGTCACGCAGGCGCGACCACGTCGCAATTAGCGTGTGTCAGCACTGCATTGTGTCAGCAATGCGTCCATGGCGTTCCGCAACGACTCAGCCCGCCGCGGCCGTCATTCAATCGGCAGAGATCCGCGCCATTCGGTGTGCCGCCATGATCCCTCAGCATCAGTCCGCGCCCGCACGCAGCGCTCCACGAAGCAGCAGCGGCGCCACATGCAGCATGCATGGCGACGGAATCTCCCACCGGCGGAACGTGCCGCACCTGCTTCGTGACGGCGAGCGCCACCGCCGCCTCCGCGGGGTCCACGAGCAGGCCCTTGCTGTCGTCGTGGAACGACACGCGGCAGGTGAGGACGCCGGTGGCAGACAGCAGCGCCCGGAGGTCCGTGAGGCCATCGTTGAGCGCAGATACGGCCATGCTCACGCAGATGTAGTCCAGCAGCCGCGCGAGCCGGGGCAGGTGCGCCTGCATCTGCGCGGCGGCGCGGTGCTGCTTGGCCCGCTCCAGCCGTTCCAGCTGCACCCGTGGCGCCGACAGGCCCTGCGGTACAGCCTCGTGAAGACCTCCGGGTGCACTGCTGGCATCCGCACGAGCTGCAGCTGGGTGCAATGAAGCTGAAACACATTCCGCGACACGTGCCTGTAGCGGCGCATTGACACGCTTGGCACGGTGAAGCAGTCTTCATCCACAAGGGCAAGGGCAGCCAATGTGTCAGACAGGAGCTGCTTGTCAGGCTCTGGCCCTGAAGCAAGTCCGGCAAAAGCAGCAGATCATGGTGTGTCAACCAGCGCCCTTATCAGCCTGATGATGGCTTACGGTGTGCAGCAGGTTCTCGTGTTTTCTGTCAGGCCAGTGTGGCGTGGGAGCACCTTTGAGGCTCCTGCAGAGGGGTCCGCCTTGAAGCCAGCAACGATGTCGCCCAGGTAGCGGCTGTGGCTGGTGACGTCATCGCTGACTCGCGCGAACAGCGCACAGACCTGCCGCACCGCGACGCTGTGCCGCTGCCGCACCACGGACTGCGTGTGCACCTCCTGCTGCTTGACGTAGTCTGCCACCTTGGCCCTGAGGTCTCCTGTCCCTTCGGACTGCACGTGCTCCCACCTGCCATCCTCGCGCCTGCGCCAGACCTGCACTCAGGCCCAGCCATGTGGTAGGCACATACAGGAAAGCAACCGCCGCTGGGATTAACCGCTGTTGCTTGAAGTCGTGGACTGAGCATGGTGCTATTGCACATCTAATTAGCACCGCCATGATCTGCAAGCGCCTAGGTTGTATTGCACGGGGCGAGGTGAGAGACCCCCGGCAGGCTCGCCCAGGCTTTCGGTCTGAAGGGGGTGGTGGTTCCTCTCAACCCAGCGGGATGCTGGAGTGATGCAGCAAGCAAGCTGCTCGAATGGCATGCAGCCAGCGCTAGGATTGAGAGCCAGAGTGGTGGTCACACCAGTTTCGGGCCCGTGAAGGGCATCAGTGGACAGGAGAGCGCGGTGTGGAGCAGCCGCGTTGCGTCCATGAGAAGTGTGACAAATGCTGGCTTGGCAAAGAACAGCCGGTCCTGTACCGCGGTCCTGACACGGGCAAACACACGTGCATGTGTGGCGTTCCTCCAGATTCGCAGCATCTTGCGAGGCAGGTATGTTTTGAAGAGGGGAAGTTGCCGCATCATGTTGTACGCAGACAGCTCTCGCAGCCAGGAACTGAGCGGAAGGAACTCTGAGTGGGGAGCATCCAGCGTATGTCCACCTTCATCCACTGTCTTGATGTGCATGACTCCTGCTGCGGACATTGTGAAGTACTGTGCAGGTACAGTCGCTCGTGGCACCACCTGCATATGTACGCACTGTTCAGAGCCTGGCAAATCTTGAGCCTCCGTCGTTGGGTCAGAGCGCGGCCACTGTGGAGGCAAGCACAGGGATACAAAACGAGAAGCCCGTCACTGCAAAGCACAACCAAAGCTTTTCATAGCTTCCTCGCTGCACTGGTGCACGTATGAGACTGTTGATGGGTCAATTATGGCAGGCACCTAATGGCACATACCCGAAGGTCATATGGATGGCCGGATGGGTCATCAGCCACCAGGTGGAACAGCTGAATGTTTGCTGTGTGACCATAAGTTGCATAATAGTCGACAACATCAAGCGAATTGATTATCTCTCCGTCATAGTCTGCCTCAAGCATGCCAATTCTAAAGTTTGGGGGGCCATGGTGAGTAGGAATGTGCAGCCTCTTCGGAGAGGACGCCCTGCTAGTGGATTTGCCTGCAGCTGTGCGGACAGCACGTGGTTGCCCACTATCGAAGCCGAGAATAGGGGGCCCACGTTTGTGTGGGGGCGTCTTTGGTGTGCTATTTGACATTGGTGGCAGAGGTGGTGGAAGCGGATTCTGCCTCGTGCGTTCCTCCAATCCAGCTTGCACACTGTTCTGAACTGGAACACGACCATTCTGGGTGGCCCTTCTATCCAATGGCGGCAGGTGATGGCCCGTATGCTCTGTACAACGTCTGGGTGATGTGAATACCAAGGAGGCACTGACATGCTGGCCACGCCTGTGGCACGCCACAATCGCGTCTTGCGATCAGGAGCACACTGTCTCACACAGAGTGGCCTACCTGACATTTAATTTATTCAGATCCAGCTGCAGACCACATTGCGCGTGCAAGACCCTTCGTTTGTACGGGTAATACCCAGCCGATGCTCGTGCACCTGCAGGACCTGGTCGCCGCACGGTACAGCAGCAATATTCCAAAAACTGCAGCTTCACAGACAGTGGCCTGGCCTGCTCGATTTACACCAGCGCATGCACATGCACGACGACATGTACCAGTGCTCCAAGGGAGCGACAGAAACTGTGCAGAGTCTATCCCCTCCCAGTCTCAAAGCCGCATTCAGATGTGTTTATAAACGTTGGGCTCCCTAAGAACAGGCAGTTTCATCTGTGACTTTATCCTACACTCTGTCAAATCAGACGCATTTAGCGATAACGCACGCGCAGTCTGTCCGTTCCCACATCTCGCTCGATGGCAGATGCGTTGACCTCAGGATGACACGCTGTGTATGCTTACAAAGCGCGAAGCCTGAAGGTGAGTTGCCAGAAGAGGCCTTCGCATGCATGGAACGCCTACCTTTCACCACCACCACCTGTAACACTCTCTACGGCTACGGAATAGCGATAAAACTAGCCCTGGCCTGACCAATATCATAAAATACTAATAAGCTTGCTGCCATTGTTGTACTGTGGATCCTCTTCAGCATTCTAACTCATTCATTTCATTGGGGCAAAACCATGAAAAACAACCCCATCTGCACTCTTAAAGTGACGGTAAACTACTTATTTGAAGCCATGTTCGCCTTCCACCATGACCAGTATTCCAAGCTCATACCAGCACGGCTAATACGCTCGACCAACTGGACGATCGTTTCGGGTGACCCATGGGGTGGCGCTGGGATGGGTAGTTCCGGGTACGACCCCGCGTAGTCCCGTTTATCCCAGTGCCATGGCCCAACTTTGCCATATGTCGTCCGCCCATTTGCATCATAATCTTGGCCATACGTATAGTGTAGGATCGTCCTATTCAAAAACCTCTGGCCATCTGGAATGATGCAAGGCTGCGTCTTGTGCACCTGAATGTTGACACAGCTAGCTTGGACATGAAAACAGTAATTGGACAGCACCAGTTTGTTTATACATACTGTGTGCCTGAACAGCCCATAAAATACTGGAAAATTTGACTTGGCTACACAACTTACAGCTTGTTTCGAAACCGTACACAATACATGGTGTAGCTGCTGCAATTTTCATTGCACAAGGGGCACATCACATTCACAGCAACCAGTGTCTGCTCGACAGCTGTGTAAGGTAGAGTGTAAGGCTGCATGCACACAGTGAAATTGATACCATTGAAATAGAGGAAGCCCAATTATGCAGTTTCAACCCTGCAGGGGCGAGCTGCAGGGAGATACAGCTCAGACAAGTACAACGATTTTTTTAATAGCAACCGCCTCATCTAAAAGCAGAAGACTGCGTGCTTGACATGACCCTGAAGCACCCTGTGTGACAATGGCACATGCTCCACCCTATACACTCATGCTGTATGACCCCTTGCTGCCACCCTGTGTGAGTACACAGAAAGTAGCCCGCCCCCACCCGCACTGGCGTTTGACCCCCTGTCAAACTCGGCCCGGTAAATTCGGTTCGCGGGCCCCCGGGGGAAGGGGGGGCCGCGCGCTGACCTTTGCCGTCATGTGTTGGTGGCCCGTGACGCGCTTGTCTAGCGACGGTGGGGGGGTGCATGCATGGCTGTGGGGCGAGCTGGATCCCAGGGCCGGCTCTGTTTGTGTAAGGGCGTCTGTGGTTTGCAGGTGCCGCGTTCGGGGCGTTCGGGGCATTGTGCGGTGTTTGGCGAGTTAATTTACTTGTGTCTGGGTGTTTATTAGGACGTCTGGATCAGTGGGTGGTTATGGGTGTGACGTCTGTTTAGAGTGTGTGGTTGATCTGCTGTGTTGGTTGTTTTGTCGTGTGCTTGGGTTGGCTTGTGATTTACCCCTTGGCGCTGCCGGGATTTTGGGTTGATCTCCGTGTAACACAGAAAGTAGCATTGGTGGCCTGTGCCTCCAAGATTGCAGTGCTTGTGATTGAAAATGTGACACTTACTTGGCATATCCTACAAGGACCTTGTGCTGGTTCCACATGCAGATGGCCTTGATGCTTCATACAATGTGGGCATATACATCAGCAGCAATAACATGACGTGCCAGACAGACACACTATGAGGTGGATGGACTGATGCATGGATCAATGCTGGGAAGTTTTCAGACAGTCGTGTCAATAGGCCCAATGGCATGCAACAACACACTGCCCAATAGGCAGTGCCCAGCTGCCTTTGTGTAGTGCAACTTGCCTTTGTGCATTGCGTGAAGGTGCACCACAGGTCAAATGCAGTGATCATAGTGTTGTGTCGAGTTGGCAGGACCCAGTTTCCCAACATGAAGAAGCTCACTTGAAAACTATCACAGCTGCTGAACGAAGCAGACAAGAGTTCACGATCTTGGGCCGTGGGGACGCACCAGGCACATGTCTATTGTCAGGACCTGATCAAACGGGGGTTGTGCCATGAAGAATCGGTTCAAAACGACTTGTGGAGGTCCAGCAGGAGCATTTGCAAGGGCCAGAGTAAATGCAAACATCTCCTGCGCCCAGCCAAGCGCCTTGTCTGCTTCTGGGTCGGCATGGATGGCCCGCACCGTGCGGTCCCACCGAGGTGCCATCTCGATAAACATCTCGGTGCTAATCAGCGTTGGTGCATTGCCAATCTGCACCTTTCAATGGGTCAGCACGTGCGACAGGGCAACACAGCTCACCTTCACAAGGCTGCCACGTGTCACCACGACAATAGTTGTGGCCGATGCCCGTTCGGGTTTGGTGATGCCCGATTCCTTTAATTATTTTTTTGGCTCTATGACACCTTGGGGCCATGTGTGCGCTTGACAACCATCACAATTATCCGTTGCCATATGCCATACTGCATGGCATTGGACAGTCTGCTGATTCAGCATGAGATGTGCTTGCCACAGGAACGGCTAGAGCCCCAGCAAAGAGCCCCAGCAAAGGGCATGTACTGGCCGTGCAATAAAACTCTGCCAGAAGACGCAGAGGTCCACAGTGCAATGCTGATCCTGGGCCCTAGATGGTGCGCTGAGTTGCTGTCAACCGTTGGATCAAGATGTACCTCACCACTGCGCGCTATGGAGTCAGCATATGGAGGCAGTGCTGCTTGCTTTCACAGTGTGACTGGAGTAGGCCCATGCAGAAGGTCCAACTCGTATGTGTGTGGCAACGGCCTCTAGGTACGGCACTGCGGAGGAGCGCACCGGATAGATCGATTCAACAGGAACCTGGTGCTCATTGAAGCGGACATCCTCACACTGTGGGCGCCAGTTCTGCAGCTTACAGTCCACATATGGGAAACGAAATGCAGCAGGCTGGGTCGGTGTCGCGAGCAATGGCGGGGGTGATATGAAGATGTGGTCGGGCTCGGTCATCAGGATGTACTGCTCTGGAACGTGCATGCGGGCAAGCCACTGTGTGAACGCCCATGGGCGATGCATCGGCCCGTAGCCCCTGTCTATCCCGAACGGGAGCTGCTGCACTTGAATCGTGGGCACCAGATGCATGATGTCATCAGGATCTGGGCAGTGCAGAATCCGTGTGTATCCACCCATGGCGCTGTCAGGGAAATCGGCTTTCACCCGACGATACCAATAGTAATTCACCTATACGCAGGTATTATCAGGTGGATTCCAGTCTTATGGTGTGCCCTGTACGGTCAGGCGTGCTGCTTTCTGGGTGCTGTGGAAGGCAAGGGCGCACCAGGACCTGCCATCGGCCGTATACCTGACAATCCGCTGTCACAACAACCCGGTACTTGCCTGGTAAAGGAGGCTCATCACCTTGCGGCGGCTCAATCCTATTGACCGGCCCGCCTTCTGGTTGGAATGTGACCTCTGGGAACTTGGTCAGACTGAACGAATGGGCAGCCTTGCTGCGGCGTGCACCAGCACGTTTCACCTGTACAGGATTTGAGAGATCGCTGGAGGACATCATGTGCAGGGCGAAACTCGCTAATCAGTGTTTACGAGGCGCAGGTTGGCACATTTTCCCAACATGCGAGTGGCATCACCTCATCTGGATCCTCTTCACCGGCAGGGGCCAAACGGGTCAATGTGCCATCTGCAGCAACAAATGTCTGCGTATGTCGGGGTTCTGCGAGTTCCTGTGTTGGCTGGATGAGGTCATCATCTACCTGTGGTGGAGGCTTGAATGTGTAGCCATCGGTCAGGAAGTTTGCACCTTGCTCATGGGCTGCACCGCAACGTATGAATGTCTTAGACGTTGCCATGTGCTGGTGTTGCCTGAATTGTCACCAAAAAGTATGACATGGTGTCTGTTAGCTACTAGCATGAGAACGTCTACGCAACTGTTCTGGACTTAATGCAACTAACATTTGACATGAGTGCGCACGGTATACTGGATAACTTGCTTCGTAGCCAGTCTTTTGAATCAATATTGCATGGTGCTTCCATGTTTGAGTCCGCGTGGAAATTGCGATCGACGTGACCAGTGCAAGGCAAGCACCAGCTGCCAGGGCCAAGCATAAATTGAACAGGTCCAAGGATGGAGCCCTGGACCTTCGACCAGCAGGTGCGCGCATGAGTATACGTGGACGTGTAACCACCTCCTTTTCAGCTGCGCCGTCTACATTCGTGTGTACTCTCAACAACAAGTAAGCTCGCCTGTACTACCATCAGCTTCCGTCTCATCCGTCCAGCCACAAGGTCTTACGGCCCGGTCCGCAAAGGATGAAGCCTTGTGTATACTAACACTTCACGACGCATCATGGTCAAGTGAATATAGACTCATTGACTTGAGCAGCCAGTATCGTCCGGAGCAACATGTCAAAGAGCGCTGGCTTGGGTGAAGCCTCTAGAGCGGAGAGGTGTACGCATCGATAGCTGACAAAAAACTCATCGAATGATCGATGGAGCGACAAAAACGAACATGATTCGTGAATCGCACTCTATTCCGTCTGTCAGCTGGCCACCACTCAGCTCAACAGATCAAGTGTGAACACCAACCAGTTCAGCTGACAGGCTGAGGGAAAATGCATCGATCCGAAAGGTCGGAGTAGGACGCAGCACGGAGGCCGTCCCCACAATGGAGATGATACATG
The DNA here is from genome assembly GCA_032360965.1 of Ulva armoricana. Classification (NCBI taxonomy): domain Eukaryota; kingdom Viridiplantae; phylum Chlorophyta; class Ulvophyceae; order Ulvales; family Ulvaceae; genus Ulva; species Ulva armoricana. The sequence continues at coordinate 1,889,713 of JAUMHO010000002.1, forward strand.
CTGTCACAGTGCTGGCGATTTATCGCGGTATTGTTACATCGAGAGAGCGGTTCGTGCCGAAAAACACCGGACGCGCCCCTTCCATCACCTGTCGCTTGTGATATCACTTGCGGCGTAGCTGGTCAAGTGAAGATTGTTGGTGATTGAAGCACGTGTTCGTGCTTGCTGTGTGCGACGCCTGTTCTCAAACGTAATAGTTATATCGCGATGAGTTCCGGCTTCATCGCCTGTCGTTTCGAAGTATTTGGCAAAGTACAGGGTGTCAGCTTTCGACAATATACGAACAACAAGGCAAACAGTCTTGGTTTGGCAGGATGGTGCATGAACACAGCGCAAGGAACTGTGTGTGGTGAAATGCAAGGACCCCAGGCATGACCTCCCCTGCGTTTCCCAAATTTCACATATATTGTCTGAATTTGGCTGAGCACCGAGGCATCGGGTTGAATTCATTTCAAGCCAAGTGCACAAGTATGACGCGAGTCTGCATAGTATCGCGGCAATCGGCAAGCACACGCGCATGCTGGAACCGGGTATCCAGCCGCCTCATAGGGAATCAGACTTTTGACAATTACATGCCTTGCAGGAATCTATCCAAGAAATGAAACAGTGGTTGAAAGAAACCGGGTCACCCAGCTGTCGCATTCAAAAGGTTCAGTTCAGTCACGAGTTGACACTTCAAAAGCGGGCATACGAATCGTTCACTATTCGCCGATAGTTTGGACGAAAGTCAAGAATTTCTATGTATATTATGCAAAGCTGTGCACGAGGTCAACATCGGTACGGTCCAGACGGTGCAGTGGCGTTCACAGCGCATGCAATTCGACACATGGTCACTTACAACTTCGTTGTTGCTGAAGGCCTGCTAACTACCTGCCATCGGATGTTCCTGTGCGTGGACGTCGTTTGCGCGCTACACGGTCACATTCTCGGCCAATAGCTGTTCAATCGCAACGGTCGCAAAGCACAGCTGCGTGGTATGTTGCTGAGACCTCCAAACCTACGTTTCTGGTTGTGGAATTTGCTTTAGGCCTGGGCTTCTTGGCGCTATTGGATGGTGGACTCTCAGGTATGCCAGGTCGATCACACGTTCGATGCCAGCCTCAGTTTCCACTGCAGTCCCTGTCCATTTTCTCGCCAAGCCCGACCTCCGACCCCGCAACAATAATGCAGGTGACTGGCTGAAGTATCAGTTAATAGATGAAGCGACTCAGCAGCTGCTCACGAATGCAGCATCCGTGGGTGTTCTGGCCCACACTGGGATTGGTTTAGCGTGTGCGCGCCAAGCCATCAGTCGTCACCCTGATGCAGCGTTGCCAGCTGCAGCCATTGCTTTGCTGAGAGGATTTTTGTGTGGCACTCCTGAACTACTTCTCGTTCTTGCCCGCAGCAATGTTGCACGTACCGATGACTAGCTTTCCGATGGATTTCCACTTTATTGCATGTATTGGGATGAGGCTTGGGCAATGATGGACGTGATCATTTTGCGTTGAGTGGGCTGACGTGCAATGTGGTGAAGCCCATTGCATTGCATGGCTCAAGATGGACAAGCGATGTGCTGCTCTGTATGTGTGCGTGCCAGTGTGATCTGTTGCCCACAATGCCAGCAACTTTGCTTGCATAAAAAACTGTGGCATTAAGGTTTTGTTGGACACCGGTGACAAGCTCAAACGTTGTAGAGCTGAGTCTGCTATGATCCTAAGTGGACTGCCAGGGGATCATAATGGCAGCAGTGAGAATGCAAGGAGAGGCTTGAGTAGTCTGTCTTCTGTCTCACATCCGGGTAGATCATGAGTGAATGGGCAGCAATTTTTTGCAACTGAGTTTCAAATCTGCTCAAAGGTCGTGCACTTTATCATACCTGCACCGTTTGTTACTGACTGTGAACTTTGTTGTGCGCTGCTGGCTTGGTGTCACTCAAGTTGTTGCGCATGTACTCAAGCTGGACCACCCATTGAATCCGAGTCCACGTTTCAATGATGTTTCGCACGAAGGTCAATGCAATAGCTCAGCATTGCAAACGGATAATCCCACAAGCCAAGCATGCCCGAGGAATGTAACAGTCACCTCACCCCAGAATGTGTCTCCCTTCAACCCGCACAAAACACAGACTTCTCACAATGCGGAAGTACTCCGACTCTCACCAGAAACCTGCATGCACACCCTACCATCGCTGGAAATGCACGTCTCGAACAAGTACTCCAGGGGGCACTGCGACCGAAATGAGCCAGGGGGGGGATGGCCGAGACTGGGTGTGGATATGGCAGGGTTAGGCGGGAGGGGCCTACTGGTAGAAGGAGGGGGGCTGGAATGAGCGCCGCTGGTGCCGGGGGAGAGGGCATTCCAGTGGGAGCATGCAGACTCACGCGCAAGCGACGGCCCGCAAGGGGGCCGAGCCACAGCGCAAGGTCGCTGGTTGGAACAGGAAGCCGGGTAGGACCGGCCGCCCTTCATGTCGCGCCCTCAACGGCGGTGAAGCGATGACCTGCCCAGCTTCAATGATGTGTCATGGGAAAATCAGCCTTGGCCAAGGCCACTGTGTGGCAGGGTTTTACCCGGATGCCACTGTATCTCCAGCGTTTGATTGCGGATCGTCATCTGTTACCATACATCATGCATGGTGGTGTCTGAAATTTCAAGCAGTGCTGGTACATGGAAATTCAATACGTCAGGGCCTGCAGCTCGTCTGGGAAGAGACGAATGTGATGCACGACGTGGGAACGTTCTGGTAGATGCGCTGTGATGCCTGAGCTCACTCCAATGCAGATCGAGAGATGGGCTAGCACTGGAGCTGTGTATGTGTGATTACATCGCCGGATCCATAAGGATGTTGGCACCTCCGGCAACCGGGACCGATTGAACCCTGAAAGGCACACGCTGGTGTAACCCTCGGTCACGGCCAAGGAGTGCGACGACGCGAGCCGTGTCTCCCAAAGCCAAAGGGCGAGCAACCAACCCAGCCATGCCGGCCGCGGGGCGACCGATCCCGCGCCCAATCGGTCCACGGCATCTCCATCTCGGAGGTGTGCCACGGCCAGACCCGCTAGACAGGTGGATTCAGGCGTTCCACATCCAGGTAATCTAAACGCCTTGCATCACTGCGAGCCCGAAGGGGCACTGCGAGACGCTGCGACTGGCTACCATGCACGGGCCTGGAAACGCAATACTCCACAACGTCAAGCCGACCCATCGTCCAGTTCTCCACGGCTCTCATGCATCATCCAGGTAGCTCTCCCCAGCCTCAAACACACTCCCGGCGATGCATGCCCGGCTGGCTGTCATCAACTTGCGGGGTGCCAAGCAGCAATGCATGCCGTTGAAATCGAAATCGGATTGGAGCCTCGGATCGGAGCCTCAGCATGACACCACGATTCCCACGATTCCCAAGCATCATGCATGCTCACACGCGTGCACAAATGCAGGTGCTGGAATGTGGTGCACCAGACGATCGCGGATGAGGCTGAGGGAGGTATGCAATGATGCAACACCCGTGCCGTCGTTGTTTGCTCGCCCATTGGCTGTGTAGGCAGTCCTCCTTCTGGCACAGGAGCCCAAGAAGGAGACAAAGAGGCAGCGCACCAGAGGTAAGTGCGCATCGGCCACAGCGCCCTCGCTAGCGGGGGCAGATGGGTGTGCGGCAGTGTTATTCTTAGCAGACCGTGCAAAGCCAACAGACTCGGCGTTTAGGGTGATGCTCCACCTGTGTACTCCGGCGACTGCTCACAGACAATGAGTGCTACCAGTGGTAGGTGAGAGCTCAAGGAGCACTGGTGTATGACAGGGCCAGCAAGGGGATCGCAGCTGCGCGCCCGACGTGGCACCTGGGGGTGCCCCCGCATGGAGCACTGGTGTATGACCGCATGCAGGCGCGCCAGGGCTGGGGGCGAACCACTCCGGCATGGGCCACCTTCAGGCCGCCAACCACAGGGAACCGCACCGGCCTGGTAGTTGCAGTCTAGGCTGGACTTCCTGAGGACCAGCAGCGCGTAACGACGCGTGGGGAGTTAGGGCGATGACGCAGCGTCGAATCGCGGCTGTGGGGTCCTCCACTCCTATGCTTCAAGGTGCTTTCGCCGATGCCACCTTGATTCCGGCGCTTGATACCGAATGTGATTTTCTATGCGGCAAGCCGGGGCGGCAGGATGTGGCAAGCCGGGGGACATCGAGCGGAATGAAGGGACAGGGGCCACATGTGATGTGGCTCGTCAGCAGGGTTAGTCTAGGCAGTCATAGTTTCCGGGGGTTAGAGCTGAAAAATGTTCCCCAGAATTCATGTTTGCTGGCTTTGGGAGGTCTGCTCAGTTGAGCACTGCTCGTGAGGAGGCATCGTGGCAAAGGAGGGTGGCGGCCATGGCAGGAGCGGTGAAAGCGCAGGTGAACAGCCGGTCCGCACGTAACGCGGCACGACCGGTGTCCTCGGTGACCGCGGCGCGCCGACACGGGCCGACGGTCCATGCATGTGGGCTCACATGTGGCCGGTGCAACACATGTGGCGGGTTCGCACGAGCGAGTTGCAGGAGGCGGCCGCCGTGACGCACTGCAGCGGCTTAGCAGCGTACCACACCTTCAGCAGGCCTTACAGGTTGTTTGTTGGATGCGACTGGCGCTGCACCGGGTGTGATGCCATCCTATTGCCTAGCATCAGCGACACACCCCACGTAGGGCGGGTGTTTTAAAACATGGTGTCGGAAAACGTGCGGACCGATGAAAACTTGTACATTTCAAAGCCAACGTGGTCCATATCCTAGAGGTATATGGCTGGAGGTCAGGGGGGTCAGGATGTGTGGACACTGTGGGCAGCCCTCGACACCACCTTGGCAGGGTACATGCCGGACAGGGCCTTTGCAGCCTCCACACAATTTCACAGCCTGCACTTCGTGCCACAATAATATGCGGTCCTGTGCATGTCAGGTCACACTGCCTTGCCTTCTAGAGCTCCACTGCATTTCCCTGCTGCGTGCCCGTGTTGGGCTACTGCAGCATTCTGATGGTGAAGGCCGAATCTTGTTTATCTAGTTTTGGAGTCTTTTGCACCAAGTTCCAACCCGACTGCCCAACTCTGGTGGCTGCACCTGGAGATTTCTCGGGTCCGCATGGCATAGGCTCGTTCAATCGGTCCCGGTTGCCGGAGGTGTCAATGTCCTTACATCGAAGAGGGGCACGGTCACAGGTGCATCACGCAACAGCGTAC
>JAUMHO010000002.1:1895000-1950154 GCA_032360965.1 Ulva armoricana
ATACGGTCATACCACCAGGAAAACAGGCGATCCCATCAGAACTCGCAACTTAAGCCTGGTTGGGCAGGATTAGTACTCGGCTGAGTGATCTCCTGGGAATCCCCTGTGCTGTATCGCTTTTACAAACCTGAATAACACATATGTTGGTTGTTTTTATTGAGCATGTGAGAATGGAACCGGTTCTATGGTTGCGTCGTCCACCTCTTGAAGGCTTCGCCGAATATATACTGCTCGGCTAACAGTACAGATTCGGCTAGCATGCGACTTAAACATGTACCGCGCATTCTCCAGGCATCATCCTGGCTACCACCTGTGCCATACTTCAAGCTATGTTATCCTCCGGTCCGGAAACAACATGTGTGCTGCACTGCAGTACCATGGCCCCTTAGCCACATCTGCACTGCTTCCACCCACGACATGACATATTCACCGACAGAGAACAATCTTGAAAACACAATCTACACCATGTGTTTGCAGCGGTGATGGAAACCCAACATGCAAGCTGCCGCTGAAGAAAAAGAACAGGAATCGGGCATCACGCCAAATCCAAACGGGCATCGGCCACAGCACCTGAAGCAACGTCACCCTGTGTCAGAAGTGTGTACAGGTGCACAAACTGAAGCAAGCAGACTGAAATTGCTTCACTGCAGTGATGTACAAAGCACAAGAGATCGGTGACAGCCAGGCGAAGACTGTGTCAATGGTCACAGGGACCAGCAGCTGATCCAAAAAATGCAGTCAAGCGCGCATGCAACAGCCGCAGTAGTTTGCAGCGCCGCAGATCAAGCAGCTACAGCAGGATGCTCACCAGAGATGGCCAGATCACACTGCTTCGCTTGCCGACCATCGTGCCCGAGTCAAGCTCAGATGAAGGGCCTCGGAGAGCAGGCCTCAGTTCTGACCCGCACACGGAGAGCAGAGTAGCTGCTGGTCAGTGGGAAGTGGCCCAAGAGGAAGCAAGGATAAGCAGGAGTCGACGTTAATAGACAAGGCAAAAAAACCAGGTCATGAGGCCGTGATTGGTGGTGCTATGCAGCACAGGGCCACTTGTCACACACATATAAGGCAGTGGTGTGGCTTCAGTTTGCCAACAGCTGCCGCACCGCCAAGTATCAGAACCTGTGGACTACACGGCAGTGTGATAGCTGGTCTGAGCATCAGACTGCAGAGAGCGTCACTACTTCACTTCACGTCGCTACCAGCAGGTCTGTGTGTGCCTTCCGAAATCCAAACAGGGACATAGTTATTGATTGCACACCGTGGTGGAACAGAGAGCATGTTGCCCTTCCCACACAACATGCCATGAGATGCACATATCTAATATTTTTTCGATGTGTGGCACACCTGCCAAGTGAGAAGCAGGGCAGCAATGCAACGGCCATATGCGTTACACCCCAGCTCAATCCCAACCGCCCACACACATCACCACATCCTCGCCTTGCGCACACAGGACCTTGCATACCTCCACAATTCCAGCTCTGGTAGAAAGAGCTGGCATTGTGGATGCCGGATGGCTGCACGGACAGCCATGTACCTCACCACCCGGCCCCGCCCCACGCTCCCTCACTCGTGCCACCATCAGGACATGGCCCCACTTGGACCGAGCAAAAACCTGCAACTGGTTAGAACCGATTCATAACAACAGGAGTATGCATTCACTCACTGATGTTGACTACTTCTTGTAAGGCACAGCGCATGGCAACCAGCACCTGCACTGTGCTGTCAACTACTTGCTCATTCTCAATGGCGTTAGTCAGACACAGTCAGCCACCTCACCAACACTGGCAAGCCACTGCTTCCTGCAGCAGCGCTGGCATGCACCAGAATGCCACTATCATATCTTTATTCAGCCACACCAGCTTCTCCGTCCACACTCCCCTCAGCCATCTCCTCGTCCCCGCCCAGTGCCGCGACCGCCTCCATGACCCTAGCCCACGCATCCCAAGACACCCCCTCGCCGTCTGCCCGCGGCTCCGCCTCCGCTCCCCCCTCCCCAGCGCGGAGGGCATCCCGCTGTGCGCACATGACGCCCGCCGCATCCCGCAGCAGCTCCTGCAGTTGTGTGATGCGCCCCGCAGCGCGCTGCTTCAGCATCGCCTTGGCCAGCCGCTCCACCTGCTCGCCAGGCCCCCGCGCCTGGGGTGCCGGTGGCGGCAGCGACCCGGTCAGCAGTGCGTCACGCATGCCCTCGAACCGCGTCACCTCCTCCGCGCTGACCGACCGGCGCGCCTGCGCCACGGTCGCCTCCACATCTCCCACCGTCAACCGCTCCTCTTCCGCATCGGAATCCGGCAACAGTGCATGGGCGCCATGCATGATGGTGTGGCTGCGAGCCAGATCGCGGCGCAGTAGACACATGAGGGCCTCGCGGCATGCGTGTGTGATATCCGCGCTGGTGGCGCCCTCGAGGGCCTCAGCAAGGGAGGGCAGATCAACGTCGGAGTCGAGGTGAACCTTCTGGAAGCAACTCTCGAGCATCGCCAGTCGAGCTTGCACGTCTGGTAGCCCAACCTGCAATCCATCACGCCCTTGTGTAGCACAATGCTGTGTGAGAGTAGAAAATCATGCCGATGCCCCACGCATCCTCAGCTCCATGCTGCTGCAACATTCTCTCATTCAAGACTAGCCTGGCCCCGCTCACGGGTTCACCCGGGGTGTCACCGGCACTGCCCCGCCGGACACAGGGACGCTGCCCCACACACACCCTCCATCATCGGCAACGGCCAGAGCCACGACTGCGCAGCACGCATTCGATCTCCTGGGCAACTATGCACGGCCGCATGGCCTCGCACCGGTGCTGGCCGGTCGGGCGGCATGCACCTCTGGTGACAAGCCCAGCACCGTTCAATCGGCAACGTCTGTTTCCGGTATCATAGCATCCCAGGTGCCCAACGCTGCCATGCACAACTTACAGGGAAAACACACCCTGCATCGCGTCCCAAGGTGTGCCTCACAGGTGCGCCTGCGCGGGCAGGGTCGTGCTGTCGCTCAATGCGGTGGCCGCAGCGGCAGGTGCAGCGGTGCAGCAGATCACAGCGCAGCACAGCAGAGGGAGACGCACGAGGCAGACGTGATCGATGCGGCCGGGGCGCATCAGGGCCGGGTCGACGGCCTCGGGCCGGTTCGTCGCCGCAAGCACGAGAACGCCCTTCCGGCCACCTACGCCGTCCATCTCTGTCAGCAGCTGGTCCAACACCCGCGCCTCCGCGGCGCCCCCCGCCGCAGCCCCGGTTCCACCCCCGGCGCCACGACGCGCCGCAATCGCGTCGACCTCATCAAAGAACACCACACACGGGGCGCATGCGCGCGCCGCCGAGAATACCTCCCTCACCCGTGCCTCGGATCCCCCTAGCCACTTGTCCAGCAGCTCCGGCCCGGATACCGCGATAAAGTTCGCACCCACGGACGACGCGGCGGCTCGTGCCAGTAGCGTTTTACCGCACCCGGGTGGACCGTAGAGCAGCGCGCCCGACGGCGGCGCGAGCCCGTAGCGCGCCATACGCTCCCCGTGCACCAGTGGCCACTCCACCAGCTCGCGCAGCGTCTGCTTCACGTCCGTGAGGCCGGAGATGTCATCCCATGTCAACCGCGGGACTTCCGGAGCCACAGCACGCAGCGCGCTCGGCTCCACCTCGCGCAGCGCCCCTGCCACGTCGTCCGCCGTCACCCTCACTCTGGCCATCAGCTCATCGTCTGTGAGTCGCACCCCTGCTTCCGCTCCCCGGCTGCGGCCAGCTGCGCCCCCTACGCCGTTCACACTGGGGGCAGTGGCCTCCAACGCCAACAGCACAGCCTCCTCACCTTCCGCCACAGCGCGCGTGACGGCATGCATGACGGCACCTGTGGCCACAGCGCAGCAGTCCGATGCCGTGAAGCCTGGCGTACGCGCCGCGAGGTCTTCGCAGTCCGCGCCAGAGCTTCCCGGCAGCACACCCAGGGCTGCAGAGAACAGGCGTGCACGCTCCGCGGATGTGGGGGGCCCGATCAAGATCTCGTTATCCAGGCGCCCCGGTCGGCAGAGCGCAGGGTCGAGGCGGGAGCGTGCGCTGGTCGCGGCGACGACGGCGATCGCCGCGGAGCCCGGCGCGGACGCCGGGCCGGCACCGCCATTGCCGCGGCCACTGCCGCCGCGACGCAGCGTGTCGAGGAAGGCGAGGAGGCGCGCGGTCGACGCAGCAGCCTCGGCGGAAGACGTGGTGGCGCGGTCGGCGGCGGCGGCGTCGATCTCATCAACAAACACGATACACGGCGCCGCGGCCGCGGCGGCGGCGACGGTCTTGTTGAGCCGGTCCGACGCCGTGCTGCCGGCCGCGACGTCTGCACCATTGATCACCTGCAGCAGGGAGCCCTGTCACCGCCGCGCGGAGCCTGGCAGCAGCGTGACACATCACGCAGTTTCCATGCACACAGTCCTCCCCTCACTCACTCGCCCTGGCCAGCTATCTACGACCCTCGGTACCGCAAACGGGCCCGCCCGCTTGGCGCGACATCGGGGGGAGTGCAGCAGGACAATTATCGAGCTTGCCAGGTGGCCAAAGAGTGCAGGGCACGGCACGCTTGGCGCCAGAGCAAGTGGGCCATTTGCATGTTTTGTGCAATGATGAGCGGGACACTCCCCGGTTGTCAAACCCCCCAGCCAGGGGGGGGCAGCTGGTGCAACACATGTTTGAGGTCTGAAGGGAACCTAGCATCGATTTCGGCATGGTGCAGGGGGGGTGCGTACAAAGATAGGGCAGTCACATTCTTCCGCGAGGGAGTTGGCGAGGAACGTCTTGCCAGTGCCCGGTGGCCCGTGCAGAAGCACCGACGGCACGGCCGCGATGCCGAGCTTCCGGAAGACGCGGGGGTGGCGCAGCGGCGTCACCACGAGCCGGCGCAGCTGCTCCTTGACGGCGGTGCAGCCGACCACGGCAGCAAATCCCGCCTGCGCGCCGGCGCCGAGGCCGGAGGCTGAGCTGCGGGAGACCGTAGCCCGCAGCCGCTTGGCCGGGCCGGTCACCTGGAACGTTCCGGTGCGACGCAGCGCTGCGGCTCCGAGGTCATCGCGGCTGTCCCCCCACCTGCAGCCGGCAAATTCGTGTGCTGGGCGCGCAACCGGGCATGCCGTCGGCTGTTCTGTGCCCTGGGTGGGATACCTTGCCGCAGCCTCTGCAGGCGTGGCGGCGGCCTACGAACCGTGCTGATGGGCAATCATCGAGGAGAGGATGGGCTACCGGCGGTGCATTGGTCGGTACCGCCTCTGGCGACGGGCAGCGAGGACGCGATGCAGGCCGTTGGCAGTTGATGTGCCAGACTGATGCTGCCGCACATGTATGATCTGACCGTTGCACAACCTGCAGGCCTCTCTCGGGAGCAGTGGCGAGGTGGGAATGAGGGGAGAGGGCACCTGCGGGCTGCCAGTGCCGCCTTCACATCCTCACCAGCTGCCACATCGCCTGATGCCGTCTCCCAGCTCATATGCTCCCAGTCAAACTTCCATGGCGACACATAGTTGGGAGCGCGTTCAGCTGTTCCAGAGCCGTCACATGTGTGTCCTGGGCGGGGGCAAGCAAGGTGTGTGGCGGCAACGCTACCACGTACAGAGGTGCTTCTGGGCTTCATTCCGCTCCACTGGTGGCTGCCCTCGCCTGAAGGTACAGCAGTTGATGCTGGACGGGATTCTGGAGGAGCTGTGGTGTCGGGCTTGCCGCCTGGAAGCATTGGGGAGCCCCCCTGGGGTGCTGTGGTTGCGAGGGGTACAGCAGCCCTGCCTGCAAACCGGTTGTGAGCAGCAGCGCCCCCGATCTTGGCAGCCTTGCAAGCTGGGTCATTATTTGCTGCGACCTCTGCGGATGTTTGGAGGTGGATGGGTGGTGGATTGGAGAACCAGGAGCACTTGGCCCACCTGCACCAGGCCCAGCGTGTCGGGAAACACTGACCCGATGTGGACCACAGCCCGGATGTGCACGGATCGGCAAGAGCTCCGCGCGCGGGATATTGAGGCATATAACAGGCTCTTGTGCAGGTGTACGGCTGACTGTGGTTGGCTTGATCTACAAGTCGACGGCACCAGCTTCTTGTGGACCTGTGGCCCTGAACAGCGCGGGACCATGCCAATGTCTCACCGCGACATTCCAACAGTGAATTTAAGCTGAGATTGTAAGCGCGACCCTTTTATTCTCTTGCACCGATCGTTTTGCAAAATGGACTCGGGGCTAACTGGAACGTCAAGCCAGTTCAAACAGGAGGACACAATCACGCGAATGAATGGGAAGTAAGTGGCATCGATACACCAAAACTGCGTTGCAGAGAAGGAGAATTGCGTACAGTGACGTTTCTGTGGTAGCCATGGCGCTGCAAACAAGCGATGTACGGGATGACTTTCAAGCACTGTCAGGTCGGCAACTGGATGCTGCACTGCCGGTGATTCGATACCAATGGGGCACCACCAACATATCACATAAATAACAGCGATCTCTGTAGGCATCACTTGCGAAGCTCGGTAATCTGTTTATTGGCTCCCGGCATCGCGAACAAAATGTGTTGCAAATGTCCATGCATGCCCGGTTCTGTGGTTGCCACGAGGGCCAATGGCGACCTGACGTCACAGCCCTGTGACCTGCCTCAGAACGCATCCCATGCTCACACAGGGTCAACACGTTCACAGGTGCCATATCGCCAGATAAGACATATCGACTCAACCTTACAAAGCACATTCGCCAGCCGGTCAACCACCCCATTGATCCGCAGCCACGACTCAGCCAGTCGCTCGCAGTGCTTGCTTCTCTGGCGGTGGCACGTCCTCCAGAGCAGGCTCGTCCTTGGCCGGGATGGTCCCGACACTGTCAAAGCGCCACTGCTTCTTGTACGGCACCATTTGCACCGCCCGGGGCACGAGGCGGCCCTTCTTTGCAAACCACAACGGCAACAGGACGGCCCGCATGCCGAGCTTGTTGTAGTAGACGCGCCGCACGCGGCCCCCCGCTGCTTCTATCTGCACCCGCGCCGGCTCGCTCACCCGCTGCACCTCCAGGTCCACCGGAATGCTGAACTCCGGCGGCAGCTTCACCCCCCGGGCCTGCAGCCGCGACCGCTTCCACGGCGATGGCTGCTTCGCTAGTATCTGCATGCCGGCACCCACGTCACAAACGCAGAGAGCCGGGGGCATGCCGGCACTGCTGCGGGTGCGAGTACGCATGCGTGCAGTGACAGCGGGCTGCATTGCGCATCCTCCGCCTCACACCACTGCAGCTGCCGCGTTGCTGCCCGACTTTCGCCGTACGGCCTCCGCGGGAGCGCAGAAAACACCACCGTACGAGTCCGAACACTGCATTCCCACGGACAGAGTGCTGCATCAAAGCCGCCGGATGTGATGGAGCCTAGGCAGCGTGAGGCTGTGTTTGGCCACCAGGAGTGAGCTTTGAGAACGATGCACTCTGCCACCGATCGAAAGACAGACAGAACACGACTCATCAGCACGGCAGACCCAAGTGGGCATCGGCCACAGCAACGCTGCACGTAGAGATCGACTCTCGCAGCTGTGGTGGAATACACCTAGAGAGCATTCAAACAGGGTCCTCCACACGCCTTGCCGAGTGTATGCAGTGTGGTGTCCGATCGCGCCCACAGGCAAACGGGGATTCATCGCAAGGGGTACCCAGCTGCAGGGCCATAGTTTGCTGAGGTGGCAAGCGACCACACAGCGGCCCAGGACACACTTGGTGGCCACCAGGGGCAGAAATCAAGATGCCCGTTGTTCAGAATGAGCAGCTGGACCAAGAGGTCGTTCGACGAGCGAACACGTTCCAAGCCAGCTGGGAAACCTGGTCTCACGAATGCTTCTTTGCTTTTGGTTTGACTGTCTTGGCACTCGGGATGGAGTGTGTACAGTGACCAGCAGCTTGTGGAAATTAGTTGCCCAGAGTTCGCAGGTCTTGTGAGCACACACAGACCAAGTCACGAGGCAGACCAGGCTGCATGGCATCCACGAAGGCAGTCAGAGAGGCTGGCTGAGGCGTGGCAGCATCAGACTGGGGTTGCTACTTGTGCCATGTCTGGAAAGGTGCATGTAGCCACGTCCCAGTGTGCCGGCCATCGGGGTCCGACGCTCGCCCTGAGACAGTGGTAGACCGCGCGTGCACTAGTTGCAATGCAGATCAAAATGGTGTGGATTGACGGCAGGCATCAGCATCAATTGGCTGTGCCTGTGTTGCAGTCTGCGCCGGCGATCCTGAGTTGATGCGATACAGGACTGGCTGGAGCTGCCGGAGGGCGCAGGGCTTTTCTGTTGCTGAGCCACCGTGTGAGTGAAGGGGGGAGGCTGAGGAGATGGTGGAGAGCACCTGAACGCCGTCCCGGCTGTGGGCCTTCTTCTCAAGGAGGCCGGCATCGTACAGGTGCTTGACTGTGATGACTCTGCTCGGGTCGAGCCGGCCGCAGCGGACTGCAGCCTCCACCTCCGCCAAGAGCACGTTGTCGTATACACTTCGGAAGCGGTTCTTGAAACCTCGCTTGGGTAACATCTTCCAGAATGGTGTTTGGCCACCCTCGAAGAAGAGTGCTGGTTTACCAGTCCCTGCACTTGGTGGCTGCTTGCATGTGGGGTGGATTGGTCAGCACATCTACGCTGCGTTGACCTTGCAGCACTGATGATGAGACCATGTGAAACAAGGAGCGGGTACTTCGAACAGTAACACAAGTGGCGGTGCTGACTTCAGTGCAACACACAAACTCTCAGGATCGCTGCAAGCTATACTCTGAGCGCGTCTGCACGTTTGATGCATACAGCCTGAAAGGTTGCAGACATGGTGTTGCACCTGAGCGAGACTTTTGACCCTTGTGACCTCGCCCAGCTTGCTTGTCTCCGCCTCCTCTGGCCCGCCGCTTGCGATCTTTTCTACTGAAGGGCCTCAAGTTGGAAAGGGTCACCGGTCGAAACCGTGTTGATGACGCTTGTGCCTTTGCATTGAAGGCACTGCGTAAAGCTGGTGAAGATGTGCTGTAAGTGGCCAGTGAACTCGTGCTCGGCGTACATCGCTCTTGCACTCTGCCTATTCTAGATTTTAGGTATGCTGCAGAACACCACCTTAGGTGGGCCGGCTGCTGATGCCCTTGTGACAGCTGCGTCCGCTGACAAGCGGCGACGTGACGAGTCCAGGCCATGGACCTGAGCGCGCACGACGCGACATGCTGCGATTGCCCGGCCTTGGCCGGCGCATTGATAGGGAGGCTAGATGCTAGATCGACTAACACAGTCTGACAAGCCCTGTGAAGGTGTCGCTTGGCTGCTTGCATCCCTGCGCGTTGCCTGATGTCTCAAGCAAGGCGATACTTCACTTCAACAGCTAGATAGACACACTACATGACAAGCCAAACTCTTATTTGATCGAGCATACGCCGCGCTATGGGTCAGGGGATACCACGGACCAGGTACACTTGGTCCGATCACAAATGGCAGCTTAAAACACCATAAAATCATACGTGACTGCAACTGCAACACCTATCTTGCACAGCAGTAGCATAGTCCCGCGTGATCGACTGGGTTGGTGATCAATGACGGACTTGGACAGAACTATGCCCATTCTCCAGTGGCTTAAGGGGCTGCGTACAGCATCTCGCTCGCCTGCAGCGGTGACAAAGCAGTGACGACGATGTCGACCCGGACTAAATTGCCTTACCTGACCATCCAGTGCAGTACAAGTGCCTTCGCCATTTACCGCTGAACTAGTGATTCATAGAGGCCTGCGCACTTGGCCTTTAAATATAAACCCCTTCCCGCTTCGTGAAGTCACGTTCATAAGCAATAGAGCGAACATCATTCAATCATGGTGTTTGGATTTGGCCGGCAACGGCCTTTGTCGGAACTAATATTCAATTCGGTCCGTCGGAGTGACTTCAACTCTCTACAGGTATAGATCCCATCTCAGCGTAGCGGTGACGTAGACGCTGTGTACAACGGCGAAATGTGAAACACCTTGCTTCTATCCTTGGCTGTTGATCACTGCCTGAAACCGAAACGGAAACCACCGTACATTGCGATCTAACTTCCGACGATGACGTACATGTCGACCGGACTCTCCGTGCAGAGACTTCTTGCAAACATGCCCGACCACGCTTCTCCTTCAGTATACGCAGTAATGCAAGATCTAGAATGGATTGGGAATCGTGAGGGCCAGACTGCCTTATGTCTCGCAGCGCAGCTGGGCCAACACGACACAGTTGCATTGGTAAGCTCTTCCACTCCGTGATGCTGAATACCTTGCCAGTTCGGCTACAGCAAGCAGGCATGTATCCACGATAGTGTTTGGTCAGGAAACAACATGATCAACATAGGCAATGCTTCGCAGCTGATCCGAAAAGGTGCCAATATCAATGCTTGCTCAGCACGACGAGATGGAGGCACGCCGCTCCACGAGGCCACGTCCAGCATACAAAGGCCGGTTGTCCAGATGCTCATGGCAGCAGGTGCAAATCCATTTGTGGAGAACCGCCACGGTACGGTTGCTGCCCGAACGCCCTCTTCGGCTCTCCTGGTCACCCAGGCTCGTGAACACACCACATCAAACTACTGTGCACCTGCCCTTGCCAAGACCACAGGACACGTGATCCTTCCCCCCCTTGTTCATCTCTCCGTACAGCTTCCCCATCATCGCCCCTCGCGCACGCCGCCGCATGCCATCCCCAGCCAACCATCCCCCCCTGCCTTACCGCTTGTGGTGCTCCCGACGGACGGGGGCGCTGCGTTTACGCCTCTGCCGCCTGCCCAAGCCGTGCGTGTCTTGTAACTGAGTTGGCCCACAGGTTCGCAGGGTCCGATACCGCCCAGAGTCAGCGCTGCAGAGTTCTACTCGGCAGTGTTTGAAGCCTTCATCGTGTTACAACAAGTCTAGCCATTCAGTGCGTGCGTATGTCATGTGGCATGCAGGGTGGCCTGCCGGGTGTGTCTATGTGTGTCTGCTTTACTCATGCTCGCTTGTGCGTTACCCCTTGGCGATGCCGGCCTTTGATTTTGCTCTCCGCGTGACACATGATCCCACATGATCCTTCCCTGCAGCTGCCACACGTCCACCGTGGTTCCTGGCACCAAACTCCTTCGCAGCAACCCACCTAGCACAGAGCGCCAGCAGGCCACCCCAGCCACCCTGGCGGATGCAGGCTCCCCCCAGGCATCGCACCACGAGCTCCCCGGTGAATGCAGGCGACACTGCGTACGACATCGCCATCGCTCGGAAGGCCGTGCTGCTGGTGCGCGACATGGAGCGCCTAAGCCACCTCGGCGCTTACATGCAGCTCAAGGTGCCGACGCTCTTCGGGTTTGCCCGGGACTTTCGAGAGTTCTGGGGCGTCGTCGTGCCTCGGCTTCCCCCCCCGGAGCTGCCGCATGACGGCAGGCGCCGCGTCCGCCACACGCAGGTGTACCTCTTCAACACCTACGACGCGGCGGTGCCCACTGCCAAGATCTGGACTGACGGGTCGCAGATGTACGCGTCGCAGCAGGGCGGCCACCGCCAGATCTTCGTTATGGTGTGCCCTCCCGTCCCCGTTTCCTCAAGGCGGGAGCCCCGTGGCCTTGCAAAGTGTGCTGCCATCCGGCCAGTACCGTGTGGCGACGGGGGAGCCGATGGACGGCTCGCACCATTCTTCGGTAAGCGGGGTATGTTGGGAAATGTGCCGGGTATAGTGTGTGGCATGGGTGTGCTGCGGTACGCTGGTACGACTCGGGACATGCGCTCCGCACCAGCCAGCAGCACGCTCACGGCCATGGCCGGGGTTTGTTTGGTTTGAAAGTGGGAGGCGAGGGGTTGGGACTGCCGAGAGACTGATCACAGGCGGGGGCACAGCCTGTAGATTGGGCTGTGAGGGAGTGTGAGGGAGAGCCGATGGTGGAGGATGTGCATGCAGATGCTGCACCAGACGCACGCGCCGCCCGCCAATCTCGCGTACACGCATGACCCCCGCTCCGGCCGGCTGTGCCTCGTATACAAGGCGTCACAGCGGCACGGCCACGGCGGCGCTATCAACACGCTGCTCTCCATCGTCAACAACAACGCTGCGCACGCGCCGTCCGCCTCCGGCCCCAGCCGCCCTGCCGCGCCAGCGGCCCCGCCGCCGGTTCCGTCGGCGCCTGCGGCGCCGCAGTACCCGCCGCCGCAGGCAGCACAGCCCCCGCCGCCGACGGCGCCACCGGCGCCGGCGATGCCGCCGCCACCGGAGCATGTCATGCCGCAGCCGTCTGCGGCGGCAGCCGTCCCCGCTGCCGCCTCCGCACCAGCGGGCCTCGCAGCAGCATCTGCCGCCTCGGCGCCGGTGCGCGCCCAACCCCTCTGTCCCACCCCCTTCCCTGCGGCAAGCGTGCTCGGTGTCGCTCCTGGCTGCACGCGATTCGGCCCCTCATCGTGGCTGCTGGCAGCGGCCACGGACACGCCGTGTCCGACGGACAGTCAACGGCGTGCCATGTTTCTGTGCCTGTGCAGGCGGCAGAGAAGGGGAACGACGAGGAGGATGAACAGATGATATGCGTTATTTGTATGGAGCGCCCGAAGGCATTCGGGTTCCTGCACGGCCGAGGCGAGAGCTTGCATGCGTGTGCGTGCAAGGAGTGCGCGGAGCGATGGTTCAGGGAACATGCGACTTGCCCCGTCTGCAATCAACAGGCCGACACGATCGTGCCCGTGTTCTGGTGACGCTGGCTGCGCCGGCCGAGGGGACTACAGTCAACCGGGATATGTTGCCGGTGGCAGACGACCGCGTGCTTGTCTATCATACAGTCTATCTTACGTGCTTGGTACTGTGGGCTAACCAACTGCAATTTAACGGGCTTGATTCTGACGTGAATTGAGGATAATGATGCAGTATGTTCTGAGTCGCTGTGTTGCTGGGTAGGTAGTGTCGGTATCGGCGAGTATCGGGTATTGCCTGAAGCATGCCCTGTGCCAGGGCTGAGTTGTAACAGAACTAGGGCCGTGCGGTTTACCTGTGGGCAGCCGCTGTGTGCTATGTGTGCTATGTGTGCAGCCGTACCTCCGACCTAGCAGAGCCGAGAGTTGGCCTAGCTGTTGTGGTCGTCACAAAACGGGAAAGCGTGGATGTATCGTATGGCAGTCGGCTGTGTGGCCAGGCAATGAGCTCCGCGTAGTCACAACAGCCAGTGGTGCAAGGCCAGTTGATGTGGCAGGACCAGTCAGCTCGAGAGAGTGGGCATGGGCTGTGTGTGTACAGACCAGTGGCTACACTATATACGGATTAAGTTTGTTCCACTCAACTTGACTGTAGCTTACATATCCGAAATGATCAACCTCTCCACCAGTAACCACATCACAACACAAGTGAGCCGCAGTATTCATCGTACACCTCGGCAGCACTCTGCAGTGACGGTGCTGCTGCCAGCTGAGGTACGGAGCGTCTCTGCTCTACCGATCGTCGGAGGTGCACTCGCCGCAGGTGCACCGCCGCTTCTGACAGGGTGAGCATCCTGCCTACTGCCTGAGCCATGCCTGGTGTCGGTGGTAGTGGTGCACACATGGGGGACACTGTAGATGTAAGTGTGACACTTATTCGCCATATCCTACACTGTCACCGGTGGGCTCTGCCACTCTATACACCATGGATGGTGGGATGCATGCACCAAAACCCCCTTTGTCGCTGTTGACTGGTGTGAGGTTCCGAAACGGGTTTCCCTCGTGACACGCTTAGGTGATCGAAGGACGAGATGGCAACTGCCAACTTCTTCAAAAGGTCTTGGGCTCGATCCCGCATCACCCCCCGGACTTCGAACAAAATCGTTCACGACCATCTCGCTCGTACAGGAGGAGACCCAGTGAGTTGTGTACCATATTCTGAGGGGATTGCCCAGGTGGTTAACCCCCTGGGCTTGCGGTCCCGCTTGTCCGGAGATGTCAAGGTTGTTGTAGGATACGGCGAGCAAGTGTCACGTGTACATTTACATGCAGGTTCATATTAGGTCGGAGTGTTGAGGACGGTGAGCACTGCGAGTAGGTAGAAGCGTACAGGCAATCTGTCTCTGACAGTATTCAGAGTTTGACTTGTGCCATCCAACTAGCCTAGCAGTAGCGGTTCCTGTCGATTTCTCAGCACTGAGGTAGACTTCCTGAGAATGGTGTTGTCCTTGGCACGAACTTACCCCCATCTCTATTTCCCATGCCTCTGATGTGTGGAGTAGTAGGCACACTTGCGACCGTCCGCTGGCCTGATAGATATCAGATCCCCACCATAACCTAACACCCGTGGGCAGAAAAACGGAGGGCAGAATATGGAATCTACTACCTTCGATGCTTCATGTCATGCATATCAAAACATGTCATGCAAAACATGTGATGGTGGTGTAAAAACATGTGCAACCCTGCGATTGTAACAGTTGCACATTCTTCTGGGCTGCACTGAAGGGTACAAGTATTAACCAGTGCTTCAATTATCCCAGACAATTTGCCTGTTGAGATTTCTCCGGCCACAAATGCTGGACCATCAGGCATGAGTATGCGTACCCAAAAACAATCATAGCCATATGTTTATTCTCGCGTGCAAGAACAGGTTAACATCATGTTTCACAAATTCAGTGTGTGCAATGCATAGATTAACCGAGAGCTTGGTATCATGGCATTGTGTTTACGTGCAGCACATGAGGTTACAGGGCATAAATCTGTTTTTGGTATTGAAGTGCAGAATTTTAGGAAGCCCTGTTCAAAGCACCTGAAAATATGATTAGTGCACCCTCCATACTATCATTATCACTTCATTGTACTTGCATCCCACACTAGAAAAATAGTTCTCTGTCCTATAAGCACTCGCCTGAGCTATGACTCTTGTACGAGCTATCAACTATATACTGCCACAAGCTTACACGCTTCATTCCATTTTAAACACGCCCATCAAAATTTCACATCATTGCAAGCATCATAACCAATGTGTAGCATCCATCCGACTCAGATGCATCCTTGTCATCTCGGCTGTACCGAGCATTTCATGAGACCATGCTTACTTGGCATGAACCAGAGACCCGAGCATATCAATCGAAAATCTGAAGTGCACATCCCCGGATTCGATTCGATCAATCGCCTCATTGACCTTGCTTGCAGGGATCTGCTCTACTGTGGCTGTGATGTTATGTTCGCTGCAAAAGTCAAGAACCTCCTGTGTCTCCTTAATACCCCCAATTAACGACCCACAGATCACCCGCCTCTTCATGACCAGATTGGCAGCTGACAGCTGGTAAGGTGTCGGGCTGACGCCGACACAGATGAGTTTCCCATCCACCTTTAGCAAGCCCAGGAGCTGGTTGATGTCATGCTCTGCGGACACGGTGTCGATGATCGCATCGAAGGACTCTCCATATGCCTGCAAGGCCTCCTCGTCGCTGGTGGCCACAAAGTCATCGGCCTTGAGCTCACCCGTCGCCATCTCCTTCTTCTTGTAGCTCCGGGAGATGACGGTGACGTGCTGGCCAAACGCCTTGGCGAGCTTGATGGCCATGTGACCGAGCCCACCACACCCAACGACCGCGATTCGTTGACCCTCTTTGTCAGCACCGTAATGCTTCATGGGAGAGTACGTGGTGATGCCGGCGCACAGTAGAGGTGCTGCTCCAGGCGAGTGAATGTTTTCTGGTAAGCTCAGCACAAACTCCTCCCGGGCAACCAGGTGTGTGGAGTATCCGCCCTGTGTGACCTCTCCATCAAAGCCGCTGCACACACATACAGTCGTGTGAGAGAGCGATAACTATTGCAGAGAGAACGGTGCTGGACAAGAAGCATCGAGCGAATATGGAGGTTCAAACTGCCAAGGTATTGGAGGATACACACCACGAGTTGTATGTGCCGATGTGCCCTTTGACACAGTACTGCTCATCGCAGTTCTTGCAGTGATGACACTCCAGGCAAGAATCCACCATGCAGCCCACCGCCGCAGAGTCCCCAATCTTGAACTTAGTCACCTTCTCTCCCTTATCAACAACGACTCCGATAATTTCATGGCCCGGGACCATCGGGTATTTGGAGTTGCCCCATTCGCCTCGGATCTGATGCACGTCTGAGTGGCACATACCACAGTAGGTGATTTGGAGGACGACATCATTCTCACGTGGCTCACGGCGAGTAAACTTCTCCCTCTTCATAGTGCCCGACTCATCGTGGGCCATCATGCCTGTGGCATTGCCCTCCCCTTCTGTTGCCTGCAGGCAGTGTCTCCTGCTGATGGACTGCTGGTGCACAGATGCAACAGGATCTGACCTGTGTGCTATCACGCACAGGCTTCTACGAGACACAAGTGCATATTAGGCGAGGATTCCATCCAGGTCGTGCCGCGCTCATGCTGGGTTAACAGCCGTTCACATTGGAGCTAGTGATTAATATTGGAGCACGATTGCGCATACGAAACAAGTCTGCCATGCAAGAGTTATACGCGACGGCACTGGATTCCACTTACCTCGCCATTCTTGCTGAAAGCCTGGGCGAACTCCTTGAACGAGACCTCGCCCTTCTTGACAAGCTTCTTAACGGCGTCCTCATTTCCGCCAGTATACTTGGCAACACTCTGCACTCAATACATGATCGGAGCAGCGTCACCCAACTTGCATAGGAACGTGAGGTGATGTTCTTCCAGTCCGTGGAAGCAGGTTGCGAGTGCCGCTGTATATGGGAGGTGTACCCGTCCTGCCTGGGCTAATAGTTGTTTTGTTTGTTGTTTTTTTATATCTCAGTCTACCGGAATGGGTGGTAAGCGAGCACCTTCGGGCAAGCGGTCGCGAGTGCCACGGAAGCCCGATCTTTTCGCCACGCCCGAGTGTGCTATAGTGTTGCACATCTGGAACCGGTATATCGCATATACCGTCCGCGGTACTCCACTCCGCGCGCCTCGCGGGGTGCAGGACTAAGTGCAACACGAGCGCTGGTTCAACGTGCAGACCGACTACTGCCCATGGCCGGCTGGCCAGCTCCTCGCCACCACGACAGAAAGGCTATCAAAAGGGTCCGTTGCGTTTTGAACGACGGTACCGCCATCATGTATGACGCGCACAAACACATCAACACCATAGGCGACATGATTTGGTCACTGCAATGCCGTCAAACGCGCACGTTCTTGGAGGGCACTCTCAGCCCGCAATCGTATATGGGACCCAAGGGTAACATGTAGTTCGAAATACAAGCTACATGGAAGCCTGCCAAGGAACACACGATAGAGGGCCCTTATCGTGTCGATAGGACACCGCGTTATTCGACACCTCTATGCTGTATCGTCACACGATAGGCCCCCGGGGAGTCAGGGCACTGGTCCATGTGTAACACCGCTCAGGGCCACACATCACACCAATGCTCTGCAAATGCACAGCCGCAGCCTGCTGTCGTTACAACGCGAACAGCGAGCAGCGGACCACAGGCGTGACTTCTTGCTGCCTCGTTGTATGCACGGCTTACATTCTGAAAATTGTGAATTGAGACGGCACAAGGCACAAACTCTGCCGATGGCGTGAGCGGTTTTAATTGTTCCGCACCTCTTCTGAGATGGCGCCCTTTCCTTCCATCTGCATCAACCTAAGCAAAGCATACTCACGGGAGTACTGTAGCAGCTCATGACGGTCCGCGGGGGTACTGACGGCCAAGCTGGGCATGGTGATCACTGTTACACTGGGAGGCTGGAGTTTTTACGGCGCTGTACGCAAGATCTTCACGTTGTCAAAAGTTTTGACGTTGACTGAGCGGTTGTGGCAGAGTTGGCGTAGGTGTAAATATATAAACAGTGCGTTCTTCCCCGTCAACCGACCGCGGTCTGCACGGTGATATCATGAGACCGTTGTGGACAGCAAAACCCAACACGAACTTGGATCGCTTCTTGTCCCTCGCCATTTTGTGAGATGACGAAGGAGCTGTGGATGATGTGTACAGCCATGAATTCGTGGGGCCAGCTGGCGGCTCCGTCAGACTGCGAACACGTTGTGTGGCTCACAGCGATCCCTCGCTCCTTGCAATCGTTTTCGTGGATGTGTCCACCAATCACTTTGGGCCTCACCCGCGGCATAGCAATGGCAATCGACTGATCACCCAATCAGCCTGTCTTAGAGCGTGTCCTTGTGCTGAGCAATGAGACGTGCTGTCCAGATCTAGACATGGCCAGGTATCAACTCGCACACGTGCCCACATGCCCCATTTACGTGCTTCCTTCGACGTGGATCCATCATCTACTTATGCTGGCTATTGTGCAGTCGTGGTTGTCGCTGTTGCCGCGTCTTATGGCACATTGTACATACTACGCACTGAGGTGGCTTCATCTCGTGCGATACAGCATACCCCTATTTATCAGACGAAACGATGATCCGTCACCGGAGGTCCGGGCTCGTCGTCTGCAATGGCACATTAAACGTGCTAGACCGGGCAGTCATGCTCATGACGATACAGCAAAGCACTGCTGCAACTGGTCAGCTGTGGGCCTTGGAATCAGACTGTGTAATGTTGCACCGAGAGGCGCGAGGTATCAGCCGGTGTGGACCCGAATGTCTGCTGAACCAGACCACTGCATTACCTTCCATCTTCCTGGGGACGCTGCTGACACACAGCACCATTTCCATGCTTTTGTTTTTGTGTGCCCATACCTGGACATCTCAATCAGCGGCATCAAACGTTTGCATCCACACATTGCGAGGAGAACAGTCCCACTCAGCCTTGGAACACAGCAAAGGCAGCCACTAGTAGACATGCAGGAACTGCGATTGACAGTGTTCACACGCTGGTGTATCCACAATCTTGGCAATCAGATACACATATCACAGGAAACAGTGCAGATCACCCGGGTGATCCAGCGGCCACAAACTTCACCCGAATACATCCTTGCAAGCTCTGCTGAAGCCACCTCTTGGATGAAATCACCATGAGCAGACCTGGTCTGCTGCGGCAAAATCATCTTGGTCAACTCAATCGTTTGCCGGCTCAAGTCTGGTGCTCGTGTTAACGTCGTAGCACTGACACATAAAGCTCTTACGGGGTGAACACGCAGCACAGGTGCCATGCATGGGCACCATGCGGCGGAGGAGCTGCTGCTCTGAATGCGTTGAATGCTCTGCTTGGCACAGTACCCGTGGCACTCAGCCTGTTCGAGAGCATCCGAGGCTTGCACTAGTGGAGTGTTGCTCTAAGTTGGAGTGGGCCTGCGACACCGGCGTGGGCTGAACAGCAGTGCAGGTTGGCATGGCTGAGTTGCGAATCAGTGCACACGTTGTGGTGTGATCCATGGAGGGGCGGGGGTCACATTCGACAAAGACACCGCGCAGGTGACACCGCCACAGCCAATGACACGAAACAGTCTACTCTGCTTGAACTGCAGCAACTCCGTCGATATCTGTCGCTGCATCCGACTAACAATCAAGCACACTGCGGCGTTGTGAACAGCTGAACGTCCGGCATTTTCGGCGGGTAGGTACAGGGTACCGCAATCAGGATCCAGCATAGCCCAGCCGGGTTGTGTGGTTGAGGCCTCGCATATCTCGCCCGCGGCACACCTGCCATGTGTTTCGGTGGAAGCAGCAAAGACAGGACAGCCGTCAACAGTCTTGCTGAGACTCTCTGCATGGCAGCCGCCCCCGCAGTATCCCCACGTCAAGAGTCAGCAGGATCCATGGTACAAAATCCGATGAGGGCGCATCGATGTTACAGGCAGCAACAACGCTCAGAGGAGGTCGATGTCTGATACGATTGCGTTTGGATGAGGGGTCCCTGGTCAGCTGTTCGTGAGCAGGGATCGATGTGAAGACCCGCCGCGACCCATGCCAGCGACTGGTATACCATTCCCGTCGCGCGGACATACCCTTCGGAACAGGGCGCAGGCGCCGAGGCATGTGCGCCAGTGTGGCCGGGAGGAGAGTGGGTGCATGCCTGCGAGGGAGACCGATTCTACATCCGGGGCAGTGGAGCTGCAGGCACAGGCACACATGCATGAGCGCAACCTCGACGTGCATGCATGTGGCGCGCCCTGCCGCGCACCCCAGTGTACGCTTGTTACGCATGCACGCCGGTGCAGCCAACACATTGAAGACACCCCATGTTGAGCCATCACGGTACGCCCTATTTACAGACCAAGAGCGTTCTTTGTTACAGGAGGGTGTGCCCTGCCTGCTGCATCGGCACACCGAGCGCGCGCGACATGTCAGTCATGCCGTTGGAGACTCATGCATAGTGTATCGATATCGTCCGGTATATGGTACAGTGGTACCGCTGCAACTTTTCAGCGGCTTTCCTGCCATCGGCCTGTGAGGGCAGGTCTACTGAACCAGACCTCGGGACAGTGCTGGCATGCCCAGCGCAGCTCCCGCGGGCGGCTCCCAGTTTCTACGCTCGCCCCCGGCGAGCTAGGCGTGCTCAAGGCGCAACCACGTAGGAGGGTGCTATCATGAAGCCGTACACTAGAGGCCCGCTGGACTCGAGGCGGTAATTCCTTGCAGCCGCTCGCGTGCCGGATACTATCACGTCCCGCACGTCATTCACCATCTCCCTGCACACACAGCTGACATGACCCACAGCCCGGTTCGCGCCTGATGACACACCCAGCTGGCCGCTGTGACCACCTGAGCGTCTACCGGGAGGCGCTGCACCCGTGGCCACAGCACTCCAGGTGATACGGCCGTGGCTGTGCTGTGGCAACGCGTTGCGTCCTCATGCACAGCCATGGACCGAGCTGAACAGGGGAGGTTGATGCAGGAACTGGGCGGCAGCATGGACCGAGTGTTGTGAACGACACGCTGCTGTTGGGTGATGCCTCCGCGCACTGGCCCGCTCAGCGGCTGCGCCCGGTTACTCCTCTGTCGCTGGAGTTGCTGCCGCGGACCGAGATCGGTGGACTCTGATGAGTGGCCCACGGTCAATGACTGACCAGATCAGTGCCTGCTCCAACAGTGGACATGGGTGGAACGAGGGGGCACTGGTTGCTGGGCACCGCTGGCATGCATGCTCTGCGTGTGATCTGATCGTTGCAGAGTGTGCGCCGGGAAACAGGTGTCCACGCGCAGGCGACGGCGGGCAGAGGGCAGCGGCGGCCGCACCGGTTGAGATGGAAGTAGTTGTGGCGCAGGCTGTGGATGTTGCTCTCGAGGAACGAGGTCACGATCACATCGACGTCCAGCGGCTCGTTGCTCAGCTTCAGCAGCGTGTTGCAATGTTTCCCGAGGCTCGTGCCGAGCGGGATGTGGAGCTTGTCACTGCAAGGCACCGCGCGGTCACTGCACGTCCACAGATCCACACTGCTGGCCAGACACTGGCCTTGCTGTCCCCTCAAAGGCTCTGCGTCAGCCCACGGTGCCGGAGGGTCTCCCATGTGGGCCCACCTCCGCGGTGTGTACCTGGGCCCGATGGAAGCAGTCAGCCGCTTCCATCGTGGAAGCACTCACGCACCTGCATCTAGATACTCGGAGGGCAATGGCCGCACTGCACCAGAGCAAACAGCAACACAGCCGGCCCACCCGACGAAGATGTGCCAGCCATGCATGGTCCCGTCTTCCGACCACGGTGCAACTGATCTTGCGTGTCTAGGCATCCACTGCCCATCCGACAAGCAGCCTTCATCAGGCGAGGTGGGCCTCAGTGAACCCTCATGCCAAACTGAAGCAGGCCTGAAGCACCTGATCGTGCCCGATGGATGTCCCCAACTCATGCCTGGAGGTCCACGGTGTCCGCGCACGCGCTCAACGTCCCGCGGGGCCGAGTGCATGCCCCCCAGACACAGCAACGAGGAGAGCAGCAGCAGTGCGCGGACAGCAGGCAGCAGGGAGCACGCACCAGGTGCTCTGCAGCCCCGGCGGGGCCTCGTCCGGTTTCATTCGATACAGCCAGCCGTTCATCAGGGCTGCCCACCCGAGCGCGTCGTCGTTCGCGTCCCCGTACACGGTCACCACGTCGCAGATCGAGCGCAGCATCGGGCCGGAGCGCCCGACAAAGTCGCCGAGCTCGAGGTCCGGGCTGATGAAGGTCACGGTCGCGAGCTCGAGCACGCCGGGGCCGTAGCGGGGGGGCACGGTGGAGCGCCGCTCCTCGGTGGCCGCGGGGGACGCGGGGAAGAGGTCGACGAGGCGCTGCACGGCGGCGGAGAGCACGCGCGCGCCCATGCTGTGGCCGATGAGGTGTACCCTGCGGCAGCCGTCGACGCGGAGGTGCTCCAGCGCGTCCTCAAAGTGCTGCGCCACGTACACCGACGCAGTGACCTTCAAGCTCTGCACGCGCACAGCTGTAAAACAAAACGATGCAACACCAGAGATCAGCGCCGCACGGCGGCGCCGGCCAAAGCCCCCCAGGGTTCATGCTGCTCCTAGCCTGACTCGAGCCGCAGTGACGTCGTCGGCGAGACCGGGGGTCGTTCACCTTGCTGTCAACTTGCATCCAGAAACCAGTCCCAGGGCGATCAACCGAACGGAGACCTGCCTGTGTAGCGAGGAAGCTTAGCGAGGCAGCGCGCAGCTTGACAGGCTGCTGGGCTGGCACTGTGGCAGGGCGGGAAGACCTGACGTGGGATGTGCTGCCTGATGGGGTGTTGGAGATGGCGGGGGTTCTGGATGACGGGTGGACGACGGGGATCGTGGACATGGCGGATGGCCGCGTGATCTGGTACACGGCCTGGAATTCGTGGTAGTTGGTTTGGGGGCATGCCTGGGGATAGAAGATGGAGACTGTGCACGGCCAGCCAAAGACGACGGGCATGATGTGGCCGGGGAACGCCCCCAGCGCGACGAGCTGGCCCAGCAGGCGCAGCGCGCCCTCTATGCTGCAGTTGAAGCCGTGCACAAACAGGATCGCCTCGTATCCACCGTCCCGCGGCGGCACTGCGAAAGCGCCGATGTCTGCATGCATGCGGCCCTCGACGAAGCACCGCGCGTGATTGCATGCTCTGCGCAGCAAAGAAACAGCCGGCTTATCGAGCGCTGCTCGAACCGCCGTGATTCCGCTCACAGCTCACGCCAGGAGCTCCTCAGAACTCTTCAGAACATGCGATTGCGACGCTCTGCTGGCACGTGGTTGCATGCATGTGGGACAGCCCCGCTGTCCGTTACGGGCCCTCTCCTGCGTGCTACCTGCGGGCGGCGCACCCGGCATCGCTGACGAGTTGGCAGTCGAGAAGAGCCACGGCGACAGCCGGGTCACCCCGGCGAGGCCCTCCTCCGGCTCCGGCTCCCACAGCCGCCGCGGCCGCCGCAGCCGCGGCCGCAGGCAAGGCCAGCACCCCGGCGACTCCGGCACGCTGCCCGCAACGCTCCCTACCGCGCTCGCACCGCGGCTCACCTCCTCGCTGCCGCTCGGCACCGCTGTTGAGCCGGAGGCGCGCAGCGCGTCTGGCGCCGCCGCAGCCGCCGACGAGTCCGTCAGCCACGAGCTCTGCCCCGCCTCCCACCCTGCCCCCGCCGTGCTCGAGCGTATACGGTCCTCCAGATCCGTCAGCCCGGTGTGAGACGGCTTGCTCAGGACACTGGGAATGCGCTGCGCTGCGAGCGCAACCTGGTCCAAGATCGAATCTGCGGAGGACGGCACCCCATGCATTCCGGAACCGCCGTTCGCGGTGCGAAACTCGCGCTCCGGCGACAGAGCCCCCGACGGCGCCGCTGCCCCCCCGCCGCCATCCCAAACGGCTGCCGCCGGCCCCTCATGCATGTCTGCGACGCTCAGACTCTGCGTCCCCCGCGACGCGTCCTCTGACGCATCGCGCGCGACTGGCACCGTGAGACCGCAGCTGCTGTCGGTGATCGAGTTCGGAACCATCCCATGGCTCGACGGCGGCAGGGCCGCCGAGCCGGCCACCGATGGTGACCCTAGCACCGAGTCTACAGGGTACGACCCAGGCGAAGCCCGTGTGCCACTCCGGTCGTGCCGTCCCGGAGTGCCGCCGTTGGAACCCGTCGACTGCAAGCCGACGTCCGGCCCCGGTCGCGCGCCGTTGGTGGCGGCTGCGGCGGCATCGCCGTGCTGCGGAAGACGAGTGGGAACGTGGGCAAAGGCGGGCAGCCGGGGGGACGCTGTCTGCGGTTCGCGTAACTCCGGGGGAATGAGAGGCGAGGCCTCGTCGCTGTCGGATGCTGCCAGTGGCACGACGATGGACTCGTCGCCACCGCGCGCTCCGGACTCTGTCACCGGGCCGGCTTGCGGTGGCCCAGAAGACGGCGGCGCCGCTTCATGGTCCTCCTCTATAGGGGTGGGTCGCTGCATGCATCATATGTGCTGCTGTTGTGTGCCTCTGCGGCCTCTATTGGACACCGCTACGTCTGGTGCCCCCAAGCTCGTGTAGCGCTGCCGCCGCAGAACCGACCACATCTCTCCGTGCACATGCATGCCATGCGGGTGGGCCGGCACCCGCGGTCCACGCGTCGGCAAACATGGTGCGCAGCGGCCGATGCGGACGCATGATATGGTGGACAGGTGGTGTGCAGTCCACATGCATGGGGCGAGTCGACGGGAGTGGTAGGTGCGGCACGCTGTGCTGTGCTGCGCTGAGTGCGCACCTGTAGCCACAACACGCGGGGAAAGCCCTTGTAGAAGAGGCCGCTGGTGCAGCATTCGACGGAGGCGACGCCGGCGTGGAGGGGTCGCCAGCCGGGGGTACCCCGGGGGCGGTCGCCGCTGCGGCCGCCGACGGCGGCAACGAAGCTGCCGTTGCTGCCGGGGCTGTCTGCGCGGCACGTGAGGACGCCGACGCGGTACGCGATGAAGCCACTGCCCTTGCTCGTCTTGGCGCGGAACGGGGCGACCGGCATGCCATTGAGGAAGTGCCTGCGGGGCGATGGCGTTGAGGCCCTCGCGGTGTGACGGTTGTCACCATGCATGGCTTGCGAGAGGGCGGTTAGCAGGTTTTGGGGGCGACTGAAGCGGTTTGGAATGCACGGTGTTGTATGGCTTTGGTCGGGCCGCAACCGGGTGAAAAAGCTTTCTGGTCACGATCGTGGACATTATGTATGATGAATGTGAACAGTGCAGGCAGCAGCTGCGTGTGCGTGGCGGTCCTGCCTGCATAGGCACAAACCGCAGACCTGTCGTTTCGGTTCGTATGTCCATTTGCCTGGAAGGCAGCTGAAGTGCAATCCAGGACCGCCTGGGAGGTGTCCCATGCCAGCGCCCATTGGCCCGGACGGAGCATCGCGATGACACAACGTGAACGCAGCTGCCGTGGCACGCTGGAGTAGTTGAAGACATGCTCGACACTGCCTGTAGTCCACTCAGCGATGACCTGTATACTGCATTTTGTTGTGTGCACATGCCGCATCGGGACACAACTTGCACCGGCATCGATCCGTGTTATTTCAGCATGCGCACTGGGCATGGGACCGGGACTGCGAGGTCACCGATGCCACAGTGCATTCATCAGTCGTCGAAAGATGGCTGCCAAAGCCAGAAGTGCAAAGGAACGAGACTGCATTGCACGTTTAAGTCGACTGCGTTGGTTTATCACTCTCGTCAAGCCCGGGTCTCGACTCCTGTGCAGAGAATACTCATCGTCTCCGGCATTTCTGGAGCGACGTATGAAGTTATCGCACCCCAAGTCTGTATAAAGACTTTAAATTGGATAGTGTGACGTCATGGCTTCGCCTGCTGTCCCATTTGATGTGTTGGACCACCGCGCTGTGCGACGGGAGCTTGAGACAGAGACCAAGACTGTATGCACCCTGGTAGCTCACAAAGGAGACCATACATTACCGATCTAAATGGTACAGTTGAAACTCGCTTATGCAGGCCGTGGAGGATCTGGGGCTGACCGTGAGTTATGCAGAGGACAATGCCTATCTCTTTTTGTCATTCCTGATGTGCGTTCAAACTCACACAGGCATGTTGCCTCCCGCTAACATGTCTCGCTTCACCTCACAAGGACTTCCGTGCTGTGCAGGGTTGCGTGTGCAGCTGCCGCACAACTGATGCCTGGGAAGGTAGCGGAGAACAAGCAGGCACTGGCTGGCTGTGTAGCTACCTACTACGTCCTTTCGCTAGCAACTTTCTTGTTCAGCCGAATTGTGACTCAAGACTACTTCTTAGTGTTGCTTGCATCCCCAGAGCAAAACCTTCCTAAGCTACATCTGATGTTTAAGATGAAGCGGCTTGATCACAAGTTCAGTCTAGTCATTTTTAGCAAAGAACAGTGCGGTCTCGCTCAGATCCAGCCGTTTGGCACATTCCGTGCACAAGACTCTCGCATTTCTGCGCGTTTGGTGGTCGACGCGTGGAGAAGAGCTTGTGTGGCCTTGTGGCGCCGGAGCAAGTCCTGCCGCACTGACACCAGCTCAAATGTTTACACGGTCAACGCCAGCACTGTGCAGGCCTTTCACGTCCGAGCAAGTTTCTGTGACTCAGTTCATTCATGAAGATGGATACATAGCAAAGGAGGCGTTCCATACATGGGTCAACGACCAGATTTCATTGTACAAGAGCACCAAGCCAAAGAGCACATGAGGCATCCGAGAGCTACAGGCGCACCAGGCTCCATCCAAACTGACTTTCAGCGCTGCTGACATAGACTTGATAGCGATTGTAATGTGAACACATGCATCGTTTAAGCAGTATTGCACACACCGTCCATACCGGCGAAGGAGTCGTTGATCGGACCGTCTAACATCTGTGAACCATGAAAACTTGCAGCAGTGGTCGGACAGCAGATTCAGACGGCTATATATTCACGGCTACCCAAGGCTCGTACGGACAGTGAGACAGCATCTGGTGCTGCACATGTAATCATGCATAGCGGGCACACGACATGGTCAGCGGTCATTGGCAGCTCGGGCTGCCACCTCTTCCCAGGACAGGCCACGTCGCAGTGCGGGGATGATAATCTGGCGGAGGCGCACCCGACCAAGAACTCTCCATAGCGATATGAGTCCATCCACACACCAATGCCATGCGGCGCTCCGTTGGCGTTCAGGCCGCCAACGTACTGCGCCGAGTACAACCTCCGGTATCCCACAAAGCGTAGCCACCCTTCCATGCCATTGAAGTATGTCCCTGAAGCAGCACCACCCGATTATCTGCACCAACTTACAACGAACAGGCCAGCCATGGCACCAGTTGCCATGGCAGCCCCAGATGCCATGCCCGCTGATGTGTGACACTCGCCCGACCCGATGCACTTGTATTGCTCACAGGCATCGCCCACATGCACCCACAGTGGGACGCGAGGCGATGGCCCACGAAGACGCAGCGGTAGCATGCTCATTGTCCCCATGCACAGGCGACACAGAACTAGCTGCACATGAGGATCTTTGTGCGGCGACAAGGCATGCAGTAAGCCTGCCGCCACACACCGGGGGCCCGAGCTGCGCAAGGCCAAGGGCTGCCGGCTCGACATCCACAGAGCTGCTTGCAGGCCATTCATACCATACAGCACCGAGGACAGATGCATGAGCACAATCATGGGACGTGGCAAACGGGTGGGAGAGTGTGCGGGACGAGGCAGACACGGGGGACACACATGCGGCCGGAGAAGGGAGCAAGAGCGGAGGGGGTGCAGCGTCGCGGGCGCACCTGTAAAGGAGAACAGGGGTTTGCCATTGGCTTGGTAGTCCTGAACGAGGTGCTCCCGCAGGTGTGGGAAGCGACTCCAGATGCTGCTGAGGCCGTCATAGGCGCCAAGATACAGCACGTGTGCATCCAGCGCCAGAGACAGGAAAGCTCCTGACTGGTTCAGCCCTGCACATGGCGGCAGGGGGCTCACATGTGTGGATCGTCGTGCGGCTGGGAGGAGACTGATGCTGTGTTAGCCCGAAGTGCCTGCCCTGTAAGCTGACAGCTGCACCTAGCTGATAGCACTTCCCACTAAGCTGACGGCCTAGGCAGACACGAAAGGGGCGGTGAGGGCCAGGGCAATGCGATGCTGGATCCGCAAAGTGCTCAGCGGGGCCCAGGAGAAGTGACACACATGGAAGCATCTTCTTTCTGAAGATTCCAGCCGAGAGTAGGATGGCCTGCAGGCAGACCCAGACCCAGATGAGGGTGGAGCGGGTGACAAGGTTCTTGCGGCCGTTCTCTGACCGCATGGCAGCGTCGATGGCGAATATCAGCATCACTGCGCTTGCTGCAATGGTCAGCCACGCTGAGAGGCGCAGCTGGAGGGAGCGCTGGTAGCGGATGATGGCATATGCAATGAGCACGTATGCGATGGCGGCGGCCAGAGCGCCCCAACGGTCGGTGTTGTCTGCGTAGGCCCACACAAACGTGACCACGACGCCAGAGTCATTCCGAACGGACTCCAGGGACCCTACGAGCTGGGGGGTGCCGGCAGTGGTGGTTGTGTAAATGTCCATGAAGCTCTGACTGACATCTCCGACCTTGATGCTGTAGATGCCCCACAGGAGGACCAACAGGATGACAGTGAGCCAGTTCTCGAAACGATACTGATAGCGAAAGGTTCCGTGATACCTGAAGGGCACGTTGTTGCGGTTGTGGGGCGTGGGGTTGGATGGGTAAGCGCGCGGAGGTGAGTCAGAGGCATCTCTGCGCTGTGAAACGTGATAGGAATATGACACCAGTGGCAGAACTCTCAACACTGGTGCACGACAGGTTGAACAGTTCAGATGAATCTGTTTGAGGATACCTTCTGTACGCGCGTCGGGCCACCATGGAGCTGGCGAGGGCTTTCCAGGCTACTTTGACATGGGACTGCAGCTCCTCGGCACTGGGAGTCGTCCTGGGCGCGTTCAAGGGATCCATGGCGGTATCCGCGGACATATCAACAATTAGAGTGAGATGATCATGTCAAGCGCTATCCCTTGCTGCAACGGAATAACATGAATTCAGTATGTCAACAAGCGTACGTGCATCACAGCTAATTGCACCCTCAGATCACACAAACTGGTATAGATATCTGCAAGAATGAAACATCTGCATCCTGGCGACGACCGCTGCATTCCAATGGCATGATCGTTACTGGTTGTGGCGTTCGGCACACGGTAGATGATTCACTCGTTCGCAGTCAACAGGTTTGCTTTGCTGCAGGTTCACTATGACACATTTCAAAACAAGTACATGAAGAATCGACAGCGTCCGTTCCGTGCTCCGACAGCCTTGGCAATGGCGTGGTCATGGCTGAGCGTGCATGTCGCAGTGTTAGGCACGGCGTTGGCATAGCAAGCGTTTGAGATGAATGTTACAGAATTCATACTTTCAGTGTTAAACGAATGTTATATGTGAGATTCACCCAACTGGGTGGCAGTGGTCTCGATGTTGTTTATCACGCGGCCGCTCCTCGCATAGCGTTTACTGCAAATTGTGTTGTTGCCCAGGACCAAGGATGCTTGAGCTTTCAGCGCCGCTCGGAAGGTTTATAAACAAACTCAGTGAAGTCTGGGTGACTCAAGTGACCCAGCTGTTTATGTCCCTTGCGCAGCAGGTGCTCGATGAGTTGGAATCTCCTCGGGCTTACTTCTCTGTACCTGCATGCGTACGCTAATGTGAATGCCGACTGCAACGGGTCCGCGCCACGGATGTCTTGCTCGTGCAACTGCATACGTAAAGGTCAGCCCTTTGACGAACACTGAATGGACTCATATACCCGATCTGGGACAGCGTGATTGCTGCTTACCGTTCAATTTCGTCCCTTGCATAAGCTCTTGCACTCTCACGTGTCTGCGCTGAAAGTCCCCGACTCTGCCGATGCACCAATCGATACAGCGCAAGAACACGCCCCTGCAGAATGTGCTCGTCAGTAAGACGGACACAACCAACGCGCTTGTGATTTTCGTGATTTGATTTCGGAGAATCACAGCATGTGGCGCACCTGTAGTCCAGAGACTCCTGCTGCCATGCCCCTCGCCGCTGTACTGCCTGAAGTCAAGTGCTGTACAGAGTACCTTTGACACCAGGTTCGATGAAACACACACTTCGTCGTAGCTGCGGTAATTATGTGCCAGTGAATGCTTCAGTTCGTAGGCGGAATGGTCCGTTGTTCACCGAGGCAGGGCTGAAACGCCACGTTTCCCCCGCAGCTCTACCGTCGGAAGCATTTGCTACTGCGCCATATCCCCAAAAGCGTCAGTGTGATCAGTCACTGTGGCGGTGTTTGCCGGTCTGCATTCATTGGTGCATGGGTTGTCTGGCCGTTGACAGGCGGGTTGAATTGCACACGTGTCACGACACTGCATGCGGCGCATAGCAATCAGCCTTACGCGTTCTAAGATGCCACAATGCAAGACGCTCTTGAATAAGTGCATACATTTACCGGAAGGCAGTCTGGAGTCCGGAACTGGGGAGCTGTGCACATGCAGCCTCTTTGACCAACTCTCGGTGCTACCAGGACCCATGGCAATAACTGCACACATCACTTGCGGTCAAAGATGAGCCAACACTTCTGCGTGATGCAGCTGAAGTGCCTTATCAATGCGATGGTGTCTAAACAGCGCAGTGGGCAGGCTGTAGCACAAACATGCTACAGAGCTAGGCAAACGTGCAGCCCGAAGCACTCGGTTAGCTACACAGTGCAAACCAGCCCTGAGAGCAGCAGCAAGAAGCAAGCCAACGCTGACAAATTTCGCCATCATATGCCACATGGTGCCACATGTGTGGACTGAACAAGAACTACTGTGCACGAAAAGGCAACCAAACAAGTTTGATTGTAACGCCCACTGCTATTGCGACCTGATCGCCCAAGATTGTCCGCTAGTCCGGCCAACAGTGTCAAAAATGGCCATGTATCTCTCATCTTTGCAAACAGGCCTCGCAGTTGCAGGGTCACGCCTGCCTAAACACCAAACATGACTACATGTTTCACGGAAAATTTCCCCATTTTGCAGCCAGCCGCTTAAACAGCGCATTCTGTGGGAAAATCAACGCTGTCTGGAGCATGGATCGACCCAACGAAGAGTCCTGGATGCGATTCTTGGACAGGAGGTGAAGCAGTACTCATCTGGCAGCTACACGGTTTGCAATTTCTCCAGATGCAAACCAGTGGCAAGCACGGGAAGACCAAGCAGCAGTGAAGGTGGCCCATGCCAGCCTGCTCTGTTCCTGCGGGCAAGGCAGAAAGCAGATTTCATGCTCTACTCCTTGGCCATGACCAGCGTGAGCTCGGCTTCGCAGACGAGGTCCTGGCCGACGTATGCCTTGCCGGCGAGTTTGCAGACTCCGAAGCGCTTGTTGAACTTGGTTACGTCCACCCGCATCATCAGCGTGTCGCCCGGAACAACCGGCTTGCGCCACTTGACACCATTCACACCACCAAAGAAGAACTCGCCTGCACGGATACAACCGTCAGGCGTGCTGTGCCTTCACAACGCATACTCTGCATCTGCTCACGATTGCTACCTTGTCTGAAGCAGTTGTCAGAAACAGAGACAGGCAGGCGCCCGGTGGCAGGGGTAACGCAGATGACCTGCCAAATGCATGCCATTCAAGCAGAGTGGGGCTTGAAGTGAAGATGTCATAGCTGGAATGCAGGCGGTTGGTCAGTTTACCCGCATTCTCTGCGGGAGCCACAGCACACAGCACACAGGCACTGCACTGGCGATCGAATGCACGGCGGTTGCCAAGTGGGCGCTCATTCCCACCATGCGCTGCCAGAGCACACAACAGATCGAGCGTATGGAGAGTGCTTGACGCGGCTGCACAGGTGCCTCCCGTCCTGTCACTCTATGAGAGGCACTCTAGGCAGGCGCTGTGAAGGGTACCAGGCGTGAGTGTAGCCATGTTAACAGTATCGGATGGCAAACCAGGGGCAGCCCGGCGGCAGGCCTTGCGCCGACTACCACCGGCTGCCACACCTGGAGCCGATGGCCATGTCTGCAGTCGCCTTGCACCGGGCATGATGGGCCTGAATGATGGGCATGGAAGTCGGCGGCTGTGGCCAACGGCCGCTCCACCACAGTCACAGAACCGATCGCGAGTCCATTGATGTGATGTGGCACAGGCGCTGTGAAAAAACACTATGAGCAGATTCCGAGACCTGAGTTGCGGCAGCAGGCATGGCTAGAAACACATGGGTGTGAATCGAGCGAGGTGAACACCCATCGGACGTTTGCGGCGAGCCTGATTGGCGAGCTGGGTTGGCAGGCGCACCAGCAGGGCCTTCCTCCGGGAGCATGACGAGCCCCCCCAGCTGGGCCATGGCCTCCACTTGCAGAACGCCTGGCATGATGGGCCTGCCTGGAAAGTGCCCATTGAAGAACTCGTCGTTGATGGTCACGTTCTTGTAGCCGACGGCGTACACGCCGGCCTCGATCTCCACCACACGATCCACGAGCAGGAATGGGAACCTGCAGGGCCAGATCTGCTGTTGAGAGCACTGCCTGATGCTTCGGCCTGCCCGACAGCCATGAACACGAACGGCTGTCAGCACTCACTCGCCAGTTTGGTCAAGGGGCATGGCCCAGGTTCTGCACATGTTGGCTTGGCACCAACACCAGCGTGTTTATGCGCAGCTGAAAATAGTACACTTCATGGGATCTTGTGACTACGTCTTTGTGCCTGAAGGTCCTGATGGCATGGACTGGTGTTCACCTTCGTGTTCTCTGCACGACCCCTGTGTTACCCGACAGAATCTGGAATGTACACGTGGAAGGATCGCTATTGATCCGGCGGGCCCCTGCGTGTTGGGTTGGGGGAGCGCGGGAAATATAAACCGATGTGCTGCTGCGTCAGTGAATGCATGCCAACCCAACCCCTGCAACTGAAGCTCGCCTCCACATGGCATGTAATATATAGCTGCTACTTCTTCGTGTATGCTCGCCATTAATACAAAGCGGACGCGATGCTGGTGCGTTCGTTGTGCGGGTTGCTGCGGCGGTGTGACCTTTGGTAAGCAGAAGCCAATAGAACCACGGCATAACACGCGCCTGTGAGGTAGAGCCTTCATGATCGCATCGATATCTTTCGCAGCTGTAAAGTTAGGACCTTCTTTCTCGATGGCAGAGGGCGCGTCGGCCGTGTTTGCGCGCGCAATCAACGACACGCTCCTTGCTGCTCTCGCAGCCGGGCGAACTGGTACCACATTCTTCGTAGCGCATGAGGTCGACGCCTTCATGGTATGCATATTGGCGAGTTGGATTGGAAAGCCTATACGAGTTTTCACAATCCAGCTGTACCGTGATCTCCGAACGTTGCGCTGCAGCGGTCAGAAGCCAAAGGATTATCCAACTTCCACACGGGCGACGAATAGGTATACAACATCAAACGTCACAATCAAAGTACAGCAACTGTCCTAACTTGGTCGTCAGGCTCTCACCCTAACAAAACGAACTGACCAGTTCGTGGCGACGGGGGTACAGGCACGCCCGTGCTGTACACTCATCAAGTGGGGACTGACTGAGGGCCATGCAGACACGGAAGCACGTATGTACACCGGGCATTGCGCAGCCGAATTTCCGTTGACTGGCCACGTGCCCTTGGTCACACATCCTGACACAGGCCCCGGCATGTCTCACAGGGGCTGCACCTGCCAGCTTGTGGTTCAGGCCGACAACATGTTTCATGCCACCCGGGACCTATGACACTTATATCACCGTGCTCGCTCGGTGCATTCTGGATCATCTGCGGGGCTCGGCTTTACATGAGCACCCAACAGTTCAACAGGTGCGCCGGTGGACAATAACACGTTTGAGAGAGCGTCGCTAATCAAATACAACAAACGCGCCGGCCAGCACGCAGCAGCAACACAGACCCGCCCGTGCGGAGCACAGCTTCCGGGCGCGCTTCCGGGGACAGGCAGCCTCCTGCGATCGCGCTCTCACGTCTTACAAGTCTACACCTGCAGAGCGCACACGGCTGCTTCGGTGCCCTCCGCACAAGCTGCGGCATCCCTCCGCACACCGGCCGCTCACGGCCTCACCCCCCAGCGCCCTCTGCAAAAACTCTCTCTTTAGCCCGGCCAACATTCCAGCCTACCCGCCAGCGCTCCCCTCCGCAGCAGCTCCATGTAAGTCCGTCTCATATATCCCCCCGCCGCTCCCACTCAGCGTCACTGCCAGCAACACCCACACCATTCCATATGCCGCACAGCACAGCACGGCACAGCAGCCTGAACGGCTAACATCAAGCAAAACCCCGCCCCGGCGCCAAGGCCGGGGTGACTGTGGCAGATGCTGTGGATCGCAGATCACCTCAGAACCCTACTGCCTGCCCATGCCCCAACACGCAGCGCAGCGGCTGCGCGCTCGCCGGGGCCCCCTCTCTACTTGAGGAGCACGTCAGGGTTCTCAATCACCTTCTTCAGGTCCTGCAGGAACTCGGCGGCGTGCGCGCCATAGATGATGCGGTGGTCCGCCGTGATGTTGACCTTCATGATCTTCTGCACCCCGATGAGGCCACCGGCGGTCGCCGTGACGGTCGGCACCGACGTGCCAACAGCGAGGATCGCGCCAGTGCCAGGCGGCAGGATCGCGTCAAACGTCTCGATGCCCATCATGCCCATGTTGCTGATCGTGAACGTGCCGCTCGAGTACTCGTCCGGCGCGAGCTGCTTCGCACGCGCCCGCTTCACGAGGTCCCGCCACTGCCGGGACATCGTGTAGATGTCTGTCATGTCCGCGTCCTTCAGCACCGGCGTGATGAGGCCGCCGTCCATGGCGACCGCGTTGGCGATGTTGATGTGCTCGTTGTACGTGATGCCGGCGCCGTCCGGCGTGCACGCGGAGAACAGGCGGGGGTGGCTGGCGAGCGCAACGCCGCACGCCTTGGCGATCAGCGCCGACATCGTCACCCCACGCGGCTTGACCTCCTTGTACAGCGCGTCCAGCGCGTCTGTGCAGATGCTGGCCTGCACATGCGGGCGTGCTGAGCATCCTGTGCGGCGACAGTGGTGGAACGGGACGTGCATTGCCATCGACCCAGGGCGGGGTGGGGTTCATATGACAGGGGAGTGGTATCAATGTAGTGTGGTTGGAACGGGGATGTGAGGGAAGGGGGAGGCATACTGTGGCTCGGAACTCGGCGACCTTCAGGGACTCTTGCATGTTCTTCGCGACGGACTTCTCCATTGCGGAGAATGGCGTGGTCGTGCCGCGCAGCTCGGCGACGGTCGTACCGGCAGCCTCGGCCGCAGCGACAGCAGCCGGGGCGGCTGCCGCGGGCGGCACCGGCGGCGGCGCGGTGGTTCCGTTGGCCAGGGCCGGGGTGGCGCCATTGGCAGCGGGCGCGGCGGGTGAAAGGCCGGCGGCGCGCTCCACGTCAGACGCGGTGATGCGGCCATTCGGGCCGCTGCCGCCGACGGTCTTCAGGTCGACCTTGTGCTTCTTTGCGAGCTGCTTGGCGTACGGCGTCGCGATGACGCGGCCGTCAGCGCGCGGCGCCGGCCCAGTGGGAGCTGGGGGTGGTGGGGGCGGAGGAGCCGCCGCCGCCGCGGCTGTGGCAGGGGCCGCCGCGGCCACTGGCACCGCCTCCTTAGCAGGCTCCGGGGCAGATGCTTCCTGGATATAGCACAGTGCCATCAGTACGTGACTCGCGGCAAAGAAGCGCCTTGTGTCTGGCATCGAAATGTTTGAATCGAGTGTGACCAGTTAGCGCACAGTATTGCATCATCTGCCACGATACGGATTTCGCAGCATTTTCTTCTCTCGTTCTTGTTTTGCGTCGATTTTCTGGACATTTTCTGGGCACACTGGCAATGTTGACTGCTTGGACTGGTGGCATGCTGAATAGGTTGTTAGCAGCAGCATCCGAAGCCGGCGCCGGAGCGCAATGATTGCAGAATAACGAGTGCGTACTTGTCCGATGCGCCGTGGTCTCCATGGGCGCGGTGCTGCGAGGCTGCAAGGGGCTAGAGCTTGACCAGATGTCCACTGACTGAGTGCGGGCTACTCGCATGAACGGCATCGGTTTATTCGGCCACAGGGCATATCCAAACGGTGCGTGATTAACACTCATCTCCATTCCTGCCGGTGCTCCATGCACATGGCGCCCGTGTCTACAGATCCTTATGCGTTTCGCGCGGTGTGCCAAGTCGTAGGTTCTTGGGCCACACAGCGCAAGTGATATAAGATCGGCCGCCAATGACAAAATGTGGCATGTTACGTAGGCCTAACTTCGTTTGGTGCATTGTTCGTGGGTCATGGAAAAGGCGCGCCCTGGGTCGCGGTACGGTGCACATGATATCAGCGCGGCGCGTCAATCCTGATGCCAGGTACAGACAGAGATACCAGTCAAGGTATACAATGACAGATGTGTACCTCCTTTGGTGCTTCAGCTGCTGGAGCTGGAGCGCTACTGCTCGAGCCGGCCTTGGCTTTCGCGTCTGAAATCTCGCCTTCTGTCTCGGCGATGAAGGCAATTGGGGATCCAACGCCAGCACTGCCACCCTCTTCGATGACAATGGCACCCAAGAAGCCATCCTCAAAGCATTCAACGTCCATGTCTGCCTTGTCGGACTCAACAACCACCAGCGCTTCACCCTTGGACACTGCATCGCCTTCTGACTTCAACCACTGCACCACCTTACCTTCCGTCATCGTAGATGACAATGCTGGCATGAATACATCTTTAACGGCACGGGCAGGGACTCTGCGTTTGCACACATAGCCCCTAGTGGGCTTTGCGGCCGATGAGAGTCTCGCGGCAGTCATGGCTAAATCCGACTTCCGAACGGGGAAATGACTGAGGAACAGACGCAAATCCCCTTGCTAGACCTAGATAATTGTGATCAATGCCTCAAGACGACCACCCGCTGAGCAGATGACTGTCAAGGAACCAGTCAGCGGACGAGCATGCATGACAGTTCGTGGCTTGCGTTCTGTGCAAGGTACGCTTGACCCCACAGCAGTCACAGTTCTACAGCTTTACCATGTTGACACGTACATAATTGGCTGCATGGCAGACTTCTCATGGCCCCGTTCCACGATTGACCACCTAAAGCGCGACCAAGATTCTCACACTCGTAACGCCCATAACTCAGTAATTTTGTGGTGTACCTCTTGCATGACGGGAGTTCCGTCGAAACATTCAATAATACCGGAAGCTGGGATTCCTTTGAGTTTGGTACATTTCCATATGTATATGACGTAGGCATCTATGTGCGCGCATGGCGATAGCTACACACTATTCTTGTTCAAACGTACAACAAACAGTCACCTGGCACTGTCTTGTACGGATCCTGTCCATGAGTCCAACTTCGAGAACACGGGTTGCTCACAGTTTCACGGTCCGAGGTATGGGGGAGAGAGGGGTAGGCCCAGTATGCTGCATGTTCAGCTGGTTGTTCCGCCTGGCGTGGGCATATGAAGAGCTGACGAATATCAGCAGCGCTAACCCTGCAGCGAATCTACCTATGCCTCAGGAGCGTACATCTGCATGTAGATCACTGGTGTAAGAACGGCGACCAGTTTTCGTGCAGTCCTACAGCTTGACCAAGGAGCAATTTGTGCCAGTGACACCCGCATATGGGCCAAGTGGATTGCACCAGATGTGTGATACATCCAGTAGCGTAGTTTATCATTCTGCCGCACTCTTGTACCAACTGAGCTAAATGAATTGGAGCGAATGCAAAACACAAGGCCGGTGCTCATGGTGCGCTGAAGACATCTAATGTGCTCACCACAAACATGGAGCTTGGACCACAAATTTTAGGCAGGCACTTCGTCTCAGATTTTCCGTGGGAAATGGTTGATCAATGAAGACATGGGCTGTAGATACTGTATGCACAGTTCCTTTGTTATAGAGTGATTGTTCGTTGGTGAACTGGAAAGGCCGATGTACCAACGCCACTCCCGGACGTTTGCAAGTACATCAACTGCAGGCTTAAGCACATCCACAACATGATGCTCTACATCCCTAGAACTGTGATGTGAATCACTAAGTAGACGTTGCCGAAAGCGGCTGCATAGCAAGGTCGAGGGCGTCATTGGCATGCAGTCAGGCTGACTGCTGCATGTTGGCTGCATGATCCTCGGTCACACAGGCGGAGCTGTTGTCATATCTTCTGGCGCCTATCCCTGGATCTCTGCTGGCTGCAAGTCATCCTACAGACTGCCTCACCCCTGGGACTGCTCCTCTCCTTGTGAACACGTATCTGCATGACTCCCTTCTAAGATTCATCCTTCCCTTGCGCACCTCCTACCTCATCCTTGTGTATGCCCTGGTAATTTCACACGCGCTGATGCCATGCCAACAGCAGTGCTCACTTTACACATCTCCACGTGTTCATCTGTGTTGTATCCACCTAGCAGCCACGCCTTCAGTCTCGGATCCAAAACTTCCGAAATCGTTTCATAATCCCCCATGCTCGACCACACAGCGCTGCGTGGCATGACAGCTGCCGGGGCATGCATGCACAGCACAACAAAGGCGCGCCAGCGCACCGCTTTGTTTCTGATTCACAGTCCCTGCATCATCGAGTGCCTGGTACTTTTCCCGCAGGCCTCGCCGCTCAGGAATTCCGCCTGCCGCCGCCACATCTCCCCGAGGCCTTCCTGCACCCCCTGGGTCATCATCATGTTCCACGAACTGCGCAGAGCCGCGTGCATCGTCCTCTCCGCCCGCCCCTGCCACAGCTGTGGCCCGATGCCGTTCTGTCAACACATCGTGCACCTCCCGCTCTGCATACTTGCACACCCCCTCCGCACGGTGGAGCATCCTGGCCCACAGCGTCGGGCACTCGTGGTGGCCCCACCGCTGCTGAGCCCTCGCAATCCCACCGGTCGAAGACTCGCCCGGGAGCGGCGTCCAATGGAAGCCCCCCTTCCCCCCCAAGTAATAGTTCAACGCATCCTCCTCCCTTTTGCTCGCCCGCACCCTTTGTTCCAAGTTGTTGCACAGCCAGCATAGCATCATCAGCCCCTCCCGCACTAGCTCCTCCATGAAATGCATCCACTCCCCAACATCCCTGCCCTGCGCAATCGCTGAATCACAGATTGCACGGGCCTTCCTTCGCGCCATGAGTAGCGCCGCCATCAGGTCAAACTGTATTGCTGGGAGCCGGTTGCCTTGGCTCTGTCCTGTTGCAGC
The DNA here is from genome assembly GCA_032360965.1 of Ulva armoricana. Lineage (NCBI taxonomy): Eukaryota > Viridiplantae > Chlorophyta > Ulvophyceae > Ulvales > Ulvaceae > Ulva > Ulva armoricana. The sequence continues at coordinate 1,933,853 of JAUMHO010000002.1, forward strand.
CCGGATCAGGGCTGTTCCCAGCTCCAGGTATCTCATCGGTGCTTTGAGCTGGGAGAGCATACTGCGGACGACAGCACCAAGCGCGCCACATGCGCACACCTGCGGCTGGAAGGCTGGGTACCAGGCCTGCTGCCACAGCAGTTCCATTGCATACTCGCAGACCTCATTGGAGTTTGAGCGAAGGTCGAGCGCCTGGGTCACAGTGCGGATGATGTCAGCAGGCATGTGTGGCGGGATGCTGCCTGCATCCCGTAGCAAGACAAGCAGTGCTTTGAGAGCTGCTGACGCCACTGCTTCGCTCGGGTCGCGAACATAGTGACAGAGGGTTTCCACAATGTATAAGGCTTCATGTGTTGCTGCAGCCCGAAAAGACTGACTCTCTGCCAGTGCTCCCACAGCCATGATTGCAAAGTGGAGGGCCACGCTTCTGAATTGGGAATTACAGGGTTGCGACCCCTTCTCGCGGTTGAATGTGCGGAGGCCAGCCTCCATTTCTGAGTGGCTTGTGACGGTAAGCATGGAGCCATGGTGCCGTCCTGAATCCAGAAGTTCCAGGATCATATGCCAGTAGATATTGACACAGCGAAAATTGTGTTGGTTGTGGCTGCAGGTCTGCTCCAGTTCTGTGATGCTGGTGGAGGAAGCCACAGCTCGTACAGGAGGCATGGTGAAGCATGCACAGGGCATCAGGATGTCGAGGGACATTGAATTCAGAGTATAAAAAACCAGAGCTGCACAGAGAGCGAGGTTTGATTCGTCTGGCCATTGATGTAGCGGCGATGTTAGTCCTGAAAAGTAGTCGTGGAGGTGTGCACAGACTCTTGGAGCGAATTGCAGTGAAATCCTCGGGTCGGGCTTCATGTCCTGGTTCGGCCGCAAGTGCCGAGCGACTAATACTAGAATTTCAAGAGCATGCTTTTGGATACACGAAGGGTATTGCGAGAGCAGGCGAGATGGATACGCCAGAACGTCCGCAGGAAGCTGCTCACATAGAGGCGCAACGTAGCACGGCACCTGCAGCTGTGATCTGTTACCCCCCCATGACGTAGAAAATCAAGCACGAGACTGGGGAAGATCAGCTCACCCATTGGCAGATCAATTTCAGCTGCCGATTCAGCGTCAACCGGTCGTCCAGCAACGACAGATCCTTGTACCATGTGCATAAGGTCTGAAACTCGACGCATGCAGGATCACGTCCAGCGACAGAGCCTACCGCACTCGAAACTTTTTCCATCTGTGTTCGTTACGAGGAACCGGGTGTATACTGCCCACGGCACGGAGGACGGACTGGACACTCGCAGAATTTGTCTCGTGTCGTTGTACAGCAGTTCACAGGCATCAATCAAGATCAGCAAGCTGTTATATGATCGCTTCTTCCGGAAAAGTGCATCTGTACCCGGCAAGGGTGCCTGACAGGACTGCTCTACAGCGGTGCATGGTGGGCTATGCATGTAGCGTCCATCACGGTGATGCATGGAAAAATGCTTGACCAGGCGTCGCATGCCACCATCGGCGAACAGATTGCCGCTTGACAGACAGCCCAGCTCTTTAAAGCGGCTGAATTCGTTGCTCGTCAAGTTCCTCTGTCGTCACCATGCGCATGCGCCCCAGAAGAAGAGGACAAGCGATGGTCGATCGGTAATCACAGCAGACGACGCAGTGGCATCTTGCCACGTACCGTACATAAGTATCATCCTCATCTGATGATCCTGAAAGAGGCGCGGCTGAAGCTGTAGCTGGTATGCATTTTGAATAGCGTGCACTTGAGCATGCGATCATGTGCAGCGAGGTGCTCGTGTTAAGCAAGGCCTGCGCTGAATTAGATGCTATATCCACATGCAATATTGATGCCTTTAATTTGCTGAAAATTTGCTGAACTTTGCTGGAACCATCTGAAGTCTTCTCACGCGTCACGCTTTCACCGCAGTGTCGTCTGTCCAGGCAAAGTTAAGATGACTTGGCACAAGAGCGCCTCGGCCACACACAATCCCGGCCAAAATAGCTTGGAACCATCGTTATGGCAAGTGTAACTAGATTGGGATATGGCAGCCGCCTCACAAGCCCGCCCGCCAGACCTGGCCCAGCTTGTACGCCAAGCTGCACATGGTGGCACCGATGCCATCGTTGCGCTCCCAAGCCAACGGCAAGAGTTTTGGGAATGTGAAGCTGTGCAGAATTCACTGTCCCAGATTGCATCATCCATTAACGTGAACTTCCAAGCTCTGGGAGTGGGTCCAAGTTGTCCAGAGGATGTCCTGGTCGCTGCTGTTGAACTTGCAGCAACTAAGACACTTAAGGACTCTCGCTCTTCAATCGTGAGTTCGTTTTCTGCAAGTCTGCGTCCATGCTTAGCACAGGTGCGTCCGGCTTGCCCACCATGTGATCGCAGCGGTTTTTGGAGAACATGGCACTGCAGATGAGGCCAACCACCAACACGCAGTGTTGCATACAGGCTCCTTGCGACCAGGACGATATTAACGATGAAGCTTGTGAGGATGAGTTGTTGTGGGCGGCTCGTGATGTCCGATTTGACTCCCAGACATTGTCAGACGCTAGCTTCGGAGGGCCAGCTGTGATGACCAAGCTGGAGACACTGGCAAATGTGGCAGACCCAGCAGCTGTTCTCCAGAAGCTGTGCACATCTTACGACATAGTTGACCTCGCAGACAGCGAACCCGCCATGTTCGAGGCTGGTCTGAAGCACATTCTGTCCGCCGCTGTTTCTGCACCATCTGCTGCTGAGACGCACTTTCAGAAAGCATTTGCCATCATCACGTCATCTGTTGATGGGAGGGCCCTTCATTTGCGTCTGGCGCTGGAGCACCTTTTGGCCCAGGAACATCGTCCAACACGAATCGACTTGTCAGGTGTGCATGGACTGGTGCTTTTCTTACTGGACTAGTAGACGCCTGGTACAATACTCATCAGGCTAATTGGGGGCTGCCTGGTCCATTGCGTACGTCACAAGTGTTTGCATACCAGTTTCCAGAACGCCCTGCGTCCACCTGCGGCGCATAGCCACACATGGCGGTTTATGAGGTCAACTCATGGCTGCATGACAAAGGCATATGCAATGGTTTGCGGCTTCACTACACGCTGGATTCGTGGGTGCCATGATACCACCATATTCGGGAATCAAATGCAAGAAAAGCGGTAGGACTGATTTTCTCCACCGGGTGCAACACAGGAATGCCTTTGTATGCTCGTCACACACTTAGCCAGCACAGGTATGCCATGTGTGTTTGAACGTGCTGCTGGTGTGTCAGGCGCCATTGCAATGCAGACACACATCCCTGTTCTACACCCCGGTAATCGTAAGTCCATTTCAACGGTCTGTGCGTGCAGGGGCAGTGTACCGCGTGCTCTCTCTCATCCCAGAAAGCCTCCAGACAGACCCAGATGCTGATCCCGCAGCTGTTGCTTTCGCAGTGGCACAGGCGCTATCCGAGTGCTTCGGAGGCAATCTGCGTGCTGGAGGGCCTTCACCACCCGCGTCAGCTGCGGCTGGAATCCTGGCACATGATCCTACGGTGGGGAAACATACTTTTATGTGCTTGCCCAGAATGATTTGCAGTTGCTTCATGTTCTACGTGACACACACACTGGAGGGCTTTGCCATCATGTAAATTGTGAAAGTGGCCAACGGTAGCCATCTGAGCACACGCTTTGGTGGTTCAATATCAAGCTTGTGCCTGAACTAGGTTGTGCCTGGATGAGGCTTTGATTGGTGGCTTCATATGAGTCAGGATGTGAGACTCGGCATGGTCGTTGATGTGCCTGCCCTACATTAGGTAGCGCAGCACGGAAAGCCTTAGTATTTTTTCGCCATGCAGCAGTATCTCACTTGGTCAGTTCTCTGGTGAGCCGCGCTCCGGCACAATGCTGAAAATGTGTTCAACGCTGTATGTGTTTGCAGATGAAGTGGTGGACTCGTTTGTTGGCGATGCCACATGTTGCCCGCCATGTCATTCCTGCTGCCGTCCGTGCTGGCGTCGTCAGACTGGCTGTGGACAGCATTCACACGCGCCAGCCCCAACACAATGCCAGGTCACCTGGTCCTGGCACATCAGATGACCATCTGCTCCCCGCAGCCTGCATTGTGCTGCTGTCAATGATGTCTTCCAGGTTGGCTCTCTCAGGCGGCTGCATTGCATTGGTGTACCAGTGCTAATCGCCCTCTTGCTGGTCGATGGCACTTGTCCTTTCGTGGTGTGCAAATTCTGTGTACAGCATACAACAGAATCGATGTGTTGCATCTGGTGGAAAATGAGGTTGATTCCCTGGTGTTGGGGTTGACTGCAAGAGCTCCATTGCGACGTCAGAACTATTCTGGGACATCGCGACCATCCTTGGCTGGATGTTTTAGCGTACTATTAATGTCCGACACATTGCAGCCCCGCGAAACCGTACGTATAGACATCATCATAGTGCCATTGACGGGAGTGAGTTTCCAAAGCAAGACAACAACCGTAGCACATTACTGCCGGGCCCTGTGACCTGACCCGTGCTGCATACCACCGGATCACTCGTGCACAGTTCTGGAATGCTGTCCACATCGAATGATGAACCACCACGCCATGGTGTCTGGCTGATTGTCCTCATCATGTGACATTGAACTAGAGGCAGTTGGTAGCTTGCCCAGGGCGCCTCATTCACGGGCATGATGGTAGGGTCAGACGTGTGGGGGAATTGCTGTGCAGGTCTAGAGTGGATGCATGGCTACAGGCCATACAGTCTAGCCCTGATCAACATGTAGAACTGGAACATGGCGATGGCCTGCAGTCACAAGAGATTAAGCCTGCCAGAGATACTGGTCTGTGCCCGGTCACGCGCGCTGGCCATGCACCAGGCCATGCTGTGTTGAAGGACACTGTCAAGTGGATGGATACAGCATCCCGGCCAATTGTGGAAGCAAATACGCCTGCCGACGTGATGCCCGTGCTCCTTGAGTACATGGCGCGTCTGCAAGACACCGTTTGGCAAGCGACTCAGCTGCAAACGATGTTCAGGCACGATGCCCATCTTGCCTTCTTCGCTTCGAGGGACGACAAAGTGCCATGTTGCGGTTGTGCATGCTTCTCCTGTTTGTGAATGATGCAGATCATGACCATGCCATGCTGTTACACAGACTCATGGGCCCAGCACTCTAGTGCTTGTCCCTGGTGTCACCCGTGTCTCTATGTACTCACACACCAGGTACTCTGCACGCCATTTCAGCATGCTCCGTTCCCGCACTGACAAGTATCTGCAACTCTGCACGCCGTTGAAAGCCCTGCTTGGGCTTTTCACCACGCTCCGACTGCGTGGCTACACTCAGATTGTGCCATGTAGGTCGCTCTGCGTCGCCGCATCCTTGCTGCCGGAACTGATGCACTCGCTCGATGCCACACTGTCCCTCCTGCTACGCTGCCACCTGGACCTGCTCTCCGGGTGCAGCTTCGATGGTGCCTCCCGCCCTACTCAGCACACACATGCCGTCAGTCCCATCAGCGGAGCGTGCGTCACAGCGCCCAGCACAGTGCGGGACGCCCGCAGCTGCGATGGCGTGGGGGCTCTCTCTCTGAGGCCGCCGCCGGCCGACGGTGGCGGCCGCACGGGGCCGCAGGGTGTGCCTGGCCGCAGCGCTGTCAGTGAGGAATGGTGCGCCGCGCCCGCGGAGCGCATGTGTGGATTTGCACGTGTGGTGGCGACTCTCTGCGGGACTGGGACTGGCTGCGACATGATCTTCACGGCTACAGGTCTGCGCCTTCCTCTGCAGCTGTTGAGCGCCATTGTGATCACCGCGCGGCGAACCCACGAATTTCAAACCCTGGATATGACATCCGTCCTGGCGAGATACCAGGCTTTTCCATGACAGCTGGCACCACATCTTCTGTGCCAGAGGCATTTTCATCTCGTTCAGTGCATGGAATGGCTCGATGGCGTCATGGAGCGTGCACTTGGGTATAGCGATGCGTAGAGTCGATATCCATGACCGTACCGCTGCAGATTGTGACGGTGATGGTGGGCCATCGTGGCCGTCCGCGCTGGCCGCGTGGCTCCGAGAGCTGCCGGCTGTGGCACCACTGGAGAGCCCGCCGATCGCCACGGTGCTTACATCCTGGCTCGCCACAGTCTGCAGCATCGCCTGTAGGCCCCATGTCTGCACGTACAATCTCCTCCCCGTCTTCAAAGCCATCCCAGCCCTCATTGACACCCTCGCCCAGGCTGCGGGCTTCTCTCGAAGCGGAAGCGTGAGCACTGGTGGAGCCTGCGGAGTGATTGAGAGTGTATGCGGGGTCCTCGAACAGATTTCGGCGCTCGTGGCAGATGCCCCACTCGCCGCTGCGATGATCCTGACTGACCGGTGCCTGTCACCCCGAGCCTCAGCGCTGCTGATTTCGTACCTCATGCACGCGCTCGCTGCCGGCGTCGCTGCGGTGGTTCGACCGCGGCCGACGCAGCCGACGAGCACTGACGCTCAGGCCCGTCGCTCCGGTGGGGCTGCGGCCGCTTCTGCGCTGCGCGCAATGGCGGCGCTGCAGCGATCGCCCGCCCAGCAACGAGCGCTCGTGGCCGCTGGGGTGGATGCAGTGCTGGTGCGGGGGCTGCTGTGCGCACCCCGGTGCCGCTGCGGTGACGACGACGACGTGCTACTCTCAGGCGCAACTGCCACGGCTGTACGGCTGTTGAGGGAACGCATGCGTTGGAGCGGCGCCGCTGCCGTTGCAGCAGCGGCTGGCCCCGCAGCCAGCATGGACGAGCCGCGCTCGGCGCTGATTGCCGTGCTCAAGGCCATAAGCCTGGGGTCTGATGGCAGGTACTGTCCATTCCATGCCACGCTCCCACAACCAATGAGCTCTGCTTGTCCCCCACCGGAACATGGGATTGCCTGTGATCCAGAGCATTGCTCACCTCGCACCTACAGTACGTTGCTCAAGCCGCACACCATGACAGCGAGAGCAAGGTGCTGCCACTGTCTACTATCTGCGGGCAGGGGGCATCCTGCTGTTTTACGCGCTCGTACTGCTGCGCAGGTTGTCGGACTTGTGTGCTTTTGAGGACCGGCGCCTGGTGCTGGCGTGCCTCCTGCAGCCGTGGCTTCGAGGCGAAGCCTCTTATACCCTCGTCGCCTCCTTCATTCCAGACCCCCTGGCCTTGATCCGGTCGGCTTGCACCACGGCGCTGGGACTGCCTGTCGGCACTACGCTGCCCGTCGGCCCACCTGGGGCGCAGAATCGGCCGTGCGCCCACGCACTCACCTGCGGCCACAGGTCGCCGCACGCCGCTGGCGATGACGCCGCAGCAGCAGACGGGGACGGCAGCGCGGGAGCTGACCGGCGCATGCTGACCGCGGCCGTGTCACATCTACCGCTGGGGCTGCAGTATTCCGCGGACAGACGGTGCTGTGCTGCGATACGCATGGCGACCGGCGCCGAGGCGCCGTCTGCAGATGAGCGAGACCACAAGCGTGTGCGGCTACAGGAGAGACACGGGGCCGAGGCACCGAGCCGGCTGAGTGGCGACACGGCGCGCGCTTCAGCAGGGGCTAACGAGGGGCCGGTGGGGGCGGTTGCGGCTGTGGCGATGGCGGAGCCCGGGATGCAGGCGAAGCACGTGTGGTGGCGCACCGCCGCCGCCGCGCTCGCCGCGCTCTTTACTGACCCCGACGGCCCGTGCCGAGGTGTGGCAGCACAGTGTGAAGCAGCCTCGGTCGTTTTGATGGATGGCGGAGGCTGCATTGCGGGTAGAACCTCCGGCAGTGTCCTGGGGGAGCTTGGTCGAGGGGGCGCTCGCGGCTTTGGGCGACGGTCTGGCGCAGGGAGCAGCGCCGGTTGGGCTGGCCTGGGCGCCTGTGGCCATGATGTTGCGCTCGTGCTGCAGCGTGTCCTGCAGGTGGCCATGGTGTGCCCTCATCGCCCTGCGTACATGTGCTAGTGTGTGTATGCGCTCCTGCCATGGCTCAGAAGCGCCGTGCAGATACCCATGACATGTGAATGATGCCTCAACAGGCGGGCTGTGTGTGCCCGGCACAGCTGCCATGCCTGTCTGCACTAATGCAATGGTGGTTGTAGCGTCGAGCAACACTGCATCCATCTGGTAGCTTGCATTAGGTCGTGACGGAGCGCGTTGCTGGTGAATGGTTGAAGGACCCATGGCAAACGTGATGTGCCTCGACTGCAACGCACCTGCAGTGCTCAGGACGCTGTTCCACCAGCAGGCTGCATGCTGCCTCGGTGTTGCGCTGTTCATCGCACGTGACTGGCATGTGCACTGCACATCTGGGGGCCACAGGGTGACCAGTGCTGCAAGTGTGAGTGACTGCAAGGTGCAGCTATAACGCTGGCACTTGTATCTGCGTGCAGGCGCCATCAGGTGCCGAGTTCGCGGCCGACACCGGCACCCTCCTCGCCGACGTGAAGCTTCCTGCGAGCCATAGCCGCAGTCTCCTGACATCAGAGCACATGCGGCTGCTGGCTGTGCAACCGGATCCTGCTGTTTCATGCGCACCGCACCCACCCTCGATGTCTGCCGCGGTGCTGCCTCCCAAGGCACCTGGCTTCCAGCTACCGCCCCTCCTGCCAGCCGATAGCTCAGGGCTGACGCCGTGGATTTTACAGGCTGAAGAGGTCCTCTGCTCCATGGGCATGCCTGTAGCTGTCTGCAGTGCTGTCGAAGGGGCCGCGACAGCGCCAGCCAGGGCTACAAAGTCACAGCGAGCGCAGGCGGGCGCGTCAGCAACGGTGGTGTCACTCGCTAGGGTCCAGCAGGCCGCGAGCGTCGCCTGTGGCCACCACCGCACGGGTTCGGCGCTGCCGGACGCTGACACCTTCGTGCTGCTCATGTTTGCACTGCACGGCGGCTCTGTTGGCCAACTGCCGGCAGCGCTCGCCGCCGCAGCCGCCGCGCCGGTCGGGCGGTTTGTGTGGCCTGCGTACGCCGCGGCCATGCATGGTCCTGCGCCGCTGCTGCAGCTCGCAGCCTCTGCGCGTATCCTGCTGGCGCAGGAGGACCGGGCGTTGTTTGCCGCTCTGGAAGGCGCCCACCTGGTGAATGAGATCCTGCTGCGCTGGCTGCAGGAACTGCTGCTGCCGGTGCTGCCGGTCCCCGCTGCAGCCGCAGTTGTTGCGCTGACGCTCGTGCACGGACCACTCGTGCTCGCCGCCACTGCCGTGGCGCTGCTGCATGTGCTGCGGCCAGTGGCTCTGCAGAAGGCAGGCGCGGGGGATTTGGATGAGCTGCGGGAGTGGCTCCTTGCCGTGCATTGCTTTGATGCGGATTCCCCGGAGGTTTTGAGCCACGCACTTGCAATGGAAGCTCGGCACCGTCACAAGTTGCTGCCGCTGCTCCTAGATCCCTCTTGCGCACGCTGACCAAGGTGCCCTGTGCGTGCACATGCCAGCTGGTGCAAGGACTGCTTACCTTATTTCCCAGATTAAGATTACCGTGCTGCTAGGCAGCTGTAGGATTGAGTGCCAGCGATCAGTATGGTGGTTTGGGTACGAGCGTCCCGGAGTTTTCTGAAATTCATTACATAGTTTTGTGTCTTGGATGCTGTGGCATCTAGTCGAGACGGTGTGGCTGAATGGCAGATTGATTATGACCAGCATGCTTAATTTGCATTACTTTGAGATCAACATGTATTTACTGAGCTTACGATTTTGATTCCTATGTAATGTGTGCACAGACCAGCGTCTGGTTTTGCTTTCAGCGACAGACAACGGAAAGGCAAACCCAAGCACACAGGGCCGATCGAGTACACCTCCAAAGTTCAAACTGGAACTCTGTGTCAGTCATCACTGTGTCATACCAGCTTTGGGGTGAGCATGTGTGATATGCAGATGTCATGGTTGTGATGCAGCTCTGGTTTTGTTCCTCTCTTACTTTGCAGCCTTTGCCTTTTTGTTCTTCTTGATCTCTGCTTGTAGCCACACTGAAAATTCTTCTTGTGCTCGTAGCTTTTCGTCGGCATCTTTCAGGCGCCGTTCATTCTCCTCCTGTCGCCGCCTCGCATCTACAGCAGCACAGGCATCAGCTTCTGCATCCTCACTGGCCCGTCGTTCAACAGCCGCGTTGATGGCCTGTCGTTTTTCTTCCATTCTGCAAAGCCAACAGATTGGAGCATGTAAATGGACGTTAACTCGGTTGTCTTCACACTATGTACCCAGACCTACTGTACACCTGTGCCCGCAACTGTGTCACAACAGGAACAAAAGTCCAGTCACGAGCTGCTGATGTTCCCAACCTTCCAAAAGTTAAGCCTGTTCCCATTGATGAAGCAGGAGGCACTGAAGCGAGCCTGAAACCATGAATAACATGTATCGCCATGCAAGCGCTAAGCTGGAACTGCAAAACAGAAAGACAGGCTTTTACGGGTTACTGATGGCGGCAGTGCGCACAATCGTTCCTGTTCCGCTTCTCGCTCTGCTTCCAGTGCAGCCGCCTCGGCTCGGTCATCATCCAATCTATCCCGTAGATCTTGACGAGCAAGCTCTCCATCACGATCCAGCAAGTCAAACAGCTTCAGGCATTCTTCGCTCAGGGCTAGATATGGTGCGGTCTGCTTGTAGCAATTCTGTACGGAAGCATCTGCGCCGTACATTATGAGCAGCTGTACTGCCTGCACTCTCGATGCAGTCGGCGACACTGGGACATCGGTAAGTTTCATGACCTTGAGATGCCATCAATGCAAGAAGGGACCGGCATGCTATGGTGCAGTACAGATGACCATGAAACCGGTTTGTAGCTACAGCTTGCCTGACGGACACAACACAGACGGTACATTCAGTAAAGTATTCACATATTCGGGAAGGTTTGGGGCCAGAAATGCGAACCAGTGCGCTCCTGCAGGCAGCAGCAAGGTGCAAGGGCGTGTTCCCACAATCACCAATGGCACTAGGATCAGCTCCAGCTGCGAGGAGCTGCTCCACAACATCTACCATGCCATCTATTTCAGCGGCTTTGAAGCATGCCCAGTGTAACGCAGAGTCCCCGACTTCGTTGACATCCTGTACTGGTGCATGGACACTGAGCAGGGACTTGGCAACTTCGGCCATACCACGCCGGCAGGCAGATATAATCGCAGTTGAGCCATCCGTATGTCGTGTGCCCAGTTCTGAGCGCGGCACTTTGTTGATAGACATCCAAGCTATGACTTCAGCCTCTGCCGTGGCCTGTTCAATGACAGAAACAAGCTGTTGTTTCGTCTCAGCATCTGCATGCACACGTTCGATACATATAGCCCACAGGTTTAGCATGATGTTGGCAATTCGGGTGGATATGTGCCTGGTTGTTGTTCTGGAAGTGGCGAGTCGCTGGTCATGTTGCCTGGTCTGGGGCTCCGGCAGCACAATTTTGTCTCAAATTCTTGCCTCAACACCTTGCTTGAATTAATATTGCACACCTATGGAGGCCACAACTACGCCCGCGCCGTACACTGAGATAATGCAGCGTGTTCGGACTAGCACGCTGAGCGTCGCGGCATCAGGGCAAGTCCTTCCAAAACAACTGACACACACACCAACAATTTGATGTGTACGGAAACAGCGAAAGTGTGCATCGCTCCGATATCATGTTCACGAGCGTATCTCGACAGGCTGTTGGAAGATCCTACGCAGTGTGTCTACCAGCACTTCTGTTCGTGAACCAATGGCCAGCGAGAACCCTGTTTTTTGGTGCTGCGTGCAAAATGTTCGGAGACGCAGTTTTCTCATTACTACACTTTGAAGAACACCTGTAATACTTCCTTTCACTCTGGGAGTTTGAAACGATTACACAATCTGCAAGTAGCAATTGTGCTGCCTTGCGGTCAGGAAGCCCATTACAATGGCCCGCCTGCGCGTTGGCGCTACCGCCAATAGCAGTTTATCATGCCGAACACCGTTGCGACGTGTCTCAGCCAGGCGCTCACGCTTGCACGTTCGTGCACAGGCTAACGAAAATCCGTTCGTGAAGATCGGGTCTCAGCTGGTGCAGGCCGGATCACAACTGACGGAGTCCCTCACGGGAACCACCAGGGTTGCAAAGAAGAACGCAGTTGATGTAAACACAGTATTCGTGGCAGGCGCGACTGGTCGTGTAGGAGCACGCGCAGTGAAGGAGTGCGTGCGCGCGGGCTTTACCGTCCGCGCAGGAGTTCGTGACCTTGACAAGGGCAACGAGCTTATTGAAACTGCAAAACAGTACAATGTGCTTACTCCTGCGGAGCTGAAGCGTATCAACCTGGTCCAGTACGACCTGCTGGATCGCGACACCATCGCACCAGCAATTGGCAACGCGGGTGCGTCATTCTGCAGGCTTGGCTACTGCAGGTGCCACACATGAGTATTGAGCTGACCAATGGTCGTCGTACCCCCGCATGCATCGCATACAGCGTATATCCTGTCCGGAGCATTTGAACGTGGCCCGCACGAAAATCCATGGCCAGTGCTCGCTTACGGTGCTGCACCAGCGCTCCATTCGAGACCGGGTAATGCCATGCAGCTTGCGTTGTCAGCGCGATTGGGGCCCCCGAAGATAAGCCCTTCGACACAAGCGCACCCAAGAAGATTGATGGCGAAGCAGCTATCGCGCTGGTGGAGGAGGCCAAGATCAGTGGCGTGAAGCGCTTCATCATGGTCACCTCCCTCGGTACAACCAAGTTTGGCTGGCCTGCGTCCGCTCTCAACCTCTTCTGGGGCGTCCTGTACTGGAAAAAGCAAGCCGAGCAAGCCCTCATCAGGTCAGGCATGGCCTACACCATCATCCGCCCAGGCGGCATGGAGAGGCCTACGGACACGTACAAGGAGACGCACAACACCGTGCTTTACCCGCGCGACACGCAGTTCGGAGGCCAGGTCTCCCGCCTTCAGGTACACTTATCCCCTCTGTCTGTTCCACAACAGCAACACCACCGAACCTACTGCCCGCAACTTTTAGCCTGCCGGATGCCTTCCTCCGATGACTCGTCGATGATGCGTTCTCTCTGCCCGTGCTCGGCCGGGGACCGCCTTCCTGCGCTCACTTGCAAAAGTGGCTTCAGGTGGCTGAACTGATCGGGACGTGTGTCAGCAACCCAGAGCTGAGCGGCAACAAGACCGTGGAGGTGATCGCGAGCGACGCCATCCCGCCACAGCCGCTGGAGGAGCTGCTGGAGGGCGTCGAGGCGGAGATCTCCCTGGAGGAGATGGCGGCGAAGCAGGCAGAGATTGCAGATGTCCGCAACCGCCGTGGCGGGCGCGCCGCTGAGGCGGAGGAGCTCGAGGCGCAGCTCGCCGAGGCCGAGGAGCGCAAGGTGCTGGCGGAGACGGCGTTCAGCACAGCACGCAGCACGCTGCAGGAGATCCGCGGCAACGTGCGCGCCCCCGCTCCGCCACCCGCATGAATCAACCCTCCGCCAGGCCATCCCCTACAGCAGCAGTACCAGCCGTTGTGTTGTGGTGAGGGCCTGTGTGGATGGGGCGAGCAGCCGATGCTGTTCATGGGCCGCTGCACCCTCATGCTGTGCGCCACCTCCAAAGGGCTGTGTGTTTTTCGTGGGATGCAACGAGAGCGCGAGGTGGTTTCGGCCGCTGCAACGTGACGGCAGTGAGACCTTGCAAGGTGACGGGCACTGCGACGCACCAACCTGGTATCTGATCTACGTGGCTGCAAGGTGACAGGCACTGAGACTGTGTCATGTAGGTCGGAGTCGGCCATGGAGCGGGTGGTCACCCTCCCAGTGAGTAAGCCCCCTGGGCGACCCTCTGCTCGGAGGCACCCCTGAACATGCATGCGAAGACTGCGTGTCGACCGTGCTGGGCGGTGTTGAGCGGTGGCGGTGTGGTTGCAGTCGTCCGGCGCTCAGCGGGAGGCGGCGGATGCAAAGCGCACGGTGGAGACGCTGCAGGAGCGGCTGACGGCGGCGCAGCGGCAGGAGGCGGCCGCCAAGGCGGTGCTCGACGCGCAGCGCCGGACGCAGCGCTCCGGCGAGCTGCTGTCGTCGGCAGACCTGCGGGAGATCACGGGGCCGATCCTCAACCCGCCGGCAGACGGCACGTCGCAGCCGCCGGCCGCGTCCGGCGGCGGCCTCTTCAGCGGCCTCTTTGGGGCCCCGAAGGCCAAGCCGCAAGAGGTGGCGGAGGAGGTGGTGGAGGAGGTGCAGGAGGAGGTCGTCACGAAGGCCCGCGGCGGCTTTGGCGGCCTGTTTGGCGGCTTTGGCAAGCCTGCAGCGAAGGAGGTGCGCGCTGTGTGCTGTGCGTCGGGCTGCTGTCCAACACCGTGACAGGGCCGGTGATGTAGTGGTGGTTGAGGGCGTCCATGAGGCGGTCAGCGGCGCATGGGTGTGTGCGCTCCGGCGGCAGCGCAGCATGCGCAGCGTGTGCTGTGGCGGCCGCGCTTTCTTGCGGCCGGTGGGTGCATAGGCTTGATGTGGAGTGATGGCTGCGCAGGAGGCCGTGGAGGAGGCAGAGGCGGAGGAGGAGGCAGAGGCGGCGCCGAAGCAGGCAGTGACCCCCAGGAAGGCGCCGGCGGCAAAGAAGGCTCCGGAAGCTCCCAAGGCTGAGGAGGAGGAGGAGGAGGCCACACAGGTGCGCTGCCTCTGCTGCGGCCACGTCGGATGTGTGGCGTGGGGGTGGGCTGCGGCCACGCGGGCGCGTCACCGAGGCTGCGGCGAATGTGGCGGTGAGGGCCGCCGCGGTGTTGCCTGCGGCACGGCATGCTGCAATCCAGGTGGGTACGTGCGAGAGGGCACGTGCAGCAGTGCGCGAGGGGGGATTGGATGGCGGGTGACACGAGGCCTCAAGCCAGTGTGGGCCTGCAATGGGCGCGAGGCTTGGTGGGGTGGGTTGATGCGGACACTGCCAGCGCATGACGGGCGGCATGCCGTGAGGCGTGATTGAAGGTGGTGCGTGCAGGTGGTGAAGGGGGGCGGCCTGTTTGGGTTATTCCAGCAGGACACGGTGTATGCTGACGGCGGCGCATCCGACGCCACGCCGCCGCCTCCGGCGGTGGTCGAGCAGGCCATCACCAAGAAGGGCTCCGGCCGGAAGTCTGTGAAGGAGCTCCTCGGCAAGAAGACCCCCGCTGACGGTGCCGCCGAGGCGCCCGCTGAGGCGCCCGCCGCAAAGGTGCGTGTGACGCGTGCTACGTGCTGTGTGCTGTGTGCTGTATGCTACGCGCCGGGTTGCTCCGTCCGGCCGGGGGATCCAGTGCTGCGAGCGGTGACGCAGGTCGGCGTGGCGGGGGGGGTCAGCAGCCGGGTGCGGGGGGGGCGACCGTGGTGGCGGGTGCTGTGCTGTGCTGTGCTGTGGCGAGGGGTGATCGTGCCGCGTGTGCAGGAGGCGGAGGCGCCAAAGAGCCCAGGGTCATTCTTCGGAGGCCTGTTTGGCGGTGGCGGTGAGGAGCCGCAGGCGGCCGAGACCCCGAAGGCCGAGGTTGCAAAGGCGGCGGCAGCAGATCCCAAACCCCCCGTGAAGGAGGCCCCCAAGCCATCGGCCCCCAAGCCACCGGCCCCCAAGGCTGCGGCGCCCAAGCCGCCACCTGCGAAGGCGGCGACGGCTGCTGCGAGCGGCGGCGGCGATGACCTGTCCGCAAAGCGAAGTGCGGCCGTGGCAGCGGCCCTCACCAACCTCGGCGCTGCCGCCGACAAGGTGGCTGACAAGGCCGAGGGCGCGAAGAAGGAGGCGGCAAAGGCAGCGGAGAAGCCCGCGGAGACTGCGAAGAAGGTGGCGAAGAAGGTCGAGGATGCTGCGGCCGGTGCGGCGGCCCCGGTGGAGGTGCGCAGCCACAGCATGCCGCAAACATGCTTGCGCGCGGCGTAGTCACGGCGCTTGCCATCCTCATCGATAGCGCGCAACATCTAGGGTTCAACCATGTAGGGCACAAAACCAAAGCCGGTGCGCTGTGCGCTGCGCGTGTCGAGGCGGCACTGCATGCCTGCAGCGTGAGCGCCGGCCGTTTGTGTCGCACCGGCCGAGTTTCTCGTGCCGCAGGCTGTGGCCTGGCTCTGCGGCAGGTGCTGTGCTGTGCTGTGCTGTGCTGGGTGGTCAGGGTGCCGAGGGGGGTGTGGCATGCAGAATGGCGCGGCGGCCGCGGCCGACAGCGTGAAGGAGGCGGAGGCGTGGATAGCCCAGTGGCGCTCGAAGCAGAAGGTGGCGTCTAAGACGCGCGCGTAGAGCGGCGCCGGGGGGCACCCTGCCTCCGGGGCCCCGACCCGCGCACCTGTCCGTCACGGGTCATGGACGATAGCGGCCGCCGCTGCGGCCGGCTCGTCCCCCGGTGGCCATGGAACGGGTGCGGCCTTTGGAAGCAGGCGGAGAGAGAGCTTGGAGTCTAGGGCTCTCGCGGGGATGAACCTCGATGTAG
>JAUMHO010000002.1:1950254-1977422 GCA_032360965.1 Ulva armoricana
TACACCACCTCACGTCGGCAACACAGGCACATCCAGTCCGGCGTCGTAGTGCCTACCCTGCTCCCGAGAGATCACGATGCACTATGAATGGATACCGCGCGGACGCGTAGGCCAGCTCAGAGACGTGCCCCGTGCCTCGCATGTCGCACATCGGGGCCGAACTGTGTTCCAAATGCAAACATTCTTCGAGTGTTCGGCTGCTGGTCTGTCGCAACGATGACGAAGAATGCTCCTCTCCAACGGCCGCTCTTGGGAGTGGCTTAGGTACCACACGAACACCACATGCCCTCGCGTGGCACATGCATGCCTGAGGCGGAAAGATTCCCCTCGACTCCGCTCGTCAGCCGAGGTGGCGCCACGTTTCGTAAAGATCCCAGATTCATAGTGCTGCGGGTCGACATGGCCAGCGCCTCGGCATGACAATGAGCACTGCGACGTTGCGGCGGCAGTTCCGACGTCGACTCCGGCTGTTGGCGTACGGCGACGGAAATACCCGGAGCACGCGTCTCCGGGCGGACTGCAGTAATAGTGGCACATGGCGGACATCAACAGTCGAAAGCCGACTCCGCACTATGGAGGATGTTCAGGGGCAGCAACCGCATGCTGACTGAAGCCCGCCACCCTGTCCCCCCACCCTATCCCCCCATGATGGTGGAGCTGCCCAATGGTGGACTTCAGTCAGTTGCTACTGGCTGGCTGGCTGGCTGGCTGGCTGTGCTCAACCTCAGCCAGCCAGCCAGCCAGCCAGCCAGTACTCCACATGCTTGTCTGGCCCGTGGTCCCGGTTATCCGGAGATGTCAAAGTCCTTGTAGGATATGGCGAGTAAGTGTCACATTTACATTTTACATTTGTCTGTATTACAATGCCATACCCACAAGCTTCAGGACATGAGCACACACCATGATCTCTGCCTGGTGGGCAAGGCAGGCTGCAGAGCCCTCCCCAGCCAGGTGGCATGACGATGGTGATAGGGTATACCCTGTGTACAGGGTGGAGGTGGTGATAGGGTGCACCATGGAGATAGCCCTGGCCTTGCTAGGAACAAAGCAGAAGCCAGAGAGCAGGAGCCAGAGCCTCTCCCCTTCCAGAGTTCCAACTCTTGTATGTTTTTAATGCTTTCTGTTTTTTTTGTTATGTGAGCACTGTACAGGAAGACCACCACCTGCGCATCTCCGAGACTGGCGTACGATGAGTGACTCTGCAGATCTCAAGCGAGGCTTGCAGCTGTCCCGGGATCATAATGACAAGGGAGCAGCAACATGTGAACAATCACAAGCACAGCCCATGAGAACAGATGCCCACGCGTCTGCCCCCATCCAAAGTTCCATTTCATGGATTCACAAAGTTTGGAGACATGCATGGGGGAGTTTGGTGGAATGAGGCAGCCCCTCAGGTTCCCCAGATGTGGCCAGGGCACCTACGTATGCCCTAATGACATTCCAAACTCAGGCGGCCCAGGGTATCTACAAGGGTATCTGCAGGGATACCTGCAGGCAGCCTGGTTGGCTGGCCAGTGCTCTGGTGCTGCCATCACAGGCTCACTGCGCCGCCCTGCAGCCACTGTCGATGCTGCGCCACACCCAGGCTTAGGCCGCAATATCCAGACATCAAACACACTGCCTCATCTGCCTGTATATTGATCGCTGATTTCCGTGGCAGGGTCAGTGGTGGCATGGCTGATGTGCATGTGCACATGATTTTTTCACACCTGGGTAGACCTGTAGACATCCCCATGCCTGTCAACAACACTCCAACAACACTCCACCGCCTCCTGGTTCGTGTCACCTGGAGGCAGGGTAGCGGGGGCTGCATTCATGACATGTACAGACCTGTACTGTAGATGACATGACACATCACTTCCTGCAGGCAAGCTGCAAGTCTGCATGTGTACTGTTGGTGATGACATCACAGCTGCAGCTGTGCATAAGCCCAGCCGTTTCGGTGATTCATCATGAATTCATGACCTCAGGCTCATGAGCGCTTCACAGCTTGAGGTGTTGCTGCCACCAGTGGCCATGATCACAGTGTGCCACAACGTCACAGCCGTACACCACCTCCTGTGTCTGGCCTGTTGATGGGTTCATGATGACCGCTCGGCGCCAGTGCTGTCGCGTGCACAGATGTGTACAACACTATAGTCACTGAAGTGTATACTACACGATAGTCACGCTTACATACAGATCCATGTGATTGTATGAGGATGATTCAGCTGGGGTGACGTTGATCATGGGATAAGGTGTGTACAGCATGCTGCAGGTCAAGGTCGGGTGAGCTGCAGGTAGACAGAGTGTTGCAGCCTGTAGCCATGGACGTTGCGCCCGCCGGGGGTGGGCACTGTGGTGCTTTGCATGAGCCTGAGATGCGACGTGGACCCGTGTACGGGCAATCATGGATGAGAGCGGGGTGATGATTGAGGGTGTTGAGGTCTTGCATGCGCAAAGTTCCACACGGGGTGATGCCCGATTCCTGTTTCTTCGTCTTCTTCATCCACCCAGCAGGGGAGAACGCTGTGGCAACGGCGGCCAAGGAGAAAGGTGCAGCTGAGCGGGGCCGATCACACTGAGCGGGAGGACATCAGTGTGATGCATCCATGCATGAGACGTGCGGGTGGTTGCGCTAGCGGGGGGCGGCGTCGTCGCACCGCCGGGTGGAGCCTGCCGAGGCCGCCGGTTCATTGAAAGAGAGGGGGAAATAGACGTGGTTGTATAGGCGGCCATTGCGGTGAGAGAGCTCAGCGCATGCAGTGCCCGTGTTCATGATCACGTGTTTTTTTTTTTTTTTTTTCTTCATGCTCAGCGCGCTACGCTCTGGCGGAGCGCGGGGTTTGATGCAGCTGGCGCATGCGGAGGTGCGGCAGAGCCGTCGCATTGAACATCAACAGCGTGCCCGGCTCACATGCATGCGGAACCCTCTCTGGTGCTGCGCTGACAGGTGGGGCTGCCATGCACGAGAGCTCGATTGCTCAAGGCTGGTGCCCCGATGCGAGAGGCCCCAACCAAAACATCGAGATTGCCCAGCACTAGCATGTGCAAGCATGAGCTGTGATTGACCACGCATTCCCGCCGGATGGTGCCTGCACTGGTGCTGCAACAGGTACGAAATTCGCTGCCTCCTTGGCCGTGTCCTTGCGCTGGAGGGGGTCGCTACATCGCAACTGCGCCACCGCTGTGGTGCTCTTGTCACTGCCTCTTTTACTTCGCCGTTCGTGTGCATTGCATCCTTGATGCGCTCGTTGCCGGCCTCTTTGTCTGTGCGGCGTTCCAGCAGTACATGTGGTGTCAGCCTCCCAGACTGGTCGTCCCTTCGCCTCGGCCCTGGCTCAAAATCATGGCTCACTGATGCTGCTCCTTGCCCTCAGCCTACTCTCTGCCCCCAATCGTACAACGCTGTCGTGGAGATACCCCAATTCCCCCCCACCCCCTTCCCCCCCCTGCCTGTAGGGGCGCTGTCCCCCATGTCCGCTTGGGTCTGGCGTGATTCCCGATTGGGAACTGACTGGTTTTGGTACGTCAGCGGGAACTTCCTTTTCTTGAATATCACGCAACCGAGAGGTCTCGCAGGGCGCTGGGGCGGCGTTGGAGGAGCAGTGCTCACACAGGAGATGTGGCGCCCGCAACGACATGTTTGCAGGAAACGCGAAAGAGGCCGTCGCAGTGTAAGGTGCACTGTGATGCATCATAGTACTACACCGTTATACCATGATTCATCACATGCACACAGAGGGTCTGTGAGGAGGAGGCCGCGAGCGACCCGGTTGCGCCCCCTTACAGATCTAGACGACACCTTATGTCACGTGGGCAGCCCGTTCGTGTTGTTCATCACCTCCCTTTGTGGTCCCTACTGTATGCCAGACTGGTGGTAGACGTCGTCGCGTGAGGCATAACACCAAACGAAACTACCAGAAACACCCTCCGCACATCACGTCAACCCCACACCGGCATCGCCCACAGCACCGCTGCTGGGCCAGGTAGATACGTGCCGCACTGGCAATATCGGGATGTGCCGGCCTCTCTGTAGCGTATACGACTACTGCAAAGTATACTATTACAAATCGGCCCAACCCGGCGTTTGCAAGCGCGAAGCCGTGCCGCTAGGCGCATGCATGCATGGAGCCGGTATGGAATGCTCTAGGTCCCCGGTGGGGCACACGCCTAAGGTTCGGCCCCAACGTATGAATGTTGGGGTTTGGGTCCCGAACTTTGGGAGGTCTGCTGAACTGAACAATGCGCACAACGTGGGCCCCCGCGTTAAGCACAGCGCTTCGACGACGAACAAAAAAAAAAGGCAACAAAAAGACTACTCGGTTATCACGCCAAACCCAATCGGGCATCGGTCACAGCGCAGAACAATGCAGAACACGACCACCAGAACCTGCCACCGGCCGTCGCCCGCCGCCCCATCGTCTTCATGATCATGATGAACTTGCACCGCATACTGTTGCGGCCAAGGCACATGGGCAGGTGTGGACCCTGGGGTGGTAGCATGGATCGCGACTAGGACGGTGCCCCAACCCTCCGCGCCCCCCGACTCTGGGTTGAGGGTCTATAGGCGTGCCGGGAAGTGGGGCTCGGGGCGGGGGATGCTCCCGAAGTGAAGCAGGCCCCGTCGGGGGGCAGTGGAGCACCAGGCGGCCCGAGGGCATGCCCTTTATAAGCTGTCAGGGGCACAGCCGTGGCAAGCACTGGTGTTGTGCAGTCGTGATGGGGACTGCGGAGTCGGGCAATGTGTTGTGCGGCCTGGAACCTTGTGTACGCTGATGTGAGCTGTCTGAGACGCTGAAACTCGCTACAAACCAGCATGCCCTGCGGATGTCCCTACCATGGAGGGGAGTAAAAGTATTACTCAAGCTTGGGATCGAACCAAGGATCTTCTGCGTGTAAAGCAGACGTCATAACCACTAGACCACACGAGCACTGCCGTGTACGATTCTTCGAAAATGTTGTATATATTATTATAAATTATTCATATCATTCTCAACACAGCCGTGAAGGACGATCGTACTGAAGCTGATGCTGGCATGATCTTCGCGTGGACAACACTAGTACTTTTCCTCGATATATCGACGAGCTTCAGCGGCAGCTCGCTTGCGTGCACCATATTGATCCAGTGGACGTGCCGAGCGCCGCACTGGTGAGCCAGCATTCTACAAAACCTGAACCGCTGGCAGCCCCAAGCGTGCACGCTTCGCACGTGACATGTTTTGGGTTCTACATCTCTCGAGCTCTGAATTTACAAGGAAGAGCACAAGGTAGGGCACCGCCCATGGCGTCCGGCTTTTTAACCGCTGCACACACTGCGTCAATTCCGGAATCAACACCTGCACATGTGAAGAGTCTGGCTCACAGTTGCTAGATGAACGATTGTGGCTACAGGCGTTGCGCATGCTTTGCAGGCCTGCGTTGACTGACCATGGTGCTGTCTGCCCCCAAGACGGCCCACTCTTTACATGGTCTACTTTGACGCCGTCATCTGGGCGCTTGCTGAGTCCTCAGCCCGGCTTAGCCCAGCCAATCTACTTGAATCAGAACCGACGTAACCCTCCTGTGCATCTTCTCCTACCGTGTGCTCCTGTACATATCATTTCCCAGCCAGCTGTTCAACTTGCGATGTATGACACGTTTCTGTGCACCTGATCGAGGTTGAGAAGGCAATCAATCATGTTGAGCGGTGGGTGGTGCCACGATGATACAGCCGGCTTATGCGAGTATATCTTAAGACATGGTACGGAAGAGTTACATTGCATGTCTCAGCATGTGATCACCAGGGCTGGCTTGCATAAACGCTTGTTCACCAGAGAAGCGTGGTGCCATTATTTCTGACATCATTCCCTGCCCATGCTTTCTCGGTTGCGTGGTAACTAGCATTAACCACTCCTAATCCCTGCTGGTGCACCAGTTGTCGTGTACGCTTGGTACGTACGGGCAAGCGTCCCAACAGTACACGTCATGGCGAGGTCTCAATCTGCTGGCCTACACGCCAGTCGGCGTTGAATCACGCAGCTTTGCGGCCCTATCGAGTTCGAAGAGCGCTGTAGCTGCGCACTCGCTTGTGCACAGTTGTGACACGGACAGCCGGCTACATCAGGGCCGCAATCGCTGTGACTGTCATGGTAAGCCCCACCACAAAGACACCCGACGAGTGTCCCTGCGGTTTCTGTGCGCCTCGTTGGGTGGCCGCCGACTGGGAGGCGGTTGTCTTTGCTCCCTCTGCACTGTCGAGCCAGCCTGCAGCAGAGAAGCGAATGAAAGGGTCGCGATGCATCAAACGCTAGATACAAATCATGCTCATGCATCAGTATATTAAACGTAGGCCGTTTGCATGCCTGCATTGAAAATGGCCTCTTACCAGCCGTTCGCAGGAATCAGGTGTGCTGCCGGCAACGCAACGGGAGCACAGATCGCAGTATAGGAGGAAAACAGAGCGGAGAAACAGAGACGATGGCTTCAACCACATAAAGATGCTGACAGGCGTACCTGCCATGCTATGGGAGCTTTGCACGCTCGACGCTGCTGACGCCGCATAGTCGAACACAGGGAAAAGCACCATTGTGCTGGATATCAGGTGTATAATAACAAGATGTGTATCACGAGCGGGATGTGAGCTATGACTTACTTCAATTCTGCCAGGGGAGACGAAGGCAGAAATGATGCGAGGCGGAGGTAGGACAAGGTGGCAAGGATGGAGAAGGAAACGAGGTGGGATTGGATGGAAACATGAGTGCTGCCTTCCTCTTATATGAGACGACGTGCATTGGAAGGTGGCGCTCTGCGGCTGCAGGCCTCGTCATGCACGGGTTCCCTTCGTTGTGAGTCGCGATAGCGAACGGTCGAGGCGTCGCAAGGCTGCATGACGATGTGGCAACCGGTGATGCGAAGTTGCTATGCGCAAGGGCCACAAGTTCCAAATAGCACTACAAGCAGAATTCTGAACAACTTTGAGCATGGCTTGTCCGTCTACGCAAAGCAGTCGGGCTGTGGCGGAGTATGGCACACTTGGGAGAGCGTGATACTTCTTGTTCCTAGTGCACCACGTTTCGAAGCAGCAATTAATCGCAGCGCCTACCATAAGCAGTCCCAGATTATAAAGACGCAATTATTTACAGATTTGGTCGAAGACAGGCGGCCGGTGTGGTCCAGTTGTTGTTCGAATGGTGCACAACGGTGTGGACAGGTCCAGTTGGATTCACCTTGCCACATCTCTATTGCCACTGCGATGCCGAGCCGCAGTCAGTCTTTCGGAGAAGTCAATGGCAATCTTGGAGAGACTTGCCACAGACATAATGATGGGCAGCACAACCCTCTCGAGCATGTCCCGCTTGCTGTGGCCAAGCACATTTGGCTGCCAGTCCCCTGCACATAACATTAAGCTCGTGAGCAAATGCCATCTGAAGGGAAGGTTGGCAGCAAACACAGGTTGCCTTCTTTGCATGTACCCTGTTCTGTTAGGACACTCAATGCATTTTGCTTTCATGCCAAGAGATGTGCAGTGCACAGTGGCTCGCCGCTCCTGGTAGCCACAGCAGCAGCCAGCCGGAACGTCACAGGACACTGATGCATACATATCCACTCTGTAGGGAAAGCTGTAAACATCGTTCCCAAACCAGAGAGGTGCGCTGCGAACAGCATTCCTGAACAGCATGATGGCGACAGCCGGGACAAGCATTGGCCCACATGCCCCAAGACAGCACTGGACATGCACTGTGTTTCATGCGCTCTCATGCACCACGTCGGGCAAGGAGCATCCAAACAGGCACTGCGGACTGGCACGGGTGGCCTGGCTGTGACTGCCATCGTCTCTGATGCAGTGCGGGTTAATCGGGCTATTTCAACAGACAAAATCATCGCCCAGAGTCTCAATTAAACTGCGACTCAGCCGACGCAAATCAGTACAGCTGCGCAACACGGCGACAATGGGGGTGCACCAGAGACGGCCAGCCACACAGGGTACATCAAAGCACATCCTTCTAGGCGTCACGAGCAGCTGCTGTCACTGTTTCTGGTGGCACATGATACAGAAGGACTGCGCCGCCAGAGAGGATCGTTGCACAGCGACACCACCGTCATCCGCTCGCCAGGGGCACAGCCAGCAGCAACACATCCAAACTTCTATGATTGATTGTCTCACAGTTGAGTTGTGCACACCACATGACCGCGCAACACTGGCCACGCCAGCCTGCACTTCGTCAGGAGACTACGCCGCCACGGCCAGTCATGGTCGGTAACAGCAGCACAGCCAAGTCGCAGCGCACCATGTTCACCGCCAGGCCCTGATGCCTCCGACGTGCCAGCAGCGGCGGGTGGGGGCCCTATTGTACGGGGTCCCGCCACCGGGCCACCCACGGACACCCCCACAGCGGCGCCGTGCTGCCACGACGGCGGCCCCAGCAGATCTTGGCAGAGGTCTGACAGCCGCTGCGCGTCGCCCTGACGGGAGAGCAGCCGCACGTACTGCACAAGCCAGTTGCTCCAGTCATGGGGGCAGCCGGCAGCCTCCGCTGCCGCCATGCAGCTCTCAAGGTGCGCACAGCTATCCATCTCCTGCTGCTGTGTTGACTGCACAGCACACAGCATGCCTCTAGATCACGTCTTCACGCATCACACAGGAGGCATCAGTGATGCCATACGCCAGTGGCAACAGGCAACACAACTGAACATCACATGCATGCCGCAACAAAGTATGGCTGCACGGTGTGGCCTCTGTCAGGCACAGATAGTGATGCATGGGGAAGCAGTGTGTGCTGTCTTCAGAGGTATGGCCCAGTGCTATGTGTGGTAGATGTCTGTGTCCATGGTACACTGCATGTCATCCATGAGGTGGCGAAAGACAACATCATCAACTTGCCTACATTGACTAAGTCGACTACTCCAGTGACTTCAGTTCAGCAGAACAGTCCCTGGCACAGACATTGCTGTGATGGGTTCCCGTCTGACCTTGTCAACATGCCTGCAGTATGGCTGGCAGAGCTGACAGATGCGTAAATCCTGTGTGCAACCGACCGCTGTAATAATGCCGCTTGTCCCAATTGAAAACCTGGTGCCAAATCATTACAGATGAGATGATGCTGGCTGGTGCGCCCCATCCTGCAGGATGATAAGCAATCATACCAATGACTTATGTGTGCATGCACCTGTAGTTGCTACCAAAACTTTGAACCAGAACTTTGAGGCTCACATTGGGATTCAGAGTAGCACATAGACTGCACAAGCTGTGTGGGCGCCACACACTCCACTCATCAGCACAGCTGGCATCTCGAGCAAATATTCAGCCGTCTGTTGCAGGCCACATACACCAAACTCCACAATAAGGCACCAGATCACCACCAATACAACAAGTTCCTTATACACATGATCGCACCTAACTGTACACAAGTGACTCGAAAACAAAAATCGTGCTAGGAGAGGCTCGTCATCCCGATCAAACTCAGCATCATTCAGCATTTTCACTTGCATTCAGCTGCAGTTTGTCTTCAGTCTGTATATCATGGATGTTCTCCCTCAACAGTCGCAGTCACTCAGCATGCAGCACCCCTACCTGGAGAGTGCAGTGCCGGTGAAAATGGCGCTGACAGCAAGAATCGATTCATGTGCCATCTCGTTTGTTGGCTACACCAACAGACATCGGCAATCACACACGGGGGAAGTAGCTGGGGCTCCTCACAGAAGGAACGCACCACTTGCATCGCGTCAAATACTGCGGCTCGGGGCCGCTGCGCCTCAGCGGCCGCCAGGAGCGACGATATCTCGCCGGCTGCGCCACCAGACATGACCGAGTGGTGGGCAGAGGCCGGGAAGCCCCAGTCTGCAACCCGCATCCACTCCTGCATCTGCGCGTGGTACGCAAACGCATGCGCATTGGCCAGAGTCAGGCACGGCAGCCCGTTCGTTGTGAGGGATATGGCCACGACGGGGGACGGGCTCGCCCGCACTACTGCTCGGGCGTCGCACTGGAGTACCGCCTGCACAGCGCGTATCCCCTGAGGTGCACAACTACAACCTCCTGAGGTGTGCGCGCAACGGGCTGCAGACGGTGATCGCATGCTGTGCTACCCCTTTGACACACGCTCCAGCTACCTGGGGCACTCGGGCAGTACACAGCTTGAGCTCGCAGATGCATCAGCAGGCATGCTGAAGCTGTTATGGAAAAGCGCCCTTTGGCGGTCAGATGATTCAGGAGCCAGTGCGCACCTTGCGTTGCAGAACGTTCCAGACCTTCGCAGTGCCGTTGGAAAGCAGAGCCACGAGCTGGCCGCTGTGGGCAGATGATAGGAGCGCGATCGGGGCCTGCATAACGAGAGGTGGCAACATGCGCCGCCCTGAAGCAGAGAGGACCAGCAGTGAGGCGTCCTGCAACGCGGCAGCAACCCAGCCGGGGCCTCCAGAGAGGAGCGTGACCGGGCTGTGCACGCATGTTGCCCAAAGCAGCCGTCCGCCAACAGTACAGGTGATCTGTGCCGCGGCGCGGCTGCGCGCGTTTGCAGTGCTGCGGCTGGAGTTTGCGGCAAGAACAATCCGCTCCGGCACGGTATCAGGATCAGGTGCAGCGGGGGAGTCCGACCTTGGGATCTCAATCGAAATCTCCTACACACAGCAGGCCCCACACATGAGAATGCAATGAACTGTGCATGCACGGGGATGTCTGGGGTATGTCTGGGGTATTTCTGGGGGATGTCTGGAGGAGTTCTGCGTGACCTGGCCCATCACCAGTCCCAATTCTTTTCACTTGGCCACATTATACCTACTCAGATTGTCAACATGTATGGTCTGATATGGTATGATGCCTACACTTGGGCCTGTACAGCATGTGATCACGCTTCTGGGCACAGCCAGTCTGTACCTGTATTCTTGTCGTATACTTGCCGCTTTCTCTCTGACCCACCACAACGCCACACTACAACACCACAACCAGGAGAGGGCGTGTGGAAATTACGCTGGGGTGCCAGTACCTTAACGAGCCCCTCCGACCGTGGTCATGATTGACAAGACGCCTGGAATGGCCCGGCAAGCAGTTACGTAGGTGCACCACACACCAGCTCAGTGGCGTGACAAGGGCTTAAGCACATCAACGGAAGCAGTTTAAGGCATCCTCAACTGTGGATAAGCGCAGACGACGCGCTGGGGGTGCGCTTGCTGCTCGTGTGTCAACATACCAGCATCGGCAGACCCGTCGACAGGAGCCAGCTGCGTCACAGCACCCTGGTTACTCCATTATGAAAAATTCCGCACGCATAGCATGTGCCACTTCCGACATTCGTGAGCGGAGTCACATCGTTTCTGCATCGATATCGAACTGAGTCGGTTCGTCGCTCAGGCCGGTAATACGCTAGGGACCGGGAACGTTACACTGTAGCATGTTTTGCGGATCGAATGGATCGACAGGTCTCATGCTCTGGGCTTGCAAGCATGGATTCATGTTCGTGGATCTTCTTTGTAGTGCTGTCACTTTCAGGCTCTCGCAGAGAGTGCTCGTGATAATGGCAACGAAGATGCCTGTCCAATTCTCTGCGACTCTGCGGCGGATGAATTCACAGATCCAGAGTCAAAACTGCAACTGAATACTCGCACGTGATCGCTGCGTAAGCTAGCCTAGTCAGCATGGAGTTAACGTTTGTGTTTAAACGTTACGATTCAACATGTCCTGTACAGGACGTCGTCCGCCAGGGATCTGGTGGCGTTTTGACAACCAATGCATAAGCACCATGAACGTCTCAAACGCGAAAATAGAAGTCCTTGCGAAGATACTTTGTCGAACCCGATACGCAGGCCGTACGACGCCTGTAGCGCCCACCACCGTCACGGAATATCTACGTATACTCGATTGCGTTACAAGCACGTTACTTCTTTCAGGCGTTACGACTCGCAGACTCATCAGTGTGAGCATTAGTATTATGCGAGGCTCTCCAGTATGTGATGCTACGTTGCTCCCTGCGCAGTCAGAAATGGGGAGATGGCTGTAACGTGTGTAACGCGCCTAGTGGACATGCCTGCCAGCCGACCAAGCTATCAAGGTCAAATCACAACAGTACCACTCAGCAGGTACTACAAACGTACTGATTTAATCTGATCGTCTTCAAGCGTATCATATTAGTCAGATGCAATTGATACGAAACCAAACTTCTCCCAGGCAATGGCTTGGAAGCCTCAGTCACATGCATATTACACACACGACCAGCTATGCGGTGCGACCTGCTAGAGGCCCAACCTCCTGACTCCAAAGCAGATCTGGGCAGGAGGGTAGAATCTTGGCAGGCAGATCATGCATGATCACGTGTCTGGCAGAGTGCCGCACCGTTTGCACAGCCGGCAGCGGTAGCAGGGGGCTGACATGGTGGGAGGATGCTGGCGCAGCGGCTGTTGTGGCTGGCGCTGGTACAGCAGCGGCAGTCGCAGCCAACGTGCTTGCGGGACGAGGAGCAGGTGGCAGCATGTCTGCAACGCGCGGCCGCTTTGCCACGGCTGCCGTCGGCCCATCACCCGCATGAGACCGCTTCTGGCCACCGGCTGCAGGCCACCGCAACTCTGGTCACTGGATTACACCAATTCCGTTCCAATGTCAAACCATCACACATGATGAAGGCCGCTGTGAGTTTCAACAAAAGGAATAGGTATCACATACAAGAGCTCGCGAACGCTGGCCACTGTGCTGCAACGGATGTCGAGGCAGTGAAGTCAGGCCATTCGCACACAGGCTGAAACGAGAACTTTAATGGCCTATTGTCCCCAGACAGTGCGATTCACAGTACATCTGCATGATTGAATACCGTCAGGATAAGGTGCGGGGAAACGATGCAGCCGCGCCACGCTCATACTGCCATGCACAGGCTCCTGTCAGCGAAAAGTATACGAGGCGAGGCACAGCCCATGAGTGCGGCAACAGGCTGGAGTGAGCATGGGCAGCAGCAGCAACTGTAGCATACCGTTCTGTGCGAGGCTTTCCGACACGGCGCCAGGCGCACCCTCAGCGGCGGGATTCAGCCGCGCAGATAGGCCCTTCCGCACGGCGCCATCCAGGACATTGGAAATAGGCACCGTTCCCTCATCGGCATCGGCCAGGGACCGCTCGGGGTGACTAGGTGCACGCGCTGTCACGGAGGCACGGGCGTCTGTGATGACTCCGCTGCCTGCTGCTCCAACCCCCTGTGCTGGGCCTGCCAGAGCTTCTGCGCCCTCTAGCAGCTGATCATGGCGCGCAGTCGTGTCTCCATACAACTCGCGAAACAACTCATCCACCTGTAGCCATGCAGATGTTGGGACATGGTGCTTCTCCCCATTGCCACCTGTAGCCATGCATGTGTTGCACCCGGCAGTGCACTCACCACATCGAATACTCGGAATCTGCTGTTCAGAAGGCTATTTACTGTACCCCAGAAATTTTTTCATGACAGGTATACACAGCTAGACAGTGGAGTAAACAAGACGGCGTAACACCAGGTGGTTTCTTGGTGATATGTATCTACAGTGTTGCCCCATGCCCCGAGGTTAAGAATCAGGCACACGGTTGTGTGCTACCAAGAGGCATGTGATCGCTCTGTTAATTCTGAGTTCCCGAAGCATGGTGGAGAAGCCCCGACATTGGTGAGATACCTTGGCATGGGTCAGGGCAGTCCCCAGCTCCGCATTCGTGAATGACACAGATGCGATAGTTCCATCCAGGCTGGCCGCAAGCAAGGTTAGGCCATCGGGAGTCCATGCGAGATCGGACACGGCCGCCTTGAATGCTCGACGCATCACAAGCAGCGGTTTGCTCTCACCCTGTGGCCAGATGCTCACACTCTTGTCTTGGCTGCCCGCCGCCAGGAACTGCTGCAAAGATGATCAACGAGTCAAGTGCTAATCGATTGTTGATCGCGTGATTATCCAGACCGCGTTTGCGCGAGCAACCGGCAAGGCATGAACTCGTGCAAGGATACGCTGCTTTGAGAATATGTAGTAGTGCTGGCGCAGTACCCAAGGACCGAATTAATAACAAGCAACATAAGGTAGCTGAGCCATGCAATCTGCTACATGGACCACTGCCCACATCATGGAGGAACTGATCGATCGAGACAACCAGTGCTGCCTTGCTGGAGCATCGGTGATGGCAAACGCATGGAATGGACTGATCTTTGATTGCATGCAGGCAGGCTGCAGAAAGGGCGCACCCTGGCTACGTCAGCATCCCCATCTGCGGCCCCACGCTTGTTATTCTGTGCACCCTCGAGCGCGCTAAATACACAAGGCGAATAGCGGCTGGCTACGACGGTGCCATCATGCCCAACGAGCTGCACGCTGTTCCCCCACTGCTCTCGGTTACAGAGCATCAATGTACAAAGGTCTCCATCATTAGAATTCACAACTGCCAACTGGTCACCCAGTGCAGAGAATGAAAGCCTGCATTGCCAACAATCACGTTCCAAATGCATCTTGGCTGACTCTTCAATGAGGACATGCAGCAGTACATGTTGACAGTGAAAAGAGATATACAAATCAGGTTGCGAGCCACATAGTGGTGAGTGGGAAATATATGTGTGTGGAGCACAAGAATATATCGAGGCACATATACTGTGCCAGACTTGGACAGCGGACATGTTCATGCAGAAACCGACTGTTTTCACATAAAGGAGAGCGCACCGACAAAACAATGCCCTGGTGGACATGTGTTCGAGATTCTCCTCCACTTTGGCCACGCATGACCAGTTGGTGGTTGACCAAATGCAAACTGTCAGGTCCTCGCCGAGCGACGCAACATATGATCCCACAGGGTCCCATGCGACTCCTTTGACGAAACTGTCATGGGCTGGAAGAACTGCAACTGCATGCCCTTCCACCGCATCCCAGATCATGACATCTGTGTCCAAGCTGCAGGAAGCCAGGAGGGCACTATCTGGCGACCATGCAAGGCCAGTGACGCCGAGCTTGTGCCGCCTGCAGTTTCCACCATATACATCATCAGTGCTTCAGTCTGGGTGTCGGTCCAGGCAAGCCAGGAAAACAGATACAGCTAAGAGCTCTGCAAAGTCATGCTACGACGTACCAGATTATGCATCTATAACACACCTGAAGGCTTTGGATATCTTCCAATTTTCTACGTTGGGGCCCTCGTCGCCGGCCCCGAAACTAGTACCGCCTCTTCCAGGCTGTAGCTTGTACAAGAATACAGCCTGGTCATCACCCGCTGACGCAAGATAGGTGCCGTCGGGTGAGAAGCGCACACTGTTGATATCGCTTTCCGTGTGGTCTGTGAGCGTTGCCAACTTCTTAGGCAACGACTTGTCTTGCTCCGCGTGGTGATTGAGCACGGCTTGCATCGTCCAGATCCGAACTTTGCCATTGCTACCGGCGGTTGCCAATCTCGCGCCATCGCAACTCACATCTAGCGAATTTATAGCTTTACCTGAATTCACGGGCTATCGCGTTGGCGGACAGCATGTGCCGGTCTTGTGAACAAACGGTGACCGGCACACAGCCTAGTACATCGCAGCGCTTAATACAACATCGGAACAGATCCCAAACATCAATGCGAACCAGCCCCTGGAATCCGTGCAACCTCGCTGCTGAGCAGCGTAGCAGCAACTGCGGCGCAAGATGGGGCGTGACTACTAGGGCACGCACCGTCGTGATGAATCCAGGAGGGCTTGTCGATGTGCGGCATCACTTATGCAAACAAATTCTAATTTTACGTGGACTGATACGACACCATGCCAGATCAGGCGACATAGTCACAGCGTGTTGCGCAGTTGCATTTACAAGCCATGCCACAGCACACAACAACGCTTTGCACACTTTGGATGAAAATGTGTGAATGTGATGCCAGGTCTCTGTGTTTTTCGGCGCTCGCGAGTCATGTTCGCCCCAAGCGATTTGAACTTGGCGGTGGTCCTGGCGTGGAGGCCGTTGTTGTGAGGGACACCGACAAAAACGCGTTGTGCAATCCACTGTCAGAGCAGGCCATGCGTCAATGCGAGTGCAGCACGCTCATGGCCGGCTTGCGGGTGACAAGATACACACATATCCCTGTTCTGCACTTCACGCCCTTCCTGCTCAACGCAGCTGTGTTGTTTAAATCTCGATGCTTGCTGACTTGCATCTATGCATTGCCCACCCGCAGCAGCGCTGTACGTTTGGCATTCCCAGCGTAGCACCGGCAACGTACAAGCACGCTGAGATCCAACCACTCGGAACTGCATGAAAAACCCATTTCGTGAGACGTTTCGTTAAGCGAATTTGTGACCATGAAGCGGAGGCCAAGGAGCAATCCGGTGTCAGCGCGAATCAAGCGCATGATGCAAGCTGATGAGGACGTGGGCAAGATCGCGGGCCCCACACCTGTCTTGATAAGTGTGTTTCCAAACGAGTATGCTTCATGTGTGGCATTGAAAACGTGCCCGTTCGTCTGGTTGGCATGAGCTGCAGTGTAAACAAGAGATCACATGCAGCTAATATGCGATGTGTATAGGTAGAGCATTAGAAGTCTTTTTAAAAGATCTTTGTGAAGGGGCAAGTGATGTTGCAGTTGAGCGACAAGCACGCACGCTCACGCCAGGGCACATGTACGTCATTCGCAACCAGATGCCGACAACATCAAACGCCAAAGGTTCACGATTTAATTTTGCTACAGGAAACATTATGTGCGCAATACACCCCATTTAGATTTTTTGAAGGATAAATTTGCTGAGGTTGCCGACCTACCTGACCAGCCTGCCAAGAGCAAACCAGCTGCATCAAAGCCTGCCGCCGCGTCTCGGCCATCTGCAACAGGGAAAGCAAGGAAGCGCCAGCGGTGTGGCCCAGAGCATCGGTGGCGTACCATGTGCGACATGTTGTGAGTGACTGCATCATTGTTGCCTGCAGTGTTGAGGAGGCAGCAGTCGCTCCTATTGCTGAGGGACAAAATCCAGGAGAATCTTCCGGTCTAAGTGCACAGCCAATTGTACCAGGCATGGGTGTAGTTCCACTGGTGCGATCTTTCTGTGCAGCAGGTTGTTGGGGCGAGGGTGTGTACACAGGTTTCGGTTCCTCTCACAACACAAACACAGACGTGACCCAGCCCGGGTCAAATAATATGGCGTCATCATTGCAACTCGCTCATCTCTTGTTGGGTTGATATGCAAGGTCGTGTTGTCGTACGATGGCCATGAATTCAATGCGGTCATGTATGCAATGGGTCAACGCCGCACAGGGAAAGCCGCACACAGTCTTTTCCTTCCTGGTGATCAAGTCTTATGTTGTAGGCCGCAACGGAGAGCATCGCTGGTGCCAGTGGAACCGCCGCAATGGCACCGTCGTTTTTCCCAGCTGGAGAGGCGGTCGCTGTCACAGCGTATCCCCACAGTGCCAGCAGTCAAGAACTCCTCCCTGGTGCAAGTGGTCCTGCAGGACTAGGTGCACAGCCAGCAGTGGTACAAGCAACCGTGGTAGCTTCTGCAATCGAACAACCTCAAGGGCTTCATGCGCCCACTGCAGTTGCAGCCGAGGAAGATGATTATGATGCAGATTGATCGAGTTTCTTGCCTTGTTTTGCCAATAGGCACTGCTCCAATCTTGTGTCACGTGTGCCTTGTCACTGCAACTCTGGTCTATGTACATGTCTCTTTGTACCGATGCATTGATGTGTGTAAAATTCTGTGTTGCGGTCAACAATGCGATGCTATTCACAACCTGTCAAACCGGCTCTTGCAACGACACAGTTGCTAATTTCACTATGATCGTCCTGTCAATGGCATGTACGTACTGGCTTAGCTCCAATTTTTCTGTAGCACCATGATGGACGTGTCCACTTCTAAATTTTGTGAACAGCATGCTCCAAGCAGTTGCAGCATCTCAAGGCCCAGCTACGTCCAGGTATTTAGGATTTGTATAATGTCCTTCATGGATACTTTGTACTGTGACCAGGTGATGTGCTTCAGCCACACTGGTCCGTCTTACTCAGTCTACGGAACAAAGCAAAGCCTATACCTGCTGGCAAGCGTGCGCATGAAAGAGAAATTTCGATGAAGTACGCGCATTTGCCATACATCCCCCCGTGCAATGCTATGCTCTGACCTGGTTGTGTTGGCCGTGGTCAAGTTGTGTTGGC
This sequence comes from Ulva armoricana, assembly GCA_032360965.1. Taxonomy (NCBI): domain Eukaryota; kingdom Viridiplantae; phylum Chlorophyta; class Ulvophyceae; order Ulvales; family Ulvaceae; genus Ulva; species Ulva armoricana. The sequence goes on from JAUMHO010000002.1 coordinate 1,968,307, forward strand.
CGTGCATGTAGTCTCAGACTAGCCATGACCCCACGATATCGAATTTGAGGACGGAATATTAAGGAAAGTGTGCCTGTTGCTTGCAATCGTTCGGATCGCAGCTAGGTCGAGGGGCCGCTGGAGAAAGGCACAAAATGCATGGTGAAAGACGTGGCGACCATGGCGATGCGACACGATCACAGCCTTGTTTACCAGTTCAGCCAAATCAAACATCTTATCTGTGTCAATCTTGTGCCAGTATGTGAGATGATAGATTATGCGGTCGTTGGAGAGAATGCGCGATGATGGTCTGTCTAAAGGGCTGCCGTTCTGAACGTGATCCTTCGCGCAGCTGGACAATTCGTTGAATACATTGCCACAGACGCATATTTTATTATGTTGAGTGTACAAGCTCGCTGCCTTGGAAGCCGTGGAGCCACAATACTTGCGAGCTTCTGACCAGGCGTTCTGCTGCTGCTCCAGGACTGTCATTTCCAGCCGTCGCACTGCACCGCAGCAATATTGACGAGCGCATCATTACGATATGTTGATTGAGAATGCTCGCGTTGCTGAGACGAAAAAGAAACTGGTGATAAAGGGGCTTAAACGTGCGTCTATGCGTCAGCAGCGCCCGACACCGACGATCAGCTCCACGAGCAGATCTAGGTCACCTGCTGTGCCCTTTCGTTGTCGACATCCATGTTGTGTACACTCAAAGATGGTGCAGGATGCGTGAAACCAGTGGTTGAAGCCAACGCTCTTCGCCTGTGCAGATCGCCCCAAGCTTCCGGAGGGCTTCGAGGGTGGGACTTGGGATAAGCTGAGCCATGCAGTTGCAGCCGTCCAGAAGGCTGAAGCTGTCGGAACGAGTTTCGAGGAACTATATCAGGTGCAGACAGTCTCTAGTGCAAGGAACTCAAAACTGTGCAGCCTGACCATGGTGGCACTCATTGCATCGCATCTTCCATCATCGATCACAACGACCATTACATTGACACTACCTCATTTGCCATTTCTTGTGGCTGTCATGTCACCTCGTAACTTGTTTGTTTCCGATCGGACACCCTCACAGCGCTTCAGAGCAGGCTTGGAAGAACTCGCATCACATAGCTGTCCAGTTATTCAGTCTCCTCCTGTGCTCTGATCCCACATTCAACTGCAATGAGGCTGATCCCACGGAAAGCCTGAAAGAATGCCTGAAAGACTGAGCAGCAGATGTTAGTACTGCTTGCCCTCGTGTGACGCTAGTATGCCCATGCAGGCAGTCGAGAGCATGTGTGTCCATAAGCGCGCAGGCTCGCTGTACCACAAGCTGCAGGAAGCGTGTGACATTCACACGAAATCCATGGTGGCACGGTTATCAGACCACCTCAGCCACGGCGATGTGCCGTTCCTGGTGGCTGTTGACGCAGCGTGGAGGCAACACTGTGAGCAGATGATGCTCATCCGGGCCATATTCATGTACCTCGACCGCTCGTACGTCGCCGTGGTCGCAGAGGCCAAAGCTCGCAGCATCTTCGACATGGGCCTTCGTCAATTCAGAGTGCACCTTGAAGGGACCTTGCCGGTGCGCCCTGCAGCCGTCCCAGATGCACCTGTGCAGCAACGCATCAACAGCAGCGCGGGTCGTGTTGGCACCATCGGCACTTCACTGTTCAGAGCTTGTCCAGCACCAGAAATTGTGCCCGTCGAACACCCAGACTACCACTGTATGCCGTTCGGCTGCGCTCTGCATGATGTACGGCCGCATGCCTGTGCTACCAGTCACTGTACGCTGACAGTGAAGCAATGTAGTGAATGAGCTCTCTCAAAGCCAGAATCACTCACGTGAAAGCACATTGATTGATCCGTTTTATCACATGTCACCAATATTGCAGATGCTCTGTGTGGTCGTTTTGTGTTTCACTTGCGTTCTGCAGTGATGTAGAGCAGATGTTCCCCGGCCCCTGCAGTTTTGATTCCGGTTGTATGCGATGTAACGCAGCACATGCTACATACTCCAAGGACTCGCTGCTAATCGCTGCTTTCTCCAAGAATCCCATAGTGGTCTCCAAACATGTTGAAGGTGTCTTGTACATGCTCCAAATATTTGTTCCGGAGATCCGGCTACGCAGAGGATAGCCACTTCTGCCCCTAGCATCTCCATGCAATAACACGACGTGTCATATCTCCAAACAGCGTGGCAATTTATGGCCGCCTATGCCAATCCTGGCCTGCCATAATGCGTAGAAGTGTGTGAGCGATGCTTTGTTGGAAGATAATTTGTTGGGCCAATGCTATGTTGGGGAAGACCCCGGATTCTCCTCCAACTCGCAGCATTCATCATTCGTCATACGTCATCTGGTGAGCTACCATTGAATTTCACCCAGGTATTACGGCCCCGAGTCCGAAACTTCTGCCGCTGTCTGCATTATCTACGTCCCTGCGTCCGTTCATCCATGCAGAGTGCAGATATTCTTGTTGACACGCGCTAGTCAAGCTCCTCAGCACCACCACTACCTCTGTGAACATGGTCACCTGATCCTGCGTCGCTCAGCAATCGTGGCTGGAGCATGCCATGTGAGCTTCAACCGGCGACACGTCCGCAACACAAAATGCACCGCATGCCAGACAGAACCGCTGGTTATCCTGCCGCATTTTATCACCAGCAGCATGAGGGGGCATCACAAGAGAGCCGTTAGCCACGAACGCAGGCCTACCCGCGATCACTCTGCTTGCACCACCAGACGCACAGTCGCGCTGTCACAGCACGGCTGACGCCCCCCTGGGACTGCAGGTGATGCAGAAGACAGTCCAAGCGTGCCTCAACCTCCTCCAGGCCCACCGCGCTCACGAGGTAGTCGACGCGGCGCTGCTGTGCTCCGTGCTACGCATGCTGCGTGACCTGGGCGTGTACACGACACGCTTCCATGAGCCGTGCCTGGCGGGAGCGGACGCCGCATACACCGCACAGGGCCAGGAGCTCGCGGGGGGGGACCTGCCGGTGGCGACCGCGCTCGCACAGGCCGAGGTGCGGCTGCGGGAGGAGGAAGCGCGCACGCGAGAGTTTCTCGATGGCGCGACGCTCGATCCGATGCTCGCTGTTGTCAAGCGGCGGCTGCTGGAGGAGCACCTCAAGTCGTACATCTCCCGTGGCCTCGGGGACCTCCTGGAGCAGCGGAGGCACGAGGACCTCGCCCGCATGTATCGCCTCGCACGTGCGCTCCCCCCGCTTCAGTGCATACGCCTGTGCGCACGCTGTGAACAGCGCCCTTGAGGCAGCAGCAATCGGACGGGTGCTCTGCCAGCACGCGCGAACTACCGGTGGCGCGCTCATTCTGCATGGCGTGTATTGTATGCACAATCGGCATGTGTATGGTAGACAAATGACGTCTGCCTGTCGAAATCCAGCTTCACAACGCTGTTGCGTTTGGCTGGTGTGGAAAAAGGCCCGGTCCCACCATTCCCTCATCACTGCTGTAACGTAGCGGCATTGGGAAAGCGGCATGCTTCTGCAAAGAAAGTGCAGTTTCATCACCCGCGCCTCCACGAACGTCCGAGTCTGACTGGACTGGTCAAGGCGGTGGAACTTTCCACTGCCTTGACGAGTCCGTGCATAACTCCACAACGTCTTCACAGGCACAAGCTCAGGCACCTACATACTGAAACCAACCGTCGCGCACAGGCAGTTTCAAATACTTCATGTGAATCCAACATCCACATTACAAGCGGAAAGACCTGAGTGCACAAAGGCTGCATGCTAAGCAGATTCCGGCATGCAAAACCAGCACCGCTCATGGCCAAGTACACACGTACACAGTGTCAGAGTGTAGACCAATGGTGGCTGTCTATCTGGCTGCTTCACCACTGTGTCCATGTTGTGCCCCTCTCAATGACGTCTGCTTGTCGCCGGCCAACAATGCGACTACGTGTTGCATCTCAGCTGCTGGAGGGTCCAGTCTGGAGATCTCGCACGGCGTATCTGTCCTAATGTGGCCGACCGTATGCTTCTGTTTAGTACTGTTTGACAGTACTGTTCCGATGGGCACCTGCCCGCCCTTACCGAAAGAAGTGCTGTGGTCGATGCCCGCCTGGGTCTGGTGCAATTTTTCCATCCCCCCCCTGCCTGGGCACAGCAACTTTGAGGTTTGGGGCTTGTTTGTGTGAACTACAGTGTATGCAGCTTTGACAGATAGAGGCGATCATTGCTGCTTGCGATGACCGCCACCAGGTAACTCAGACGTGTATTGGGCAACCAGCTGAGAAGCCATAAAAACAAAGGTGCATGATGAGACGAATAGCAGGCCTGGATGGGCCGCATGATTAGCAGCTCGTCCCCCGGACTGCCCCGCGCTCGAACGTGAGTATTTCTTCTGATGGCATTCTGCCGGCTGTGGTGGCTGTGGTGGCTGTGGCAGCGCACGGCATCACAGTCCAACTTGGTACTGTATGTGTGGTGCTGTGATGAGTGATAGTCCGATTGGTGTGGGTTTTGTATTGCAAGCAGCTTTCCTGACAAGCGTCTCTCAGGATCCAATCTAACAATAGAGATTATGAAACATTCTGGGGCGGCTGTCAAAGTCTGGTCCAGTCTAGTCCACTGGAGTGCAAATCCATCTGGAACCACACAAAAGCACCTGCACTGTGTCACATGTCATCACAGACACTGGTACTCAATGCTCAGTCAAAAGGAGCTGCTCAACACCTCATAAATACTTGGATCCTATCTAGGCTTGAGCTCTCTTTCTTCTTGGACATTGTGAACTAGCTGTAAGCATTGCTTTTGACTTGTCTTATTTCCTGTGGTGAACAGCACATGTAGTGTCCACCTGCAGGCATCCCCCATGCAGTTACGTGATTGATCCGATCTGTGTAAAGTTGGTGTAACATTGGTGTTGGACCCTCCGACGTTGCATAAGCTTGCCTGTCTTGCCTTTTCCAGGTTACTGTCCGATTTTTGTTTTTCTTCCCTTGGGTGAGCTTGATAAAGTGAGCTTGAACGAGCATGGTGTGATAGGATATTCCTACCAAAATGATTACCACCTGGCCACTGCCCCTGTGGTCTGACTGGACCTGTTTGCATTCAACCATGCAGCACATGTGGCTGTTGGCCTTCATTACCACTGCAGTCACAATCAGAGGACAATCAGAGGAGGGGGGGTTGTCTCTCTGGCATTCCTAGCTTTTGCACATGGCAAACTGGCGTTCCTGTGCTGACATGCCATGATCTCATCAGATAAGTCTGATGACACTCCGCCTAACCCCCAAAGGAGTGGTTACCTCCTACCAGCCCCTACTAGTAGGGGCGCTGTGGCCGATGCCCGCTTGGGTTTGGCGTGATATCCGAGTTGTCTTTTTTTTTTTTTTTTTTTGGAGCAGCTTTCACTTGACAAAGCAGGGCTTCAGTCGAGGCCATGATCATGTACAGTTTTTCCTACTATTCAATGGGTTCGAAACCTTGCTGAAAGTAGTATGCTGTGCACTTTGTTCACATCTAGTCCACCTCCTTTTTTTTGTTCTCAGTACTCAACAGCACCAGGTTGTAGCATATACCTCTGGTTTTCTGTCTTCCCAGTGTACCCATCCCTGCAGGCCTGGCCCTTGTTTCTGGCTGGACTCACTTGAGCCCTTGCCTCACCCTGACATGCCGCCTGCTGAACAGAGGCAGTGCGACCCCACAAGACATCGAAAATGTATGATGGTGCTGTTAACGCACTGCTTCATATTGGTGTCCTCGCCCAGGTGCCTCGACCCACGTAACCTCTACACATGGAATGATGTCACCTATATGTGTCTGTACAAACGCCGACCTGAGCTGCATGTCACGAATGCTGTTCACTTTGCGGTCAGCTAGTGTCATGGTTCCACGGTAGCCCCCCGCCCTGGTCTTGGTAGACTGCTCTGCTCTCCGTCGCGCAGGCTGTGACATCCTGACCAGCGACCATTTTGTGACAGGTGTGATCGACGTTCGAGCTCGAGGGTGGCCGCCGAGCGCTGCCGAGCGCATGCATATGCAGCTTCATTGTCGCACTGAAATATGATTATGCGCAGCGGCACCAGCTCAGCATGGTGGTCAGAAATGAGGTGTCAGTTGTTTGCATAACTTTATGGCTTCTCGTCGCGACGTGGCGCACTCATAAGTTCACCATGCCTCAACCGACAACCGTTCATGGGGTTGAAGCCTCGGATGCCACCGGCCACCACGTGCGACGTGCGTTGCGCCCGGTGGACCGCTAATAACGATCCAGTGCAGCTACGTTTCGATGCTGAAACTTCAAGTTTGCGCTCCCGTTGCCATCTTGAAGTTTCACGACTCTGCCATGCGCCGACACTGCGCAGCGTTGCTGACGCTTACACATGGCAAACTTCGACGTGTATATCTTAACGGGTTAACGGGAGAGAACATGTGCAGTACGGGAAGACAGTGGAGTAGTCCAGGCAGTACAGGTTACCTGAACGTCGTCGAGAGGTGAATTGGCACACTTTTGGCAACGCCACGCACCACCAGCCCGCGGCCCACTGCACGAACTAACGCATCCTCTTATGTCCCCGCTGCGCCCCAACACAGTTTCAAATGCTCTGAGAGGTACTGATTAGGGCACAATTCAGTTCAGTGCAAGCGAACACGAGCCCCAATCCCGCAAATGGGCCCTGGACGGGTATGGCCAAAAGCCGCGCATTTTTGTCTTACCGTACGGCGCAACTGAACCCCCCCCTTCCTCGCACGCTACAGTGTTCTGGTCCTGCTTTGGTCCACATAGTAGTTACGCCGGTTACTCTTTTGTAGCTACCTGCAGTGTTCTGGTGCTGCGTCAGTGCACGTGTCGCGTGGCCGTGTGTGCAAGCGCGACGTCTCGCGGTGTCTGCGATTTACCGATGCTAGTCCGGCTGCCGTTGCAGCTGCGCGCACAGAGCGCCCAGCAATATGCTGGCCCTGGCTGAATATTAATAGACGTGCTGCAACACGCGTTCGGCAAGGTCGAGGTCGAGAGTGGACCGGTGCTGGGCGTCCACGCGCTGCAAGTAGCCGCGTGACGTCGCTTACATAAAAGAAGCCGCGTGACGTCGCTTACATAAAAGAGCATACTATAGTATAACAACCCGCCCGCTGGTTTGTCATGACCTAGCCCGGGTCCGAGGTTTTGGCAGTGCCCGGTTGCGCTCGACTGGTTTGGGAGGCAACCAGAGGCACGGCGCGCATGCAGCAACTGCGCATCAATGGCCCTCTTGTACTTCAACTTTGCAATCGGATGCATCGCGGTGTCGGCGGATGATGTATGCGGGAGTGTGCTTCACAAATCGCCGTGCCGGTGCGATGAACGGTGACGTGCATATTCGCAGCACTACCTGTTGTGCTGTTCCTCGTCATTGCGCTGCGCCGGAAAACCGCGCTACGCCGCTTCATACCTGCTCTTATGATGATGATGTGCATCCGCGTGAACTGACGACATGCACTCTGCAGGTCTTGTACATCGCGGGCCGGATCTACGGAAGGCGTTCCATGGGTGGATCCTCGGCACAGGGTCCGCGCTGGTCAGCGATCCCGAGAAAGATGTCGCGCTCATCGAGACGCTCCTGAAACTCAAGATTGCGCTACATGACATGCTGGACGGACCGTTTCAACGGGACGCGTCGTTCACGGATGTACGCAATCCTTACCTGCTATGCGTCGCGCTTTGCTTCATGTGAATTCTTATGTCGCTTGGCCGAGCGCTGCGACTAGCTGCGCACTGAGCAGCGGCTCGCCGCACACGCGGCGTTTCCTACACGGTAACTGCATTCACGCGAAAGCTTGAACTGCATACTCAAGGTTCCTTCGCGGGTCATGCACACACTCATTGTCAACGGTATCCGGTTGAAGCATGTGCCGTCGCGTTGCCGCAGTCTGCGCCGCAAAGTGCAGTGCCGCCTTCTGTGGCCTCTAACAGCACCATACTGTTCGACAAGGACACAGCATAGAGGTATATGCTACCGCACGTGAAGGCCTCCCGTGCCAGCCGCGACCAGGCTGCCCTGGCCGCCAAGGCTGTGGGAGTGCAGGCACGGCTGTGCTGCCACTGCTGCCAGGCTGCTACCACCGCGCAGCTGGCATACCACCTGGTGTGGTGTGATAGCAGCTGATGGGATACCAGCTGATGTGCTCAACAGACAGGACTGAGGCCAACGCAAAATATGCACACTGACACAGGCTAGCAGCCTGCACACACCTGGCTGTTCATCTGCCTGTCTGCCATGTGATTGGAGTTCTTGTCCATTGCAGACTGCAGATGGGCATGCCAGGTACCTTCCTCAGGCATCTTCAGCAGCTTCCCTGGGAAAGAGAGAACAGAGAGTGCACTGGGCTCACTGTACAGCATGCAGAGGCTGGAACGCATGGAGTACACAACATTGGAGACAGTTTGTGACAGTTGGAGTTTCCTGCTGCTGCATGATCATGTGGTTTGTGATGGCCTCCCATGACTAGGAAAAACATCCAGTGCCGTGAACAGGAGGGTGTGTGCAGGCAGTCAGGGAAGCGTTTGAGAAGTTCATGAACATGCGGGAGAACAAGCCCGGCGAGCTCTTGGCCAAGTACCTAGATGGCAAACTCCGGACTGGCACCCGCAAGGGAGGGACAGAGGCAGGCTTTGAGGCTGACCTGGACCAGGCCCTGCTTCTGTTCAGGTATTTGCAGGTAGGCGTTTGAACTGCTTCCTGAGATCTACATCTCTGTCCACAAGCTTTCTGCAAGTATTCCTACCTTCTCTCACCCTTGGTTCTTAAACACACACTGCCAGAAACTGCCAGAACCTGCTGGCACTGCAGCAGTACCATGCCCAGTTACACACCCAAGCTTGAGCCAATATGCACTTCATGAGGGCAACATATGTATATGGCCCCATGCTGCCAAAAGACCTCCTGCCACTGTGCACATGCCAGTTGTGCCTACCTGATGCAGCCCATGTTGCATGTGCGCATCAAGGATACAACCCAGGCTGTGCTGAGGCTGTTCAACCGCCAGAGCAGAGCAGCATGATCATAGCACAGTGTGTGATCATGGTCTGTGAAGGGCGTTGTGTGCAAACCATCTGTCCTCCACATTCGGTCCAGTGGTCGGAGGACGCTATAAAAGCTGACCCCTTCTTCTGAAGGTCTTGGGTTCGATTCCGCGTGCCCCC
>JAUMHO010000002.1:1979515-1993405 GCA_032360965.1 Ulva armoricana
GGTCCCGGTTATCCGGAGATGTCAAAGTCCTTGTAGGATATGGCGAGTAAGTGTCACATTTACATTTACATTTACGGGCGAGCCCCAGTAGAAACCCGTGTTCATTCTATCAGCCCATGCCCCATGACTGTACAGCTGCAACGGGCAATAGCAGAGACATGAGACGATGTGCCGTGTGCATGTGTGGAGCCTGGACAGGCGGGCAGCTGTGCATGCCTTGCGGAGCACATTGCAACTGAGCGCTGTGGGAAAGCAAGAGACGGTTCTTGGCACACAATGCAGCACAGGCCAGGGGCAAGAGCAGCAACGATACAGTGCACAGGGTAGCATTTGCAGCGGAGGCGGTAGTGTCCTGGTGTCTACATGCGCCGCCTTCCCGAGTGCATGAGAGGGCTGGCCACATGAACCTGCATGCATTGTTGCGTGGGCAGGCGGGTCCCTGGCCTGGAACGTCCTCACATCTGGCGAGCACTGGCCGACAGAGGCGCCGGCATGCAGGCGAAGGACGTGTTCGAAGCGTTCTACAAGAAGGACTTTGCGAAGCGGCTGCTGATGGACAAGTCCTCGTCGATCGACATGGAGAAGAGTATGATTGCGAAGCTCAAGGCTGAGTGCGGCGCTCAGTACACGAGCAAACTGGAGGGCATGTTCAAGGACGAGCAGGTGTCGAAGGACATCGCGGCCGCCTTCAAGGCCTCGGAGGAGTACGAGTGCCTGCCCAAGGGCATGGACGCCAGCATGCGGGTCCTCACCGCCGGCTTCTGGCCGTCGTACCCTGTCATCGACATGAAGCTCCCCGCAGACATCAAGAAGTGCGACTCTCAGCGAGTGCCTGACCCCGGCCGCCGGGTTCTGAACAGCCCGGCATGCACCCCCCTGAGTGCCGGCCGAGATTGTGGGTCTTTTCCACTGGCACTCTCACGCTGCTCGAGGTGGTCACGTGTTTTCACATGCTATGCTGCCGAGCGCTGTTGCCGTTTCGCTGGTTGGCGCTGTTTCGCAAGCTTCAAATATGTGTCAGTTCGTTGCGTTTTGGATCGACCTTTGACCTGTGCTCCCACTTTGTGCTACGCCCGTGTGTCGTCTGTGCCAGTACGATGGATGCATGGGTGAATTGCCTACCAGTGTGGTCTCCTCTGTGTCATGGGGCAACATGACCCCCAGCACCGACGTGTCACGGCCATCTTTGCTGATACCCACTGGGACTCGCCGCCTGGCTCTGCTCGCTCGCGGCTGATGCGGCGTGGCAACAAGACAATGTGGATGCTCTGCTCCGTGAGCGTGCAGTGCGATGGTGCCATTCATCTGCGCAAGCAGCTGCATGGGCTACGGCAGGAAATCTCATGCTGTACAGATTATTCCTGTACAGCAGGAATGATCCTGTAATATACAGATCGTTCCTGACCGTGTTGTGCGCGCGCCGGCGGTGCTATTCCAGCACAAGGCTGCGAGCTCACCCTCCTGTGGAGACCTGCTGTTGTGTGGTCAAAGTGTGAGACAGCGTTCGTTTCGCGCATATGTGCCGCAGCGTGCGCGTACTGATCCGTGTGGCCACGCATGCCTGTATGCGCCCCCAATCCACTGCCCTGCAGCCCATGAGCATGGCACAGGCGCTGTGGGACGGGCAGTCTCTGCGCGACGGCACCGGGAGCGCATGCATGCGGCAGAAGCATGGCACCACACACGCGCGCTGTGCCGCACACCTCAGCATCACCTGCCTGCTACTCACACCGCGTTCCATGCTGCGTCACGCACTCCTTGCAACCACCACCACCGCATGCATGCGACCGCGTCGCCTTGTCTCTTGCATGTGGACACACCCACACCCCCTCCGTTGAGCGTGCGCCCACCACAGCGCAGCCGCAGCCCGGCGCAACGCACCGGTGGCGCTTCCGTGATCAGGCCAGGGACCCCAGACGCCAACTGCCGCTGCGATCGCAGGGGCCGCGAGGTGTTTGAGTCGTACTACCTGCGCCACCACAGCGGCCGCAAGCTGACGTGGCACAGCGGCATGGAGCAGTGCACCCTGAAGGCGTTCTTCCCGCAGTGCGGCGAGCGGGAGCTCGTGGTGTCAGTGCATCAGGCCGCCGTGCTGCTGCTCTTCGTCAAGGTGACCTCGCTCTCCTTCAACCAGATCTTCGACGCCACTGCGCTGCCCGAAGCAGAGCTCAAGCGGACCCTGCAGTCACTCGCACTCGGCAAGGTACCCCCCCCCCCCCCCCCATTCTGCACAGGGTGCTATTTCACCATTCTCGGGCGCTACGTCCTATTATGGCGGCGCCTTCTATCTCTTTGCAGGGGCAGTGTATCGCCAGGCGCGTGACAGCATGTGTAGTCCGTGGAGTGTCACCGTGGATTGATTCAGCAGTTTGGCAGTGTTTTGCATAGCAGAGGCGCACGCGAGCAGTGGCCCTGGTTGCACACAACTGCGATCCGTCACACCAGAGCGCGGTGCCACTGCCGCGGGTCATCGCCCCGTTGCCTCCTCGTCACGCTCTTCAAGCCCACCCCGTAAGTCCCGTGTACATGGCGGTGTGACGGCTGCACGCATGTACATCACGGATCTGCATGCCAGCCCTCTGCCTCAGCATCCCCCAGCTACGTGCATATTGGCCCGTGCTATGCTGTGCTGGGCCATGTGAACGCAGCCCCGGTGCCAGTGCGGACCGTCATGTACGCGGCCAACGTTCTGCTGGTGCCTAAGCGAGCTGCCTGGCGCGAGTGACCATGCTGCGTGCTGTGCTGTGCAGACACGTGTGCTGCGCAAGGAGCCCAAGGGCAAGGAGGTTGTGGACTCGGACGTGTTCCACTGGCGCGAGGACTTCACGACGGCGCTGTTCCGCGTGCGCATCAACCAGATCCAGAGCAAAGAGACGGTCGAAGAGAACAAGCGCACGAACGACCAGGTGCTGCAGGACCGGCAGTACCAGATCGACGCGGCGCTGGTGCGCGTGATGAAGTCGCGCAAGCACCTCAGCCACAAGCTCCTCGTCCAGGAGGTCATGCAGCAGCTCAAATTCTCCATCAAGGCCTCCGACCTCAAGAAGCGGATAGAGAGCCTCATCGAACGGGAGTACCTCGCGCGCGCCGACGGCCAGCAGGACATGTATAACTACCTCGCGTGACCAGCGCGCTGCGTGCAGCGTGCATGCTGCGTGTCTCTGAGCGAGAGGATACGCCGGCTGCGGGGCTTGCGGCAGCGGCATCAGGGCCGCTGGTTCGCCGGTTATGGGCAGCAGCGGCTGGGTGGGGGGCCTGCTTGAGCGCGAGAGGTGTCAGCCCTGCATGCGGGGGCTCAGAGAGTGCACGAGGAGGAGGAGGGGGGGGGGGGATGATTGTCTGGGGAGTGTGGCCGGACGAGGGCTGAGGGGCTCACTGAACCTGGCTGCGGTGCGTGGCACATTGCAAACTTGGCGAGCCAGCGGCCATGCCAAGTGCCGAGCTGGCTCTACGGCCATGCACATGGGTGGTGGAAACGACTGGTGCTGCTGCAGGGCCGCCGCGTGATCCATGCATTCACTCAGCCATGCTTTGTCTGTCTGGGTCACGCGGCCGAGCGGGGCTGCGCGGACGAGATGACCAGTGTCGCTGGCACAGGGATAGCTGCCACTGTCCAGGGTGTGACTGGGGATTGAGGCCGTGCCATATGGGCACGAAGTTCTGTCATGTCACTGCGGGTGCTTAGTCCCTGCTACACCAAGAGAGGTCCGCAAGCATGTTGAAGGTGGGGCGGATCAGAGTGACTGGCGCCGTATGTGCTATGCGCAAGCACTGGATCCTGCCTTTCGTTTCCTCCACAGCATAGTGCTGTGTGATGGCATTTCCATGCTGTGTTAGGTTTGCGTGGGCTTGTTACCCGCAAGACATCCTGCAACGTCGTCGAGGGATTCTTTTTTAGGGATGTGATGTAGCGTTGGGCACAAAGCACAAGAAAGCTGTGCGTGCCTTTGTATTCAGCCTGAACGAAGCGGTCTGTAAAGTCCAAGAACTGCTGTGTTTGTTTGGATCCAGTGCTGCAAATGCTGCATTAATTGGATATCCCAACATCTAGTTGCGGAGGCCAATGTCGGGTACAGACGTTCACATGCGAAGCCAATAGATGTGCAACCCAAGTGTATCAGCCAGCAACATGCTTTAGGGGGACACAGTGGCCACCGTGTCGTAAAGCGTTGCTGTGAGCGCACCAGCGGGACCCGTTTTCAAACCAAGCGCTCACCGGGTCCACTGGTGGACACTACTGGGGCACCTCAAGTGACTCCATCCGTCTCCAAGGCTTTGAAGGGATACACGTCTCACGGTGTACACGTGTTTAGATGTCTACACGTATGCGACTTTGAGTCGTGAAGCACGACATATTTGGCGCGGGTTTTCGTGCAGGTTACATCCTAGGTTCTTTCGAACTATGGAATCGAAAGGCATGGAGTCACCGCACCCTTGAGACTTTCAATTGTGAGCCATGATTCTAAATCGGCCACAGCAGCTGCACGCTGGGATTCCTCGCGTCCCCGCTGTCGCGTGCGCTCGTACAGCGTTGGCTGGTCATCTTGATGTGCGGTTAGCGAAGAACAGCCAACCCCGTAGCAGTTCTTATCAAGTTTGCTGTAATGCTGCTGCTCGGGTGGGAATGCCTGCTGATCCTACAGCTGTACGTCCTCATGACTGGTGTGCAGTGCTGAGACGTGAAGCAGGCGGAGCAAAATGATCAGTTATCTATAACCGACCAACAGAATCCACAGCAGCGAACTACACGAGTTTTTGGTGTCTAGGTGCATGAGGTGGAGCTAGTCGTGGCATATCCGGGTCATCCGGTCTTGTTTTATTTACCAGGTGCGGAATCGAGCGCATGACGGAGCTATCTAAGTTGCATGTAATTCACGTGCATCGCTCCAAAACAAATTATCATTGTGTTTGGAGGCATTTTCAACAAAGCATCCGGCGGGATATCGTGTTCAATTGCACGACGCGACTGTGTGCAGGAGCTGACGGTACTGCAGGCGGAATAGCACCCCACTTGCACTCTCTCCGCGCCCATGGCTTCTCGGTCAGATGTGCAGTCATTCCGAGCAGTAACCGGTTCGGCTGGCGCCAACTGACGAACACTGTCGCACCCATGTTGAAACGCGCGAGCCTAGATGCAGACGGACAGGGTGTCATCCTCGTTGCTGAATCGTTTGGAGCATGCTTGGCTCTGCGCCTAGCACTAGCGTACCCAAAGCAAATTTCAACCCTTGTGCTGATCAACTCTGCGACTGCTTTCAATGCATCGATGGCAGGATTGCCGTCGTTAGTGGCCCAGTTCGGACTGCTGGCCGCATTCCCGGAGCCCCTCTTCAAGGTGGCCCAGGTAGGTTTCCAAACGCCAATGTCCACCTACCTGCCTTGTTACGGAATCACACAATCATCCTGACGGCCTGTTCTACGCATGCCACTTTGCAGGGCATAATGTTGCCGTTACTGATCAACCCCGAGAGAGCAGACCCAAACGCTGGGCAAGTCTTCCGCTCAATGATGAGCATGTCCCCGGCATCCACTGATTCGCTGCTTGAGTCGTTATTCGATCCCTCTGCATCTACCGTTGGTAAGAACACCCCTCCCACCACTCCATCGGCTGCCGCTTCAATAAACAGTGGCACACCCGCCACCCCACTCCAGCCTTTTAGCGCAGCCCCTCATCCCCCAGCAGCAGCGACTTCATTCCGCATCCAGCTGTTGCGCGGCGGTAACCTGACAGATGCACGGCTGGCGCAGATTCAAGTGAACACAGTAATTGTCAGCTCGGCACGGGACCGCCTTTTCCCCTCAATGAACGAAGGTGCGATGCTACCTCTGCCACTTCAAGTAGCACCAATGTCTTTCAGACTCGCACCAGACACCCTGCTGTTTGGATTACGTTCACACGTGACAGAGGCTACTGACTCGACAATGAATTCATCATTAGCGCTGAATGATGCAGGAATTTGTATGGTGTGGCACATGAGATACACTGTGTATCGCCTCAGGTATTGCTGTACCACGACTCAGTGATACCAGCAAATGCACATTTTTTTACATGATTACAAGGGCCCCCCTGCGCTCATGGCAAAGCCTCCCTGGGCTGTACAGTCTTGTGGAATATGATTGCATTTGTCGTGAGTTTGTGTTGAGGAGGTCATTTCCTTGTGGAGGAAATCACCACCATCAATGCGAATATTGGTGCAGGAGCTCGCCTACAGCGTGTAATTCCAGGTGCGCGGCGCATTATCCTGCCCGAAAGCGGACATGCACCGCTGCTGGAGAGAACCACCAGCCTACTAGAGTTGTTGATCAGAACGCAAGCGGTCGCAGCAGAACCAATCGGAAGATCAGCAAAGAGGCAGCCACGAAGTGCTCCTGGGAATTGCACACAGCCAGAACATGCGCCAGATCGGGCACATGCCTCGCCACCAGGGTCGGGGGACGACATGCTAGCAAGAGACATATCCACGGATACAAGATTGACAGGAAGCACGGTCGGTGCATCGGATGATGTGCCTGGGTCACAGGCAACGTCCAGTTCGGCACAGAGACATAATACAGACGCATCATCGCCACCACGGGCACGAGCAGGTGAGAATCAGCTCAACTTCCTCTTACAATTCGGAAACATTATCTTCGTTATGGTGTGGCGAAATACCACTGTTGTCCGCATGTCAGCGAACCAGTTTATTTGAGTCGCAATATTGTCCGCAAGCCACAGAAGGTCAAACGATACGCTCGAGACCGAGCTTCAAGTACGTACAAAGTTAAATATAGTACATGCCACGTGCTGAAGTCTGTCCGGGCCAGGCTTGCGATGATGGCCCGTGACTTCAAACGCGCAAGTTCGCTCTGAACTCCTGCAAACACGACAAACCAATGAAGCTAAGAAGTTAATGCACTTCCTGATTGTCGTATTAGTTTTTACACATGACCATGCACGAGTGCCTGGATGGTTGTTGATGGTACATGTCAAAAGGTCTTCCGCAAAGCATACCTTTTCAAGTCTGAGCTTTGCCCGGCGGGGCGTGCCGCTCACACGCATACACCCGGCATGACCATCAGCGTCGACACAAGCGCCCGGGCACCGTATTTGCTTTCAGCGTTCTTGGGAGTACCCGCCATAGGAGCGTGTTGTACTTCGCGTTGCACCCCTGCCTTACTGCTGAAAACATCCATTTTCTGATCAAAAACGAAAGATGCCGTTGATGGATCGATACTGGACTTACTGGCTTGTGCGCCCATGTCTCGATAAAGTACTGCGAGCCGGAAGGAATCACGATGTTGAGCAGGTGGTACACGCTTACAGTGGAGGATGTGTCTGACAAAGGAGATAGCCAGTGCAGATGGTTTCTACAATGACTGTGGTCAACGCTGTGTCAGTGATGTTGCAGCTATGCTCAAGCCGGAAGTGATCTCACGAAACGTCAGATCTGGACAGACAGATGTACTGGGTCAGAGTTGATTAGCAGAGATAATATGTGTGTTCCCAGGTATTCGTGGAGGTCTTATTGCAGGGCCTGCCCGGATGAAGTGCGAGCGCTCAGGTTAGCGACCTATGTCGGTCGCGGGAAGAGCGGATGGTGGTCGCTGCATGAGCCGGACGGTCGCACCTATGACACACGCATGCATTTGACTGACCTCGCGAATTGGGCGCTTCGATGATCCCACACGTCGTGACATGCAAACTTAACACTGCTCCAAACGTCAAAAATGAAATATCCGGCCACACTTCTCCCACAAAGTCGGCTAGACTGTTAGCATCGAGGTTTCGATGATCGAATGCGTCGGAGAGCACTTCGCGTCTGCTTGGTAGACATGTAAAGTGCATGTCTGAGTAGGAGTTTGCTGCATCCGTGATATTGACAGTATGCATGTGTGCTCAGGAGTGCCTCCGGGATCGCTGCTGTATCATTGTGCCGCTGTGCCAAACACCACTAGGAGACCGACACAGCGCCTCTCGTGTGGTGGCCCTGCATCGGCCACGGCTCTTAGGGGGATGTCAAATGGGGCACTTTTTGGGGGCAAAGGAACTGGAAACTTTCCACTTCACCAAGTGGCAGGTCAGCCCTCTTGCCTTTCCCTAGGAAAATGTGGAAGTTTCAGGTTTCCACATCAGAATTTCCAGTTCTGTTTCCCCCAAAAAGGGCCCAATGTGGCATCCCCCTTAGCTATTCTGCTGCTGCAACTCTTGCTGCGCCGGTACTCTGATGCATGCGGGGTTGCCGCCGCAAGTGCCTGTACATGGATGCAGGCCCAGGTGTGATAAACGGTGTTCATCGTCGCAGTAACTTTTTTCGGGGGTTGTACCTGGAAAATTCTCCCAACAATTCGTTGGCTTCGGGATGTCTCCTAAATTGAACACTGGTGGCCACACCGGCTGTGGGTCTCGTTTGTCCAGGGACACGGGTCACGGACCCGGACGCACCCTCATCGCACAGTCTACCACGACTGGAGCAGGCCTTCCGGAGCACGGGCGGCTCGCCAGTGCTCTGCAGTGACTGCCAGATATGCCACATGTCACCTGTTGCGACAGCAGTCGCTGGCCATCAGCCGTGAGGCCCCCAGACTTGGCGAACAGCGTAGTGCACTGCAAGGCAGGAACTCCCCAAGGCCAGCAGCTGTTCACAGCGAGCCACTTGACAGCAGCCTGTCCATGCAGTGCACACCACAGTCGCCCGAAACTCTGGCCATGCCTACATACACGTGCATGCATTCCAAAGCCACTGCAGTTTGACTGGTGCTGAGCTCGAGCCTACACTTCGTTCTTGGGTCACTCGTGCGGAAGTCGGCCAGTCGTGTGCCGGGCAGTACTATATTTAACTTCTGGCTAGTCCTCCAGGACAGTCCTCCAAGGCAGTCCACCAAGACAGTCCACCAGACGATGTACATACCGTCACGAATGATCAGGCGGCTGCACACAGTGGCCTACGCTACTACCGACTGCAGACTCTTCCAGAACAACGTGGCTGCGAGCGGCTCCTTTGCAGGGCTGTGAACATTTCAGAGGGAAACACCCCGCACCACACGTCCGCACACAACCACTGGCAGCCATTGGCATCAAGCGCACCACCATGCAGCAGTGTCCTGCATGGCTTCATGATGGGGCGATCCCGCTCGATGCTGCAGTGTGCGCTGCATCAGCAGCACTGAGCGTGGCAGTCCAGAGCGTGACAGCACAGAGCTATGCAATCGTTGCTATCGAGCACGAAGCACAGCTCACGTACATGGCGTTGTCCTGCGCGCTACTGCGGTCTTGCAGTCTGGCGCTAGCCAGCAGATCCTTGGTACTTTAGCTACATTATTTGCGGCCCTGAGTGTGGTGGCCACACCAGACACAATCACCAGACACCAGACACCAGACCTGATGCTCCACAGCCGCCCGCTGGGTGTGCCCCTCCATCTGCACGTGCCAGCACGCTCCCGCAACACGTGCAGGCTCCGCGACCGCTGCGCGGCCGCTGCCGATGAACGTCGGCCTCATTAATGACGGCCTCGAGAGCGGCTTCGAGTCGTTCCGGGCGTGGCGCGATGTCATTTCCCCGGTCCTCCTTGGCACTGAACGCCTCCCCCCGGCCGGCCCAGCAGGCGCAGCACAGCCTGGCTCAGCGCGCCGGCGGCCGCTGCTCTTTGTCGGCAACCACACGCTCTTTGGCATGTACGACATGCCCCTCCTCTTCATGGAGATGTACACACGGGGGTACGTGCTGACCGGCCTCGCCGACCCCGACCATTGGAAGACGCCGCTGGGGCCGTTCTTCGAGACGTTTGGGGCCGTGCCGGCGACGGCCAAGTCTGCCTTCCGGGCGCTGCGTGACGGCAAAAACGTTCTGCTCTACCCAGGTGTGACTACGCAAAACTGTCAGTGCCCCCGCGCACTCCCCCGTGACTATACCGGTTCCGCATCCGGGTGTCTGTGTAGCATTCGGTGTTGCCCCATAGCAAAATTTCGGGGCCTGCAGCGAACTCTATTGCCCCGTAGCACGCTGCCGGGCTGTGTGGTGAGTGCCTCTACGCCATCCGCTCCGCGCCCTCTCAGACTAGCACCGATGCGCTGCAGCCGTGATTCAACAGAGTGAAGCCTTTAGCATGGCCCACTGAATGCTATACGCCTCAATACATGCCCCGAAGCATGCTAAACGCTGAACAGAAGCTGTGCCTGGCGCAGCGGCGCCGTGCACGCCGGGCAGTGCGCATCAGCATGTGCAGCGTGTGACCACAGGTTTGGCACGAGTAGCATTCATGTGTGCGAGTGATGACAGGAGTGACACTGCCAATATGCAGGTGGCGGCCGCGAGGTCTCGAAGAACCGCGATGAGCAATACAAGCTCCTGTGGCCGGCGAGGGCCGACTTCGCGCGACTCGCTGCTGCCACTGATGCCATCGTTGTGCCATTTTCTGCTGTCGGCGGTGACGACGCGTTTGACATCGCGATGGACAAGTCTGATATCCTCGCGCACCCCGTGCTCGCCCCCCTGGCCACCGCCGTCATCGACAACCTCATGCATGAAGGCCGGGACCCCGCCGAGGTTGTGATGCCCCTCACGCGTATCCCGGGCAGCAGCGTCCCAAGCCCCGTGCCGGTCGCGAACTTTGGCCGGGTATACTTCCAAATAGGCGAGCCAGTCGACATGTTGGAGGTGGAGTCGCGCAACAAGGCGGCATGCCGCGCCGCGGCCGCGGTGGCGCGCGAGCGTGTCGAAGCCGGAATCGTGGAGCTGCTGGAGGTGCGTGCGGCGGACCCTGAGCGGGGGGTGTGGGCCCGCGTTCAGAAGAAGACCATCGAGGCCGTCACCCTGGCATCCCGCCTGTGACGCTGATCCTTGCTGAAGGCTTACTTTTCCACAGTAACGTGCGGTCGGTGTACCTTCAAGAGCGAGGGTTAAAATAACGTGTGGATGTTGCGGTCGGTGGCCAGTACTGGCGCATGGTGTCCTGCACAGGGGCAAGGCACAGCTGCGCCGTGGCAGAGCGGGGTTGCAGTGAGCGCCGCAGTGAGCGCCGCAGAGGGGGGTTGCAGTGAGCGCCGCAGAGGGGGGTTGCAGTGGGCGCCGCAGACGGGGGCGCCGCAAACGGGGGTTGCAGTGAGCGCCGCAGACGGGGGCGCCGCAAACGGGGGTTGCAGTGAGCGCCGTAGACGGGGGTTGCAGTGAGCGCCGCATGCCGGGTGCGGTTTGCGTGGAGGCCAGAACGGCTGCACAGCATTCCAGCAGCCGGGCGCGCGAGGGGGCACCTGGATGTGGCTGGCAGCCGGGTCGTGCGGGATGTTTGTTCCTGCTGCTGAAACGGTGAGGGGGAGGGTGAACGGCGGGGGGCGTGTGGGCGGGGGTGGGGCTAGTGGCGAGGACTGTGCGGTGGTCGTGCGCAGCCTCTGCTACACCACTTACATATGTCGTTGCTGGCAAGCAGCCGGAAAACCAATAAGCAGCCTGAAAACCAATAAGATGATAGCAGGAGTGACTCAACCCAAACAGGCATCGGCCACAGCAGCCGTACGGTTCGGGGCCGAAAGGTGCATGACAGGGATGGAAGGACGTGAAAATAAGAGTGGCAGGACCGGCTTGCCACTGCATTGCTTGGAGTGGACTCGGAGGCTTCGAGTGGCAGACAGAGCCTCTGTCGGCGGGGTTCGTGCAGGCACTGCTGCGTGTACGATGCATGTGGGGCAGCGCCGGCTTGTGCCTCGTGTTTGTCGTGTGTGTTGTATGCGTCACTGTAGACAGAGAGGCCTGTTCGGAGCCGCTGCGTTGAGCTGATGTGAAGAGCATGCCGTAGCGCCCACGGCAGATTTTCTGTGATTCCTGCATGCAGCCTTTGCACACCCGGGGGATACGCCCGGTCTTGGTGAGTGGCAGTCCTGCAAAGGAGCATGGTGCATTGATGAACGGGTTCATGCAGTTTACAGGCCTGCTGGCCATGAGATGTGTAACACAACCTCTGCAATGGCTTCATGTTGGATCCCGGGAGATGGCATGTTTCAACACACTGACGTTGGCATCTGCCCTGCTTTGCATGAGTGCCAACCGCGGTGCAGCTGCAAACCAAGACAATGGCAGCCTTCCTGTCCCCATGTACGAATTGCAGTTCTTGCATATGCGCAAACTGTCTTCGCTGTGTCATCTCTCAGGGATTATGAGTCTCCCGACATGAGAACAGCCATTGAACAGGGTCACTGTAGCTAAGCCCCTTGCTTGGGTGGCCGCCTATCCTTTGCAGGCCTAAAAGCTGCCACCACGGCGGCGTTGGTCTCAATGTAGGGCCCACCAACAAGATCTACGCAGTAGGGCACTGCTGAGAAAATTTCGTCCAGGATTTCCCTGATGGACTTGGGGCTGCCTGGCAAATTCAAAATCAGGCAGCTCCCTCGAATCCCAGCTGTTTGCCGTGACAGAATCGCTGTTGGCACATATTTCAACGAAATGGCACGCATTTTCTCACCAAAACCCGGCATCATCTTGGAGCAGACTGCTTCTGTGGCCTCGGGGGTGTTGTCCCGAGGGGCTGGCCCTGTGCCACCTGTGGTGACAACAAAACAGCAGCCGACGCTGTCGACCTGCACAGCATATCGATGCCGATATTATTTCATCATGGGCGTCGTGTCGTTGGTCAAGAGTTGTTTAGTAAGGCTATTCTTGTACCAGCTTGGTTCCAGGCACATGCACGATCATCCACCACCTTTTCATGGCACACCCCATGGATACTGCGGGCCTTCATGGCCTGGTAATGATACATTCACTCTATATCTTGGCCACACCAGTTCAATTAACGCTGCTTGTATGTTCTCTGGGTCATCTGACACCAAACGGTAGTGAGCTTCCCAAGAAGACTCCAGGGCCTCATGGAAGAACTGCATGCAGAGATGGGAAATCTGGTATGAAGCTGAATCTATCATTATTCATGAGTCTTCGCCAGGTGGCTGGCATCCTTTACGCACAGCACCTGACGCGACAGTGCACACCCGCAAGATGGCCGGCCCACTCTTGTCGTCGTACTTGCCAGCGCTGGCGCGATCACTGACAGTGACAAAACCTACTTTAGCATGATCTCCAAAGGAATGTACGCTGCCACCTTTATCGGGCACATCCATGGTGCCAAGCGAGCACTACCGTTCTCCGTGATCGATCGTGCTTTAAGGACTGACTAGTTGAAGCACTTGGGGTCAAACGCGTGGCCCATCCACCCTTTCATGCTCACATACCCTTGCTTGCGAAGGACCCAAGTTCGTGTTGTCACAAATCATCAGCGGCTATGCTGTATGAATCCCTGCAGCGCTCGTGGTGTTCTGCACCTGCGTGCAGAGCCGTGTAGACACCGTTATCGCACTTGGTGGACATGCACCACTACACAAGAGCCCTACAACAGGTAGCAGATCCCAGTGATGCTGGAGCAGCTTGAAATCAATCGAGTCCACTCAGACACCGTTTACAAGACAAGGCCATGCTATTGCACAGTGCCAGTGTTCACACAAGGTATCAGCAGTAAGTAAGACTAGCTTGCACGAAAGCTGGCGGTGCTCCAGGAGAGCCCACCGACCTGACGCCACAGCTGCAGTACCGTGTCTCTAATACTACCGATTGGGTGGATGCTGCTCGGCTCCTGGCTGGTGACGGCCTATGTATGTATGATCACATCGCCGTATCCATAAGGACATTGACCATAAGGACATCCATGAGGATGAATGCTTTCGTACAACACGCCAGCCTACAAAGATTAACCCTCGCAGCCCCACACCCCCCAGCCACCGAAACACCCGCCGGACCCAGCACGGCTTCCCGGCCCAGCACACCAGGCGCACCGCCACCACCACCGCCGCCGCCAGCACCATGCCCTGACCCGCAGCTACCACAGCGCCCCCACCCGCCAGGCACCCCCAACATCGACCAAGACGGCTGCTGC
>JAUMHO010000002.1:2001029-2030671 GCA_032360965.1 Ulva armoricana
CTGGGTCGGCATCGTGTTTGCGCTCGTTGAAACCACCCCCAGCTTGATGTACTTCGGGTACGCCACACACGCCCACGGCCGCTGAGCTGCTTCAGCAAGAGACATCGCACGTACATTCACAGTGCGAACGGATCATCGCGCTTGCACTGTTACCGCTGCGACGGCCCCCCAGGTTACAAGACCCCAAACCTTGAACCAAAAGAAGAGTGTCTCAAAGTCAATGCCGTGACCTGGCTCACTCTGTTGGGCAATGAGGCGTCCGCTCACAGGGCCACCTGGAGGGAGCGTTTGTGTATGTATGTACGACAGTGCCCCCCCCCTCCCCACCCCCACCCTGCCCAGCGGATGTGGTTTGCCCGTCTGCTTTGTCCGCCCCTACTTGTAGGGGTGCCGTGGCCGATGCCCGTTTGGGTCTGGCGTGATTCTTCTCCTTATATATATTTATTATGTAAGTAGACCATGCTCTCAAGTGCGTGCTGGTCGCTGATTGCCCGGATCGAGAGTGGGGCCTAAGCTTGGCGCTGTCACAATCCACAGCCATGCCTCGGTGCTGTGCGACCGGCAGGGTATCCGCGTCGAGTGGCTATGTTGTTGAAAGAAGGCGGCCGAAGCTGAGCCACACCACCTGCGCCTGTGCGGGTGACCGGCGTTGTCTGACGGCTGGCTGCGGTGCAGGTATGTGATGACGTACAGGTGGGCGCCGTCGGTGATCAAGGTGTGGGCGCCACTGGTAGGCACCTGCATGGCCGTGCTGGTGGCCGCGATGGAGTGCCGCATCTTCTACGGCTTCACGTTTGGCCGATAGCGGTGCTCAGTTTGAACAGACTTTCATGATCACTGTGTCGGGGCATTCCCCTGAAACCTGGTCTTAAGAAGGTCGGATCTGTTAGGCTGGCGGAGCCAGCGAAATCTGTAAATTACACACTCGCCAGTCGCAGCGGTGCTCGGCTGCACCTCGGAGGCGGCAGCGCTGCTGATCAGTGAATTATCTGTATTTCCGGGCCAGGTGGACTTCAGCCCCCCAAATTTGACCCAACATATCCGACAGGTCTCTCTGCAACTTCTCGATCGCCTAGAAGAACACTGCTAGCGCGCTCACCGGTTGACGCCCATGCATCACGCCGCCTGCTGACCGCCCCACCCCCTCAGTCCGCCTTCCACTAATTGCATGCGCACCCAAGCTCAAAGACCGCCGGCGCACCCATGCGGCGCACATGACGGCCCTGGGCCGTCTGGCAGCGAGCACGACGCTGGTGCACAAACCACCCGTAGTCATGGCTACTGTCCACCAAGCTGCCGCAGCAGGGCAGCACGTAGCGCGCAGCACGCCGACTAGGGCTGCAGCATGGATGTGCGCCGCCTTCGCCATGTAATCACTCTACGACGGTAGTGAAGCAAACGCTCACAGCAAGGCCGAGGTCTGTGAGTTTACACACCTCTTCAGCCTTTGGTTGGTTGATTCATGTCGACAAACTTGTGCCTGTTCTTTGAGTTTGGGGTCCTGTAGCAGCAACACCTGTTGCTGAGGCTCGCCTGGAATTGGCACCGCGGCCATGCAGTGTGGCTTGCCTTACGTTGAATTTGCACCTGATTAGCGGTCGGTGTGACCGGGAGCGTGAGCCGTTTTGGTCTGTGTACATGCTGTGTTTCTTTTTACACAATCATATGCTGTGAACCGGAGCCCATATGCATGCATGCATGCTGTGGTCATGGCAAGAATGCCAACAATGGCAACCACGGCAACAATGGCAAGACTGCATTGCTAGCTGTACTCACCTGAGTTTTGGGCTCCATGCATACTTTTGGGTGACGCAATTTCAAGATCACATGCTGGGCTGCGGCTGCCCGCAGTGGTGTGAAAATCATAGCTCTACATGAACACACACCTGTAGCCATATATGATGTGCACACCAACCTGAACACTAGGGCAGTAAACCATGTCATAGTCTGGCGAACGGAAGTCTCCTACATGCAGCGTGTCACCTATGAAAACGTGCATCCTGTGCCACGGCTTGTCCAAAATGGCTATGCATCCAGACTCATTGCCCCATCCTTACCAGGCCTAAGGGTCGCTAGTACTGAGCCATATTCGCATGCATGCGGGGAGAAAGAGGCACCGTCATACCGCGTTGCAACATTCCCGTCGCAACATGGCTAGCACTGCCGTTGCGCAACGTCAACTGCCTGGTGCATGTCTCAGCTCATGTCGGCCTGAACCGATATTCCAAGATGGAATCCATTGTATAAGAGTACCTGGGTGCGGTACTAGCGCAGTACACGCACTTCTTGATGCCATTAGGCTGGGCTAGACACTGCGGAGGTGAGCAGCGCTAGCGTTTCTCTGCATCTTTGCTACGTAACGTTAATGGCATCTCTGCGCGAGCGTCACGTACTTCTACAAGGGCAGGATGTGCTGTTGTTTTGCTCATGATTATTTTTAGGTGAGTGTAGACGCAGTGCCACAATTTCCCAAACGACGATTTGTCATTGACGCGATGAAGCCGTCCAGAGATGACAGCGACGCGCGTGCACATTTGCATGTGCAAGTCAGCGGCTTTGCTTCCACTGAAGGGTACCGTTCTTACTTGCATCTGACTATGTATGACTCGTTTCCAACATTTCAGCCGGCCTCGTTCACCGACGGTGGGCAGAGCTAGGTGTCTAACGCCCCTGTAGCACCTCGGCCGCGCCCGGCGCATGTCGCATCTACGCAGAAACACATCATGCAGCAGGCAGAGTTTCAGGGGAGTCATGTTTGCAGATCAGTGTCGTAACCTTGCAATGGCATCGTTTGGATGAATGCTGTTCCTGAATGAGCGCCAGTTCTGTTCAGGGCAGATCTGCCTGACCAGCGCTCCGGAACTTTCACAAAACGGACACGAGCCTCCCCTCCAGGATCAAATGATGATCCGGATGCGTTAGAGGCAGCGGAACCTGGCACACCAGGCAAACCAGGCGCTGCACCAGGCACGTTAACAAAGTGGCACATCTTCTGTCGATCAGCCTACATGGATGCCCCCGCGTGGGAGCTACCTTGGGGCTGGACGACCATCGTCGTTGGGCTGATAGGCTGGTCAGTTGCTGAAGTCGTGTTTGCTTTGTTGTCTGTAGTAGCCACGCTGTTGCTGCTGTTCAGTGGGTCAACACCGGTGGGGCTGGCCGACGATGCTGTACAGACAACTGCCATCACGATGTTCTTCCAGGTGTGGCCCATAGCATCTTGTGCTGTGATGCATTTCAATCAATGTCAGTGCTGGCAACGTTTGAATGAGTGTCATGGACTCCTTTGGCACCCCATATCCCACTGCTTGAGCACGCACTCGTGCATTTTGACGCTGCACACTGTCACCTGGACAGCAGCGCCCTTGTATTGCTGGTTGGAGCAGTGAGCTTTGGACGTCGGATGTCACCAACTGCAAGCTCCGAGGATGCCCCAAGAATGCAAGCGCGACCGTTTCTGTAGTCATGGCGTGTTGCAGTAATGGCACTCACAGGCACAGCAGTACTCATCTGGACACATGAATACAACTAGTATTGAATCGAGCCTAACTGAAAACTCTGCAAGCAGGCATGCCTTAACGGGGCATGCGTCAAGGAGCGGCCTTGGCAGGTCAACATTGCTCCGAACGCTCACACCCAGTCAAGCCTGGACTCAAGCAGCGACCCACAACGAGAGCTAGAGCTCGACCACAAACGTCCCCAAACAAGGTCACCCGTGACTGGCAGTTACTGTGACGCCTCTGGTGCCCATTGCATGGCCATACCCGAAGCACGCCAGCTGCAACATGCAAGCTCCATCAGTTTCAAATGACATTGGCACTACTAATGCCACAATTTTAAAGCACGATGTACCGTTACAAAATGACACATACTCATAGCCGCACGAAGCCAAAGATATCGCGGTCGGCACTGTGATGAGAGCCAGTGTGATGAGTGCACTTTACGACGCATGCCCTCTCGGCGATCACACGGCTCGACCCAGTTCCCTCAGGCTGTTGCTTGGCCAACGGCACAGAGATTGGCGCTACATACCCAGTCCCCCTTTTCCCCCTTTCCCCCATTCCCCCTTTTCCCCCTTTCCCCCTTTCCCCCATTCCCCCTTTTCCCCCATCCCCCGATGCGCAGATGTCCCCGCCTGCGGGCACCAGCCGCCGGCTGAGCACACAGCAGCAACGGGGCGCACCAATTCGACCGATTGAGACTTACCTGAAGACTAGCACGCCGGCGCGTCATGTGACTGTCCTCGCGCCTCTCCTTGTAATGTATCACACAGGTGCATCATGCCCACAGCAGCGGAGCCGTGCACGCATGCATGCAGTGCCCATATGCTACGTATGCACCGCACTGTCGCGCGGCACAGCTGCACCAAACAGCACAGCCCCGATCACGAGAGCCCCTGGGAGCCGAGAACAACTGCGCTGAAAGAAACAGTCCCGATCATGATCCTGTCGAGGGCTCCTGAGTGCGCCTGACCTGATCCATGAGACCCCATTTCCCTGTCCACCGAGGCCACCGGTCGCCTCCACAGTGGACTCCGCAAGCGCGCCACCGCTGCATCGTGACCCTGCAGCGCAGCAGCCGCAGCAGCAGCGGGGGTGTGTGACCTGTGGCTGCCGTGCTGCAGGTGGCTCTCACCGTGGCCAGTGTCGCACTGGTGCGCCTCGTGGGAGCATACCACCGGGATCAGGTGCCCGAGGACTGGCTGCGCTGCTCCTTCCGGGAGCCCTTCCAGCCGCCCTTCGGCTGGGGGACGTGGGCGGTTGTCGGCTGCTGCGCGGCACCTCTCGCCGCAGTCGCCGCATCGCTGCCCGCGTGTCTGCTCCCGGACAGCCTCAAGGGTGGCGAGGGGACCGTGGATGGCATGGCTGCTGTCGCCAGTGGCCAAGACGCCCGCGTCTTTGCGATGCTCGCCGTCACTGAAGGTGCTCCTTCCTTACCTGGTGCTCTCTTGCTCGTCAGCAAAATCAATGTATGTCGGTTGTGCACATTTGCTGCGATCACATTGGCACCATGGAGACTCTGAACCAGCACTGCTGGTGGCTGGCGTCCATGCTGGCAGTGATGGTGACTTGTTCGACCTGTTGCTGCGCTTCTACACCTGAAATTGTCAAGATTAGGGGTGTTCAGGATCAGGCTGCTCGATTGGCAGTTTTCTAGGCGTTTGTGGTTGATGAGGTGACGAGGCGGGGCCTACAGGGGTGCTGGCGCCAATCCAGGAGGAGGTGGTGTTCCGTGGATTCTTCATGGCTTCTCTCACCAGGTACATGTCCATGCCGGCAGCGGCTGCCATCACGGCCGTCGTGTTTTCTGTCTACCACTTCAACAAGCAGGACTTCTTGAGCCTCTGGGGCCTCGGGCTTGTCATGGGTGTGGTGTACGGCCGAAGTCGGAACTTGCTGAGCAGTATGGTTGTGCATAGCATGTGGAACGTGGGCGTGCTGGTCTACATGTTCATTGCAGCGCAAAACGGGGAGGGGATGCAGGATGGCATGGAGGGGGAGGTGTATGGCACTAAGGCTGCAGCGGCAGCCTGATGTGTCTGCACTTTTATAACTGTGAAGAG
The DNA here is from genome assembly GCA_032360965.1 of Ulva armoricana. NCBI lineage: Eukaryota > Viridiplantae > Chlorophyta > Ulvophyceae > Ulvales > Ulvaceae > Ulva > Ulva armoricana. The sequence goes on from JAUMHO010000002.1 coordinate 2,006,593, forward strand.
TGATAGAACTGCCTAGGCAGGGGCCACGAGTGGCTGTGGGAGTGACAGTAGTTTCTTGCTCACATTTAGTATCCTAACGAGGCAGAGTCAACTCCGTAGTTCAGCTCGTGTAGCGGTGTGAACAATGTATTTAAAATGTTGTCGACACGCAGGCACTGCTTGCTATCGCATCAGGTGAGTGTGTTTTGATTGCACGTGGACACATTGCTGAGCTGTAAAAGCGGTGTCGCTTGCCCGTCAGTGAACCGTGCTGTCTTCCTCACAGCTGGTCCATGGCTGAGTTGTGCTCAGAAGGGCAGACCACCTGCGTAAACGCAATGCCAAACAGAGCGCAGCTGCTGTTACACGCTGGGGCAGCTTCACAGCAACACCAGCCACGTGGCCCACAGCAGCAGCAGATACTGGTCTCACCCGCATACACCTCCCCACCTCATCATCGCAACCTTCAGCTCCAACCCTGCACCGTCTCCACACCGATTCACCTGATCACACCAGCCACCACAGCCACAATCCGCACGCGTTAGCGCGCCAGGCTTGCTGTGGTTTGAGCGCTCGTCAGGATGCAAGCGACGCATGGAATTGGAACTGTTGCAAGCACTAGGACAGCGTGTGTGGCACGCAGCCTGTGGCATGGTCCCTGGGTCATGGTCCCTGCAACAGCAAAGCACCTGACCATGTTGCTTGGCAGCACACATGCGCCAGGCGTGGCCATGGGGGCATGCAACACGCATGTGGGTCAGCCACAGCGCAGGTGCCGGCCAGGCGTGGCCGGCAACCATGTGCATCATGCACTGCTGCACGGCTTCGAACTCAACCTTCCCCGCCCTGAACGACTCCCGGCGTCCCGGACAACTCTGCGGCCTTGTATCGTGAGGCTCCCGCGCCCCGTGCGGGCTGCCGGGACAGCCACGACGCTGAAACGAGTGCTGCTTTCTACCACGCGAGACGGAAAATTGACCCGGCGGCAGAATTAAAGCTCTTCGTGCTGGGGAGGATCGACATACTCGTCGCTCTCACTCTCAGGCGAAGCTGGCGGCTTTGTCGGCTCAGTATCCACTTCCTGCACGAGAGGTGAGACAAATGAAGAGAAGCCGAACTGGGGGACAGACATGACAGGGGAGCTAGGGCACATGCGCCCCGAGCAAGGTCAGGGACTGGTGCACGTGCTCGCCGACCGGCCTGTTGTACTTGGCATAGGAACAACATGGACGTGACCATGCTGGCAATCATGCATCTTCTGACACGTCCACTGGCGGAACTTGCACTACGTGCAAGCGCAGGTGATGGGCACGGGTAGCCGATCCCCCAGCTACTCCAGGTACAAGTGAGTGCATTTGCTCACTCGAGAACCTCTGTAGCCACATCACCATCGTCATCTTGCACATGGCGAAGCATACCTCTTGTGGGATTGGAGTCCAGTCAGAAGAGTCACATGGCACAGGGCAAAAAAACAGGCCAGCAACAAGGATCAATAGGGCTGATTGCATTGCGATAGCCTCTTTTGTCTATCACCTTGGACATCATGGCCACAGCAGCAGGGGTATCAGCAGGATGAGACACAGGCTGATGCGGCGATGCTCTCAGCTGAACCAGCTGGGCTTCAGTAGCAGCAAGGGGAGTCAAGAGTCAGAGGTGTGGCGCACCTGGGACTTGGTGTACATGGCCTTCTCAGCCTCATGGTGCTTGCCCCAGGTATCCTTGGCAAACTGCATCGCCTCGTCGAGAGAGTCGGTGACCATGATGTTGTCAAAGATGGTGCCCGCTTTCACTTGCCACAGCTCGAATGCCACATACTTGAGCGGAGGGAGCTTGTACAGATCAGGGTTGTCCACAAAGTCTGGGTTGGGGATCAGAGGCGCAGTCCACATGCCCTGCACAGTCGTGGGCAGGTTAACACTGGGACAGGGAGCGCCTGGATGCAGCAGATCGGGCATGGAAGAGCGAGCGAAAGCTCATCAGGACGTTCAACAAGAAGCATGCACGGGACTGGTACACGGCCAAGAGGCCCTAGACGTACCGAGCCTGCAGCGAGGACAGCACAAGCATCCTCTCACTCCCATATCGCTATTACCCTCTGACCAAGCCACGTTTGCAAATCAGGCATCGTGATCACTCAGTCACAGCTGATCCTCAAACTTGTTGCTGGAAATGCACACCTTGTAGGCTGGGTTTTCAATGCGGCGTGGCCTCCACTCGCCGCGCCACTCGGGATTGGTGATCTCGGGTGCAGCCCACTCACCATCGTCAGAGTCATCCCAGTCACTGGGCTTCTTGGCCTCGGGGTCTGGGATGGTCTTTGGGACGTCGTCCCAGTTGTCTGGCTTCTTGTCCTCGGGGTCATCGATCATGGGGTTGTCGTCCCAGTCATCAGGCTTCTTTGCATCCGGATCCTGCAACCGCAGACCGGTGCTTATCACAATGAGTTTGCAACAGAAGGCTGATGTACCATGTCATGCGAATATGTACAGTTGTCCATGTTGGCAGTCACTTGGCAGCCCTAGCTCTGGCATTCAACTGTGCGACCCAACCAGTGGCTTGGAACTACACTTCTGCTGCCCTGCTGTGCTGCTGATGATCTTTCAGTTGCACCAACAAGGCCAGCAACAGTACCATGTGTGGTGCTTCTGAGGTTGGCAACCCTAGTTGCGGACACTGTCATCCAAGTATGACGTGTCGCAAACGGCTCTTGCATCCCTGACAAGTGGCTCAATGAGTTCACCAGCGCCCAGCAGACACTGCCCTTGAACAGGCACAAACAACCAGAGTGCACCGACTACATGGGCATAGCCAGGAGCAGAAGCTCGGCACAGCCGCCAGAGGGAGACATGTTCCTACCCTGTTATAGAACACATGCGTGCGGCACAGGGCCTAGCAAGGGAAGCCACACCGAAATCTGCTTGGGTGCAAGCATGTTCCAGTCTTCATGCAGTGTGCCCTTGCTGCGGGACTCAGTATCCACAAACACCTGCACATGTACCATATGATGGAATGCATGTTGTAGCAGAGTCTCACAAAGATACTTGCATGACATCCCAATCAAAGGAGGATTGAAGCAAGCTGGCGATTGCGTGAGAAGTGAGGGCCTTCCAGGGGCAGCCTGTGATGACAAGAGCGGCAGGCCTCTGTTGCACAGCCACGCCCTTGCATTGCAGCTGTCCAGCAAATGATATCCGGATGCGTGCTGGATTGTTCCGTGCAAGCGCTGCTTTGGATAGAGCAGGGACGATGCCGTGGGTGCTGATGTAGTCTCGAACTGCCAATGCTGTCACTAGTGCAAGATACGGTGGTACAATGTGTTGAGTAGGGCAGCACCTCGTATGATGCATCAGATCGGATCACGAGGGTGTAGACGTGGCTCAGCTCATCCGTCTCAGCGGTGATAGGAGACTTGAGCTCGTGGTTCTCCCCCTTGTAGTTGATGATGACATGAACTTTGCGGGTGGAGCTGCCACAGATGTCTGGCCCAAACATAATAGAGTACGGAGTGTCTCCAGAGAAGGCCTTCATTTTGGACTCCCTGCAGTGGCGAAGACGTGCGTCAAGTGAGCCAGGGACTGGTTGATGCACAAAACCTGATATGAACTGGGCTGGGGCTTCCAGGTTTTTTGCATACAGCTTAACTCGACATCCAGCACGCTTCTAACCTATGTATAATTGCATTACATCGATGTTTCAACCTTTACATCGATGCATTGTCAGATATGCACGCCCTCAAGGTAGGACAAGAGGTGCAGACGTACTTGACTGTTTCGGGAACGAGCTTGATGTACCCTCCGCCGCAATCAATCATCTGTTCATGCTTAACAGAAAACTGCAAAAGGGTCGCATGTCACTGATCTGTGCTTGCCCCCGAGGTGGTTTCTGGTGATCATATACAGCAGTGTTGGATCTCCGCACTCATGGTCACAGGCATGTCGCATGCACAGGTGTGTGGAAAGAGTACCTGAAGCACAAGGTCCTTGCCATGATTACTGAACGCGGGGTCGATGCCGGCATAGTAAGCGAAGAAGCGTGCATCTGGGCCGGTCTGAACACCCTTGCCTTCCTCTGCGTCGCCGTACCACTTGCCGGCGGTTAGTGTGAAGTCTCCAGCCTCACCAGAATCTGTTTTCCAGGTTGACTTGGTCCACCGCTTCGTCCAGGAATCTACATCAGCTCGAGGCGTCTACAGTTGATCTCCAGATGCTTCGCTTCCGCAGCACTGTGAACACAGCACTGCAGACGTGAATTAGACATCCAAGGCACCGCACCATCATCAAATGTCTCTTTGAATGCAGGAAGAGCGTATGCTGAAGACAGTAGTGTAAGTGTGGACAGGCACCATACTTGACCAAGCCCCATGATGTCGTACTCGTTCTTCGGATACAGGAACCCTCGCGTTACAAGACACTCTGTACTCTGAAATCTCGACATAAATCTGCTGCTGAATTGTCGTCGTTGTATCAGCGTTCGGTGCAATGCAGCAGCAAAGGTGCGGTGACCGGTGGCGTTCCCGGTGCCGAGCCCCGCTGCGAACCCAGGGCTGGAAGGGGGGGGGATCGCTGACGCGCATATCCGGCACCAGTTGCGAACGCGATGTCGAGCCTACTAGACTCGCTGTTTGCAGTTCGCTCGGGCATGTCAGCTGCGTACCGGGCCAAAATGATCGACTATCATAACGTCTCCTTGTCACCGAGACATGATGCCGAGCTCTTGACTCAAACAGTAGAGCTCGAGGCCAAGTCCTTCGCATGTTTAGCACAGGTGCTGTCCATCATGCGCCCGAATCCAGTAGACGAGTCGAACCAGAACAAACACAGACAATATTCCTGTGTTGCAGTGAATGATTGCATGGCTTCCTGTCTTGCGCTGGCGTACATGCATACTCCCACCGTTACATAGCTCCACATGTTGTCGTCATCGGCTGCAGTACCGCAAAAATAAATCATTTAAACTTTATTGTTATACCTCACATGTCAGGGGCTACAATAAAAATGCCAGCCTGTCTCTGCCACGCGACTTTCTTGTACGCCAGCGGACGCATGGCTTAATGATTTGGCACCATACCTATCCTAAGGCATGCTTTGTCGGACGTGTTGATCTATCAACAGTTGTCAGTCAGGTTCCTCCACCCGGCGAGCCGTCAGCACGGCGCCTGGCTTGTATGTTCTTTTCAGCTGAGTGCAATACACATTGTAGTTTGGTCCTAGTAACAGATCTCTGAACATTTCCGTACACATATTACGTCTATAGCATAGAGCTGTCTTGGACATAGGTTGTACTGGCATCCACATTGTACCACTGAGCACAGAAGAACGAACATTGACCACGCCACGTGTCACATGCAAAAGCGGCATCACACCACATGTCGGTAGCAGTCCCACCTGCTAACTGCATGCATCGAACTGTGAAATCTAATACCATGTCTAGCACCGCTGCGTCATCATTCCCGCATTGAAAACTATGATCCAGCGCACTGCCCATCCTACCACCCCCTCCTACCACGCATACGCTCCACAGCACAGCGCCGCCCGCTGGATTCTGGCGTGTGCAGGCTGCGCATGTACATCGCGCGCTCGTCTGTCACAGGCGTTCGGCCCTCAGCTACCAGCGCCTGCGTGCTCACAACGAAGCCCGGGATACCCCCGCTGCCACAGTCCTCGTCGTCGTCGTCATCACTACCATCCCCGTCGTCCTCTGCACAGTCATCCACAAACACACAACCTCCACCCCGCGCCTTGGCCCGCTTGCGACGGCCGGCCGGCCTGCTGCGGCGAGACGTGGGGGGATGGGGGCGGGGATCTGTTGAAGGGGGGCTCTCCGACTCGCGTGCGCGGCGGCGCCCGCGGGGCGCGACAGAGGCGCTGCGGGGGCGTCCGGAAAACTCCGCCACGCTGATCGAACGAGATGGCTCACTCTCTAGTGTTCCTGCGAGCACATGAGAAGAACCGTCACACGCAACTGCTGGCACCCGCCATCCCAGTACCGTGACGTCGGTGAGGCAGGCAGCCCGGGCATCCGGGGCCACGGCAACGAGCACAGTTCAAGCAAGAAACGGCTGCCTGCCTGTCCCGCGTGGATTCATCGTGAACCATGAAACCCAATAGAACTGATCATGCATAAACGCAACGGCCGCTGTAACTGTAGCGATTCTGCAACTGTGTCGGCGACAGCCACTGTAACATGCAAACTGCGGTACTGCTTGACTGCGCTACCGCTTCAGCATGTGGCATGGATGGCCACAGGCAGCAGCTGCTGATTCATCGGCAGAAGATTCACCTGCCATCGCGTCCCCCCCAGCGTCCACCTCCCTACCATCACAATCCGAGTCGTCCAAGCACTGCCGATTCCGCCGGGCCCGACTGTACTGCCGCTGTGCACCCCCCAACCGCCCCTCGTCTTCTGAAGAGTCATGCAGCAGCTCCCGATCCCCCGTGCGCAGCGCCGCACTCACACCTGGCCGGCCCGCAAGTAGCGGAGACCGTTCTGGGGAGTCCAGCGTCATGTCGATCGGCACCCCCTCACCCGCCTCCGCCTCCACACCCTCCGCGTCCCGCCGCTGGCCGCCATCAGGCCCCCACGCTGCCGAAGTGCGCTTTGGGGTGATCGCAGGCACAGCCGCGGCCCCCCGAAGCTCGTCTGCGCAGCGCGGCGCCGCTGATGCCCGCTGCTCGCTGCGCTGTGCTGTGTCCGAGGTGGACGCACTGCTGCGGCCACCTGCGGGAGGTGGAGCCCACATCTCCGGCACAGCATCCCTAGCCGCGTTGCCGCGACCCGTGGGAGCCAAACGGCCGCGCATCCCCTGGCGACCGGAGCACGTCTCGGCGGCTGCGTCGGCGGCTTGAACCGCACCTCCCAGGATGGCACTGGCTGTCTGTGGCACAGGCAAGGCTCTACAAGTGGCTGTGCACGGGGGGGGCCCTGCAGGGTGCTCAAAACCCACGCGTGCCCTCTGGAGATCCAGTGCTGCAGTATGATCCTCCCCACCCGGTCCCCTGGCGGCATCCTCGGGAGCGCCCCTGACCGGCGGGCGGCTTGCACCAGCCGCCGCCCCATGCACGCACGTGTCCAGTACGGCCGGTGGTGCCAGCGGCTTGCATGGAGACATGGCAAATATGTCGTGCACGCGGCAGGGCGCCGCGGTGCCCGAGGCGCCGCGAACGTTCCCGTCAGCACGCATGAGACTCGCGGAGGCAGGTGGTGGCGAGGGGAGAGTCGTGCGGAAGGTGACCTGAGTTGGCTGCGCTTGCGCTGGCTGCCTCAGGCACACCGAGGCCTGAGCGCCGTCCGGTTGCGACAAGTTGCAGCTATCGTCTGGCGTGTCGGGGATGCAGTCTGGGTCCCTGCCAAATCCGGTGGCGGTCACAGGAAACCGAATCGCCGGGGTGTTTGCATGCCCCAGCCCGACGCGCCCGTTCGCAGGGTCCAAGCTTGGTGAACGGGTCGGAGGCCGTGCGCACGCATGGCCGCTATGCACGGCACCACCATTCATCGCTGACGTACACCTGTGGGCGACAGGAGTCTCAGGCAGGTGCTGCGCGCCGGCCGCCATGCATGGGGACGGATTGGGCATGCATCGGGCGGTGCACGGTGGCCCTGCCTGGCGCTGCGCTGCGGAGTGTATGATGGGGGTGTCGTCCGGCAGGGACCCTGCGGGCAGGGCGAAGAGCTGCGTGTCTAGTTCACAGGTGTCCGGGATGATATCAGCGATGATTGATGGTAACATGGGCACGCATTGGGTGGTGCCTGCCGCTGCGGGCGTGTGCTCCGTGAAGCGACCGTCCCCTGGGCCACATGATTCGCCTCTCTGCGGTGCTGCCGGGAGGGGGCCTGTTTGAGGCATGCCGGTGGGCAGCATGCACATGTCCGGAGCGGTGCCTACAGCGGCAGGACGCTGCTGCGGAGGCGGCGGCGCTCCTCCAACGGGCGACGGCTGCTGAGGTGGCCCGGGCACATCATGGTGAACGGCCGACTGAGATATCCCATGCCCGGCTGCTGGCATCGGTACCTCTTCATCCGCCGGGCAATGCTGAAGCTCAGCGGTGGTCGCACAGGCAACCTGATCCAGCAGTGGTCGCGCAAAGCTGCTTCTACCGGCCGGCACGTCGGTGCCCCCACAGCTAGCATGTGGCCGGCGGGTGAAGGGAGCCTCCGGCGCTGCCACGTCCGTGCCGCTGGTCCGCGTTGCGGCGGGAGACGAGCTGCCGGGAGTCAACGTCGACCCCGCAGCCGCCGCGCCGGGCGCCGACGTAGCCGGGGCGGGAGCTTGCCGGCGCAGAGCCAGCGCGCGCCTCCACGCCCCCGCCTCCGGTGCGGCGCGCGCTGACGCCTTGCGGCTCTGCAGCGGCGCGTCGTCATCCTCCTCGTCCTCCGCCTGCCGCCGCTTTCCTCCCACGCGCACCAACCCCATGCGTTTCACAGGCATCGCAGGCCTCGCCGCGGCCGCTTCGCAAGCGGCCTCCGGAGGCGGCGGCGGTGCCATGGCCGCACGCGGGTCACCCGTGGCATGATCCGCTGCTGCATCTGCGCTGCTGAGAACCTGCCCCTCGCCTGCTCGACAACTACCTGCGGCCTGCTTTGCACTGCCAGTTGCGTGCTGCACAAATTGAGCCGAAACAGGGGCTTGTCCTGCACCGTCATGTGCCAATGCTGTGTCCACAATCCCTGGCACCACGATCGCTGGACACTCAGTGCTTCGCCGCTGCTTCTTGCTCACAGGCACCTCAGCTACAGCATGTACCGCCGTCGCATCCACTACGGGTGCCGATAAAGGCGCCGCACAGCGTGCAGCATGCACAGCAAGGCCATCCTCAGACCGCTTTGCCCGCGCTGCCGCTGCCGCAACCCCCCCAGCGTCACCCCCCCCCCCAACCACCGCTGCCCTGACTCCCCCGTCAGAACCACGCCCACCTGTGCTTCCCGGACCGACTTCCGGGGTGCCTGCGCCATCACTAGCAGGACCACCACAGTCCCTGCCCACACTGGCATCCCGGCTCCGCTCATTGCTGGTAGCGGTCAGCTTCATGCGCGTGAACGCCGTGTCCGCCGCAGCCACACCGGCCTTGACAGCCGCGTGCTGCGGCGCAGAGCCACTCCTAACCGCCGTGTGACCAACAAACACAGCACCCGGAAGGTGCGCGAGCTCCGCGGCCGGCAGAATGGCCTGCGCCAGCGCGGCAATCGGGTCGTCCGTCTCCACAGCCGCCGCGATGGCATCAATGCTCAGCGGCATAGCCGCCCACGCAGCGCATGCTGTGATGCGCTGGTGCGCATCACGCAGCGCAACTGGATACACCTGTCGCTGCGGCACCCCTCCCCCTGCTCCATCGCCCTCCGTGCCTCCAGCTGCGACCTGCTTCGCACCTCGGCCGGTCTGCGCGGGCGGCACCGTGGCTGCTGCGCTGTGTGGCCTCACTGGAAGCCACGCCGCCAAAGGGACATCTTCATCAGCTGCACCGACCGCTGCAGCCGAGCAGCCTCGCCGATCCAAAGCTGCGGCACACGAGTCATCGGGGCCCCCACCGTCGTCATCCTCGATCACGATCGGCGCCTCCACCGACGTACCCTCAGCTGCCTTGCCAAACGACGACGGCGCGCGCCGGGCGCCGTAGCGCATGCATGCGTGCTGGTACACCCCGCGCCACTCCAGCTCCATCTCCTCGAGCCACGGCTGTGCCATCGCGTACTCGACTGCCCGCTTTCCAGCCGCAGTGAACTTGTACGCGCGCCGCTTACGGCCGCTGGGCGCGTCGACCTTGGCCGGCCGCGCATCCAAGGGCCCCCCCCTCGCCTGCGGCACCGTCTGTGCGGCAGGAGCGCTCGCTGCAGGTGGCACGGCCATGGCTTCTGCACCGGCGGCCGGCTGCGCTGCCGGCTGCAGCGCAGCGGCAGAGGCCAACGCGGCCGGCGCTGAGGTGCGCTGGGCGGTGATGCAGTCCACGGCGGCGGTTGCGGCAAAGGGCGACGCCGCCGGGGCTGCGGGCAGAGCGTGATGGGAGTCGGCTGCGGTGGAGGAGCGGGCCCTGACTCGATCGGCTAGGGACATCGTGGCCTTGCCCACGCCTCCCGAGTCTGGCGGCATGCCACTGTGAGGAGCCTCAGGGACCTGGGGAGTCGTGGTGGACGCAAACGGCCACGGAGGAGTCCCGCGAAGCTCCTGCTCCGGCACGGGCGCAACCTCCAGGGGTGTCCCTGCAGCAGGCCACGCGCGACTCAGGCTCATGTTTCACCTGCCCGCTTCCTCGTGTACCCCCAGTGACCAGCGCTGCTGCTCAAGCACGAGAAGCGGAACAGCTCAACCAATGATCCACATGCATGTGTGGCTGTCGCAGTCCATGGTATACACAAACTCTATCACTACACGGTGCCCATCTACACGGCCACACTTACCATGACTCCTTGCGAACACTGCAGAAACCAGCGTCAGTGCGGCGAGATCATTGGGTAAAAAAGGACGCACCAACGGCGCCACCAGCATGCAACCCGCTGGCATTCCCGCCTGCCGGTCCACCAGCACAAGCCCCCGCCGCTGGCGCAGACACTCCTGCGCTCTCCACCCCACCCACCCTCCATCCAGCTATCACCACCTCCCCCCCCCCCCCTGCAGCCCCGCCGTTGCCCCCGGAGGCTGCTCCGCAGGCATGGGGCCGCTGCACGCCGGGCCGCTGCACGTAGTCCTGCCACATGGAGCCCCCGTCGGCAGCCCCCTCATCCGCGACAGCGCCTGCCGCAGCAGCCGCCGCAACAGGGAGGGCGTGTGCCTCCCCCTGCGCCTCCGCATCAGTCCTCCGGCTCACGATGCGCTCCATGATAGACTTCCCGGTGCGTGGCCGCAGCCGCTTGGGAACCCCCGTGGTATTCATGACTTCCTGCGCGACGCTGCGCGCTGCGCGGATCATGTCTGACCGCTCCTTCACGTGCGGGTCCAGCGCCTTCTCGTCCATCACACTCGGGAAACGGTACTGCTGCATCTCCGGCCGGAACCCCTCGGGCAGGATCTCGCTTCGCGGGCACAGCTTGAAGTTGATCTCCGCATCCCGCAGCTGGTCCTGAAGCCGCTTGTGCCTCTGCACATGCACGCACACCCTGAAGTCATGCATGAATTCAAGCATTGCGCATGCACGGTATAACGCGGCGACACAAACCTGCACATTCAGTTCGGTGCCCCACTGTGATCCATGCGTGTGTACCCTGCTTCTCCAGAGGCAGCGGTCGGGGATGGAAGGGGGGAGAGAACAGAGAGGATTGGAACTGCACCGAGATACAGCGGTGCACCCCTAACAAACTGTTCACACTCTACCTCTGTATCCCGCGGATCAGACACGTGCAGCGCCTCTCAGGTTCACACGCGCAGTGCGAGGATGCAGGTGCAACAGGCATCCCACATACGCACTTGACCAACATGTGTTGGACAGGATGGAACCTGCCGCCAAGAGTTGAGAAATGCCAGCTGAGTGCGTCAACCGGGAAAACAGGAACAGATGAACAAGCGCGTGCTCGCCGGTTCGAAGACCGTCCGCTCAGCCGGACTAACGATGCTGTCAGCCGCTGTTTCGGGTCAGTAGACAGAGGGAATGCTTGGGCAGGAGAGGGGGGGGGGGGAGCGGCGCACGACTTTGGATTCCTTGTGCTTCCGCTCCTCAGCGCCCTCGGCGAGGATATTCACGACGCAGCCATCGCGGTGGCGGCCCATGCGGCCCGTGCGCTGCACGGCGCGCGTCGGGCTTGCGCTGACATCGAGGCAGACGACGAGGTCGACCTCCGGGATGTCGAGGCCCTCCTCGCCGATGCACGTGGCCACGAGGGTGTTGACCTTCAGGTCACGAAACGCCTGGATCACCGCCTTCTGCTCCTTCTGCGACATCTTGGACTTGCGGTCCTTCGTGCCACCTTGCCCCACAAACTTCCTGCACCACCCGGGACAGTTGTGCAGTCACTGTTGCCACAGGATCACACTAACCAGCACCACCAGGACTGTGTTTGCCTGTAAGAAGTGTCAATGCTCAAACTATATCAACACTGGTTGCTGTCGTGCTGGCAAGTCAGACTGTTTCAGCTTCGCATCTACGTCGAGTCCCTGGCGCTCAGCCATGCATCCAGCAGGCACGTCACTCTGCATGAGAAATGAGTATGACTGAAAATGCACACAAGCACCACATGTGAGATCTTGCCCTATCACATGACCATCCCCAGGAGCCAATAGCGCAGGTGGGTGGCAGCAGCATCCTTGTCTGGCAGGAGGTACATGCGTGTGGCTGCGGCACTGCAGCTACACGTGGCGATGGCAGGCAGCAGGGCAGGCTGGCGCGCCTGGCAATCACGACATCGCCTTCCATCGCGTTCAAGGCGGTGCAGATGTGCTCTGCTCCATCCTTCAGGCTGGTGAAGACCATTGCACGCGTCGTCTTGCCTTCGGCTTTCATGCCTGCGAAATGCGCAAGCAGCACCGCCTGCAGCTCATGCAGCTTCGGGTCGTCCTCTCCCCGTGCTGCAAGAGACTTCAGGCGCTGGCGCTCCTGCAACAGTTTCGCGCTGAGCCACAGCTCTTGCCTGCCCTTTCCATGGCACACGCGTGCTTCATTGGCTGCTGCATGCCCCTGGCACGGGCGGGCATGGTGGTAAGTCATCCATGATGCACCATTGCTTTTGCTGCGGGTCGAGACAAATTGCCAGGCCAGCACCATTGCATGTCAGCGTTGGCTCACAGCGCCATGGATCTGAGTTGGTGGCTGTATAGCTGTAACGCAGGGAGCGCTGGTTCACGCGATCACCGGCAAACCGAAGGTCACAGCTTGACATAAGCTGAGATCCAACAGCTTGACCTGCGACAGGAAGCAGGCTACAAGTCAACCACAGACCTATGAATGCCTTGAGATCAACCCACCTGAAGCATTGTGGGAAACATGGTATCCAGGGCCCGGATGTTCTGAGACTTGTCAGCGGTGGGTGCCACGGAACTCTCCCAGTGCTTGTACCCGGCGCTGGCGCCGGTCGAGCGCAGCTCATTGAGCAGCTTGGCCATGAAGCATGCCTGCTGATTCAGCGCATGGTGCGCCGCATTCGCCCTTCACACACCCCGCCACTCATCAGCTATCTCGTGATCTGTTGAATCAACCAGTAGAAATGGAACAAAACAGTCACACCATCCGCTGCTTTTGCCGAGCGCACGAGTCCGACAGTCAAACACGGCATGCTAACCTGTGTTACCCGCCTGCCCCGGCAGCCGGCACCGCGCATGCAGTGAGGAGAGTGCACACCTGCCACCCTTGCTGGTGGCGTTGCGGAACTCTGTGCCAATTGTGTACGCTCCCATGTCCGCGTTCACGTGTGACAACAGCCCCGCGTTCACGAGCCGCGTCAGCAGCTCCCCCTGGATCTCTTTCAGCGCATCCTCGCACCGCTTCACGGCCCCCGTCGCCCGCACGATGATGTCCTTCTTCGTCTTGCCGTGCCGGTACTTCCTCACGATGTCGTCCTCCTCCCCAAAGTACACCAACCGCGTCGCCCGCACGTTCCCAATCACCTCCTGGATCTTCTCGGGCTCTGAGCCGGGGGTTGCAGACAGGCCGATGATGCGGAGGGCGGCCTGCGGGCGGGCTGAGATGGCCTTGATCGCACACACGATCGCCGCGTCGCCGACGGCGCGGTGGCACTCGTCCACCACGAGGCACACGATGCGCTCCGCCGGGCACAGCTCCTTGCTGATGTCATTCTGTAGCACCTGCACCTCCACCTCGTGAGCGCGGTGCTGCCCTGCTGTCATCTGTGGAGTCATCGCTGATGCAGCCATGCAGAAGGACGTCACGCGCAACGGGACGCCAGGCATGGGATGGCAGCAGACAGGTGACGGGAGAGACATGCACGTGCCTGCAGCTCACAGTGGTGGACATGTTCAAGTGTACGTAGATGCTCAACCTGAACAAGGGAGGTTTCATGTGCACAGTGTGCAGAGTCTATTGATTCTTCACCGCATGTTCAAGGAACAGTGCTGCCCTTCGATCTTCGTTCAGCATTGTTTCGCCAATAGCTGTCAAGCTGTTACTTCATGCAAGCCATCAAATGCTATTGAAAAACACTACTGCCTTTGAGATAAAAACATCACCAGCGGAGTGATCGCACAATGTGGCTTGACAGTGGAATGTCTGCACTTATCTCAGGCAGACAGATCTCGAACAGATACAGATTGCGACACGGCAAGCACGCGGGAACAGCTGATGCAGGTGCGTCATGCAACTGAGGAAGGGGCCGGGCCTGAGGGGTGCAGAATATCACAGTCTTCTGATGCCAGAGGGCCTTCCGATCCGCTGGCTTGCCTGATTGGCCCGTCATCACCTCCACACGGTCCTGTGGAATGCCCAGAGTTTGCAAGCAGGAGTCTCTCTGCTGCTCGACCAGGGGCCGTGTCGGTGCAACAAATACGACTTTGCCCTGTGGAAACCACCTGCGCGCATCACATGGCATGCCAGGCTGTCTGTGCAAAAACGGTTGCCAGCTCGCATCTCACACACATCACTCAATCGCAAGGACATCCTGGCAGCGCTGTTACAGTCCATCCAGGCAAAAGCTCAGTTGAGCTGTGAATCGAAGGTTTCTTTGTCCTTGGACGCACTTTTGCCCATGGACGCACGCCAACAGGAGAAAGCACAGCGATGTGGAATCGAACACCGATAATGAAGCCCACCTTGGCAAGGCACTAAACCGCCTCTGCAAGCACAATGCAGCGACGGAAGTAGACGAACGGTGACCAATTAACACAACCAAAACGACAAGGCACAGACAGTGTGCGATGTGCAAGCAACCGCCAGCCACAGATAAAGCTCACCTGATGAAGTTGAACATGATCACCGCAGCAATCAGCGTCTTGCCCAGTCCGGTAGGCAGAGCCACCACTGTGTTGTCAAACAGTCCCGCTTTCGCCATTTCAACTTGATACTCACGCACTTCCCGGTTTGTTGGGTACGCCCAATGCCTGAGCTCTTCCACACCGGCAAACGGTACAGCTGGATTGCCAGACTGGAATCCCGATGGATCAAAACCAGGGCATCTGGTGCTTGATGACCTCACCAGGTCCACAGGAGGCTCTGCCACCATTCGAACAGGGGCGGACGATGGCCTGCCATCAGTTCGCAGCGTTGCGCTTGGCTCGCACGCTCCAGCAGATACTCCAGCCTTCGGTCCCTGGGAAAACGGCAGCGTCGACTGAACACGGGCTGTCTGGGAAAGGGTGCCTGGTAGCGAGCGAGTCGTGGAGGCGTGCACAGCATGAGTGACGGAGGCAGTTGCGGCCGAGAGACCTGGGGCACAGCTCGGACCAAGCCGCTGCTGCACTGACTTCTGTGGCGCATGCCTTGACGCCTGCGGTGCTGCTGCTGTTGATGGAGCAGGCTGCTTCGCGGGAGCTACTCTGCTGGTGTCTCTGGGCGGATGCTGCCACTTTGATGGGCACGACTCCAGCTGATGATTGGTTGGGGGCACTGGGCGCATAGGCTGCATGGGTGGTGATTGCACTGGGTGTGGCTTTGGTGGCTGTGATGGTGCCGGTTGTGGCGGTGTCTTGGGTTGCTGCCGGATTGGGTATGGCTGGGTTGGCTGCATCTGCTGCAGGGAAGGTGCCTGTGCTGGCAGCTGCTGTGGTGGGTGCCTTGACTGTTGATGCATGAGGTATGGCTGGGTTGGCTGCATCTGCTGTAGGTAAGGTAGCTGTGCTGGCAGCTGCTGTGGTGGTTGCTTTGACTGTTGATGCATGGGTTGTGGCTGGGTTGGCTGCACCGGATGGCGTATTGATGGCTGTCCTGACGCGAGTTGTGGCGACAGTTGTGTTTGTGGAGGCAGCTGCATCGGATGCTGAAGCATGCTTTGGTGCCACTGCTGTGCGATTGGACGATGTGGAACTTGTAGAGATGGTGGGCAGTGGTTGGAGCTATCGTGTACCTGTGCAGGGCGATGCTGGTGCGAGTGTCCATGAGGGTGTGGCTTCGCTGCATCGACAGTCTTGGCACTGAATGGAGGGTGCGACACAGCGGCGTCAGCTTGCATCGCAACGGACCTGGCAGGGCCTGGCGGTTTCATGCCATGGTGAGTGTGCGAATTGGGTTGATGGAAGCGTTGCTGTGCCTGGAAGGATGCGCCAGGACGTTGCCCTGTGCCAGCACTATCAGCTGCAGGATGAAATCCATAGGAGTTCCCTGCAAACCGCAATTCTCAGAATACCGACTGTTGGGAGATGGATCGTTCAAGGAAACTCAGAAGGGGCGAATACCTGGCGTCTGGCGATTATCGGTTATCATATGCTGGCCTGGGTGTTCATGCCTGTGCGCCTGGTTCTTCAGGTGATCCTGCCTGTTGTCAGGTCGGCAATAAGGATATGATGAAGCGGGTGATATTCTACTTGGGTAACTGGTAACACCACTCTGCTGGGGATGTGTCTGAGCTGAGGTAGATGGACATCGCTGCTGGACAACACATGCAGCTGCGACTGATGCGCTTGTCCCTGGCATGTTAACACCGTAGCCTCTACCTACCGCACACTTTACAGGTCGGACAGCGTTTGCCTGTCCTGTTTGCTGTTGCCAAGCCGGAGCCGGTGTTGACCCCGTCGGCGTCACACTAGCACTGATCCTTGCACTCTGAGCCATCGGCGTATTATCGCCATGCCTATCTGCTCCATAACATATGTTGCCTCGACCATACTGCCAGGCAACGCCATTCTGGGCAGAGCGTGGCATGTCCGCGGCGATCTGATCAGCTCGGCCTTGTGCGCTAACACTGGCATTGGATTGAACGTGATGCGCCCCTGGCCCTGCCACATGAGCGGCAGCAGCTGTAGGATGAAGCCATCTTACAGCATTGTTTGGAAAATGTTCCGGAGCAGGCGGTTGATGTGCAGCAGGAGGGGGAGGCCGTTGTTGGCCTTGTGTTCCTTTGACATAAGATGTCGCATTCTCTTTCTCGTCGCCATCTCTGAACAATTCTTCAATCAAAGCGTCATCAAAGATGAAATCCGCCATTTATACGATATCCAAGCTGGATTACGGTGCATCGGCGAGTAGGCGAACTGGCTTTGTCACGCCAGCGGAATCAAAACAGCTTGCGAAGAGGAATGCTGAAGGAAGCATGACAGACCTGGTGAAGTTCAGAAGGTTAGTGTATCAACAAGCATAGATTGAAGCACACTAACGGGTATTAGGGCAACGCAGATGTACAGAGACGTGCGAATGCCGCTTGACGGGCGGTACCACTGACTGACTTTCACGCACCACTGTGCACATGGCGCATGGCCTAAGCAAGACAGCAGCTCCTGCGATCAGTTTGGCTCCGACGGGGTACGGTGCTGGCTTTCGGTGGGGGCATGGCACTTCGGTCCATGACGCGTGCGCAGACCCGGCTTGTCGAGAGTTGTGGAAGCATTCACCCACATAATGCCACGTCGTCCAAGCCGTTCTCATCGATTTCATTTCCACATCAACATAACCTCTGTGTTGTCTGAAGTAGCAAATGATGGTTTTCATTGGCACTGTCGCTGTGGGCCATTTCCTGCAAACTGCGGAATGCATGTGTTGCTAGTGAGACTGAAAGTCCGTGCTTTGGCATCTTGTGAATGTTCCGACGTAGCTCGTCCAGGTTTTGGTCGGCATGTATGCGTTCTTGCGCCTCCAGGTGCTGGTGATGTTTGGTTGAAGATTAATGGCCACAACGGCTTTTTTTTTTACGGCGCACGCATTCAACACCGCGGCATTTTTTTACAGGTACTTAAGAAGGCTGATGTAATCACAGCAGCCTCGCTGAACTCCGACTGTCAGCTGTGCGCGGACGGATCAACCATCCTCACGAACTGCACCGTCCCATAACCGTTAATTGCTGTGCACCTGACACCCACTGCACGCGTAAGACGTTTCTGTCTGGAAAAAGTTTGCTACTATGGATTCGTATTGAGTAGGCATGGCCTTCCCGATGCAGGGTTAGCTGTGCAGCAACCCCAACACATACTCGTCAATGTGCCCTCATACATCCAAATTCAATACACTGGAGGCTAACCCTATTTATCAACTGTGTTATGTGTTATCATGTACGTGTCACCGTCACTCGAATCGACTTGCACCGGATTGATGCCTTCGCAGTTGCTGTTTGAAACGACTGATCCCCTCAGATCGTGCCCCTTCGCTCGGTCACTACGAGCAATACGTACAGCCTTATGATGTATCAAGATCTTGAAGATTCACGCTGCAAACTGGCATGCAGATAATGGTGGATGCTACTAAGGGTGCGGGTGTGATTCCATAAAACACCAGGTGAGTGAGGAAAGGGGGTTCTTGTTATCGTAGCAAACACCGACCCAGCTACTCAAGGGGATAGCAGCATGAGCTCTCCTAGTGCCGCTGGCGACGGTACTCAGTCGCCTACCAAGTCCATGGCCAGCACCACACACACCGGCTCGGAAAGTGCCTGGATGTCTGGCTCAAACACACCAGATTCCCTGACCAAGCTTCCTTCTTTGGAACGAATCACGCTCGATCAGCCTGCGTCACTGTCGCCATCTGCCCGCGTATCCACACCAGAGACTGCCATGTCAGCCACGAGCAACGAATGCTCTGTCACCAGCTCTACCGCACCAGCGCAGAGGGACTCCGCCAGCTCGAGGCGGCTTTGTCACTCTACATTCGCTCCTGCGCCAGAGAATCAAGCTCAGGCATCCGTCGATGATGCACAAGTGAAGAAGCTGCAGTTGGAGCTAGAGCAGGAGCGGCTGGTGAGGCACCAGGTAGAGCAGGAGCTGTATGAGGCGCATCAAACACTTCAGTCGGTCATACCAAAGCAGCATATAGATTGCTCCTCAGGTCTGTTTGTCTGTATGTGATACAGGAGCCAAATGTCTGGCTACATGTCCCGAGCTAGGCATGTGAGAGAACATGAGCTTCTTGATCTGCTGGCTTGTGATGAGTAGTTGTTCAACCTGCAGCCGAAAGACCGACTGTTTCCTGCAGATGTGGGTTGTGTTGACTTTGCTCGGCTGGATGGGGATGGAATTTTCAGGGAGACAGATGGTGCGGCGGAAGGACGGCATGTGAGCTCAGATGATCATCTCAGGAGCACGAGTGACGACTGGGAGATCGAGCAGGCTGCAAAATCAGTGGTGTCACGACTGCAGCAAGATATTGGAGACCTCGCAGCGCAAGTGAGTACGCTTATGGGTATGCTTCTTCAGGCCGAGGCACAGGAGTCTGCTCGAGATGAAGCCCAGCAGCAATGCCATTTAGAGATGGCTGCTGCAAAGGATTGCATCCGTATAGAAGCGCAGGAGTGCACCAAAGCTGCCGAACATGTATGTGTCCTCTTCGTCTTCTGGCCCCCTCTTCCAGTTCACAGGCTGTGTGGATGAACCTGTCGCAGATTGTTTTGTCGATGCCTTCGAATCTAGCATGCCCACATGCGACTCAGCGATGTGGTCGTGAGGACTGAGTGGATCTGTGGCTGCTTAGGCAGCTCGGCCTGTGTGCAGTCATGTCCAGATTGCGTGCAAGGAACACTCCCGAGTGGCGTGTAGTGAGTGATGTCTCAGTCAACACAGACGTTGCATGCCATGCAGGCCATGGAATCGCTGAGACTAGCCCGAGATCAATGGAACGCTTGCTGTCCATCATCTCCATGCCAAGATGGTGCTGGCATGTCAGACACATGCAGTCGACGCAGGCAGCGTATGAAGGACGCGGATTCACACTGGAGTCCCGCTGGTAATGTTGATTGTACACCGCCTGCCGGCCCACAACCATCAACAACACACGGGGAGCAGACGAGCGCCCGGATCGCAGAACTGGAAGCAGAGTTGGCAGCACAGCGCCAGGCAATAGAGGCAGCATGGCAGGCTAACGCGGCTCTGAGCAGCAGCTTAGGAAGCCATCGGTCACACTTACCATCTGGAAGCAACCCGCAGCCCAGTGCAGCCTCACATGCCACCTGTTTGCAGCCTGAAGGACAGGAGAGTAGGCAACAGCGCGACAACTCCGACGTTGAATCACAGCTCCAGCTGCATTGCTATAGCAGTGCATGTTACAGGCACGAAGGCCGTCTTGGTGAGGCCCACCTGACGACGCCTATCGCAGGCCTGCCCAGGAAGTTCACAGGCAGTGAGATTGGTGCAGCCGCTGGAGTTCTGACTCACCGGATGGTTTCCCCTGGGCAATCAGCAGGTCCAGTGTACGGGGAACGCTCGCGGAGGCCCTCAGAAGCATCAGGTGGGAGTCAGGGGCAAGCTGCTCGACTGGCTGACCTCAACACAAGCGCAATAACTCCACCGCTGCAAATGGGGAACGGACTGTTGGAGCAGGACCCGGTGGGCAGCGTAAAGGCTCTGCTGCTGGGGCTTGACAGGTGCCAGGCGACCCCCCGCAGGGCCGCAACTCACTCTCCGGCACTCACAGGTGGTGCCTGGTCGCCAAGCTGCCGTCCCGCCACACGCCTGTCGCCTGCCCTGGTGGACCTGCCTCCTCATATGCGTCGGTTCGCACCTCCCAGCATACTTGCTGCACTCGCCACAGGGGCATCTCCTGCCAGCGGCATGTACTCGGCTCGGTGCACTCCTCTGAAGTCGCCAACCGGATCGGACACTCTGGCACAAACCGTGCGCCCTGCTCCAATCTTGCGATTTTGGTGTAATGTGTTGTCTGCTGGTTCCTGATGCACAGGTACTGCCACGGAACATGCAGTGGTCTGGCCAACGCTGAGGCAACCTCGGCCTCTTGCATTTGGCTGATTTGCCCAGCAGGGCTCTGTTTGAGCCATGCGTGCTGCATGTGCAATTCCAGCATGGCACAGTGTTTGCTAGCAGCGCTGCTTTGTGTGTGCATCATGCATGTGTGGCATCACGGAGCTTGCCGAGACGAAGTCAAACACATGGTTTGATCCGCACAGATTTGTGCAGGCCCCTCATGATCTTGGATCCGCACACCAGGTCTCAGCTAGGTCACCTTTTGGTTCAGTAACAGGAAGCTCATTGCTTCATGCTCAAGCAACATTGTGAGGACAGGATCCGAGGACAACAGTGGCCGGAAAGCACGAAACGATTGCCTGTCGTATCATAGTTTACAAGACCTTGGCTCCTGCGGTTTGCAGCATGGAGACGTGAAACTATCCAGTTGATGATCGTCCAAGAATGCTGACTAGGCTCAAGTAAGCCCTTATTTGAGCAGGTACCTATTGTCCCACTGGATATGGACCCCTCTGTAATGGGGTTGACAGTCTGCCGAAATTCTCACATCTCAAGACTAGACCTTCATCGTTTCCATGTCTTGGACCATCTTCGATGTGAACGTGTCCATGAGTGGGCTGAGCATGGCAGACATCACAGCTGAGCCCATTCCTTCCATGATAGGCCTCGGTGTCATGTTGAAGGGGAACGGCATGTCGACTTTCAAGTCCACAAACGCTTGCGCCTCAACCTCGTTGCCTGACCCGTCCACAGCCACCACAGAAACGGTGGCATCCACATCGTACCTGTCATTCAATCCCATGCGCTGAATCTGTTCCGATGCTTCCACAGATACATTCTTTGTTGTGACGACAATCGATTCTTCATTCGTGGCGACGTTGATGTCTGCTGTGGGCCTGCACTCATCACATGTGGTCCACGCACAGGCCTGCATAGCCACAACCCATGCCACCAAAGCGAGCAGTTTGTGCCAATCGCGACCACGTACTTGATGAAAACGTCCACAAATTCCAGCTTGGGCACTTGCATCTGCCAGGAACCAGTGCTTGTATCCAGAGCCACGAGCCGGGCACCAAGCGGCAAGTCGAGATTCTGCAGGTAGTCTTGTGCATTGGAATTATAAACTGGAATAGCAGCAGCGTTTGCAATCTTGTATCGCTTCTTCCAGTTTGTCTTGATGTTGACAACGTGCTCGCCGTTTGTCCGAATGCCACTGGCTCCGGTGACCACTGCGCCCCGGGCAGTGCAGCCATGAGATCGCATTGAAAGTCCTCGGGTGCAAAACATAGTAACTCAGTGGTACTTGTGGCTGCTTGGTGCGTCGGGGACCTGATTTTGGCAGAGTGCACAGGACGACCTCGCACTATACTGTTCCGAGGTTTTCAAACACCCTGTGTAATGCCACTTTGATGCGCATATCATCGGATCTGCGGATGTGCACGTGAATATGTTGCGCAGGCTCGTGCACGGCAGGTGCGCATGTCCTAGTACTGATTCTGCCCAGTCAATGCATGGCTAAGGGGCAAAGCGGGATTCCTCCATTTCGGCGCAGGATGGCGTCTCGTCGTGTGCTGATCTGTTCCGAAACCGACATGGCATGAACCTAGTGATGAACCATGCCTGAACCTTACAGCCATGTATGACTGTGTTTTTTTCACGTTCATCGCGCTTCAGTAATCCAAGTCAGGCGAGTGTAATGCCCCCTAACCCAGCTCAGAGAGAGAATGATAAACAGTGAGTAAAGACGATCTATGCTAACGTGTGCCGTGTATCGAACAAGGCTCAATTGCTTGCGCCGTACAGCTCGTTGGACGTGGTTCTTGAAGCAGGTGTGCTGTCGTATCGCTGACTAGATCAGGGACTGTTGAATTTCAGAATTGCCAGGACTGTGTGCTACATCAGAACCATCTACACAAGGAGTGCACGCTGATAAAGTTTTGCTTGTTTTCATGGCGATTGATCACGGCAGGCTTATGTAGCGCAGTGCAGTGCTGGTGAGAGTCATGTGCAGCACGTTTCTCGGACAGCCAGGGGCCAACCAGGCAAGCAAGAGCTCGGTTAACGAAATCATTGGCTGAGTTGGCACGGTAGTATGAATGCGACGACATCACATATGTGTGATTTGTTCCGGTCGCCTGGCATTGCTTAGCGGGTGCAGGAAAGCCGCAAGATGGTTCAGACCGGTGCACACGCTGCCACTCCCGAAGAAAAGCAGCTATGGAGCAAAATCCAGGAAACCTATACAAAAGCCATGGAATCGGGAGCTGCGAAAGGCGTTGCCACCACCGAGGCCATCGAGGCAGAAGGCAGCCTCGGAGTTGAGATGGTTGTCCGGATCGCGGAAGTTTTGGCTGACAAGCCATCCACGCCAGACCGCAGAAAGTACGTCAAATCTGCTTACTAGTGCCATACCGCAGGCATCTAGTTGCCGTGCGCGGAACATGCTTCACGATGCAGCAAGTGTCAGGCAGCACTGGCGACTGTGCCGATCGCGGAAACCATGGCAGTGCCGGCGCGATAGCTGCTGATGCCGCAAATTTTCATGTTATTGGGTAAAATTCCTGTATTCCTCGACACTATCCTGTTAGCTCGGAGGTTCCAATGACATTGGCACACTGCTTTGACAGCCTTTGCAATCATCTGCCACACTCTCCAGGTTTCCTTCATCATCCTCACCACCAGCACACGATGAGTCACCTTAATTCATGACTCACGATCCTGTCGTGCACTGGATTGCACAATCACTGCCAGCTGACAACGTCTAAAGTGCATTTCAGAACTCATGCTGCTGATCACTGCTCTGTTGCAAGCTGCGATTCTGCGGGTAAGGCAGAGACACCTCCAAATCGAAGTACCGTGCAGGTCAGGAGAGGCCGTAAATCCGTTCCTGCCATACAATGAAGAGCTCTGGGTGCAGCACCTCAGCGACACCCACACCCTGCTGCTAAACAAGTTCAACCTGGTTGACCACCACACAATCGTCGTGACCCGAGACTTCCAGAGCCAAGACGAGCCCTTAACCATGGCAGACCTCACAGCCACCAGAACTGTCATCGACGTGCGTCTGCCGCTCCCCCTCCCCTCCTCGCCAACCGCTCTCACACATGCTATTCCTTTCCCCACCTACCGCTTGCGATGAGGCGCTGCATCACGTGTACCCACATAATACGTCTCATTGTCACAGACTTGGGCCCTAGGTATGCCTGGATGCATCACAGCCGTGCAAGCATCCTGGAGCAACTGCTGGCATGCATCCGCTTGGATGCAAACATGGCCGCAGATCGCAGAGCCTTGGCCACCCCACAACTCTGTCCGCCATCAATCACACACACACACACACACACACACACACACACACACACACACACACACACACACACACACACACACACACACACA